>WBMW01000020.1:15047-94554 GCA_013396635.1 Penelope pileata
GAGAGAGAGAGAGAGAGAATTGAGTTTGGCAGACTGCAATTGCAGATGCTGGCACAGGTGGTGTCAGAGGCATAAGCAGTCATCAACCCAAACTGCAACCTTAGCACACCCCAGTTCCTGTAGAAGGGCAGAGGACTCATATAGGCGAGGTATTGCTGCTCTTTTATCTACCACTGTGTTGAGAGATTCAGTGGGAGAATCATAGAATCCTTAGAGTTGGAAGGGACCTTTAAAGGTCATCTGGTCCAACTCCCCTGCAATGACAGAGACACCTACAGCTCGATCAGGGTGCTCAGAGCCCCATCCAGCCTGACCTTGAGTGTCTCCAGGGATGGGGCTTCCACCACGTCTCTGGACAACCTGTGCCAGTGCTTCACCACCTTTTCTGCAAAAAACTTTTTCCTTATATCCAGCCCATATCTCTCCTCTTTTAGTTTGGAAACTTGTCCTATCACCAAAGGTCCTGCTGAATATTGTGTCTCCTTCTTTCTTGTAGCCCCACTTCAGATACTCATGGAATACTTTCCTCATGGAATACTGTCCTCATAAAGAATACTTCAGACATACTGCTTTCTAAAAAGTGGTAAATCCTTGTCTCCATTAAAAATAATGGAAGATTTGCCACTGTATTTTAAAATGCTTAGATCTAATTTCTTTTCATTTTCATTTTTTTCCAAGTATTTATCTTGCAAATTGATATTCCTACAGCATTTCCTTGGGCTGATAGTCCAGAAGCCTTGCACTCTTCTTCTCCTCTGTGTTTAGTGTGTTCCCTCAGACAGCTGCTGTCTCTCTTAGGGATGAGAAACTTCCCTAGTGCACTGCCATACCTTACTGCTAGAGACATCTCAGGGCATGCTACATGCTCTCTGGGACCTCAGGTGAGAAAAGAGGCATTGCAGGATGGAGTTATAATCAGAAATCTTGTCAAAAATTGTGTGTACATACCTGCATATATGCATACATATGTATACCTGCATATAAAATAGTTTTTAAAACCCTTTCCATGGAGAAACCCTCTCTCCCTCCATGTTTCTCAAGACTTGCACTAGCTACTGCTAGTGTGCAATTCAACTGCAATTTCAGTAGCATACAGACAGCTGCTCGGCATGTCTCTGTCCTCATGTCAGTACACTTGTATCTGTAAGAAGATCAACTGGGATACACAGCATGTAATTATTGTTATTATTTTTCTTATTTGTGTTCTTATGTTCTTGCATTCTTCACAAAAAGGAAAAAAGAAAAAAAATGCCTGCAGCATATGTTTCACAATCCCATTTACTCCCATTAGCACACAGACATATTCTGTTTCAAATTGACTTTTAAAACAGACATCACATCCATTTTAAAAATAGTTTGTACCTACCCCAGGGAGATCTGGAATCTTTTAAAGCCTACAGCAATTTACATTCAGAAAAAAAATGTTCAAGTCAAGCTTTATCAGCTCATGCTGTGCACAGTTTGGGATCTTCAGAGCCTGTTGTAAAAACTAGGAGCTTTGCAACTTGTAGCAGTGTGAACATAGGGCTGATACAGTGTTTAGGATAAAAGAATAGCTTCTTTCTCTTAAATGAAAGGAACAAAATCAGTGTTTTCAGCCTTGCATCTTCTCTGCTTGATTAGAGGTGTTAATTATTTCAGCATAATCACTGTCTGTGTTCACAAAGTGTGGTCCCCTCAGGACACTGTGCTCCCTCTTATCAGTCGTCTTTGAATGGCACTACTCTGCTCAGCTGGAGTTGTGCTTTGCAAAGCGTGTCAGATGAGGATGATAGATCTTTTCAGCTCCTGCTTTACAGCCATATATCTGCCTGAGTGCTCTTTAGTTATTCATATGCTTTGTGTAACTGGGCATCATGAGAGGGAAAGTCATTTTCCTTCTATGTGTTTTAGTAGCACACTGTTACAACCTTATTTTAAATGAAGTTTTAGGGAATCATTTCAGGATAAGAGCAGGAAAGTTTATGGTACCATCTGTAAACCCAGCTATAAAGCTTTCCACTGCCTCTCTGCAGTATTCTGAGGTGTGTCCTGGAGGATGGGGAATTTTGGGTATCTGAGTCCTTGAGTTTCTCATTGGTACAGTTGTCAATTAGCAACAGCAAATAGGCATTTCCTAAGGACATGTTCTTTGGTCTTTGTGCCAACAATGTGGTTCATAAGTCTAGCAGAGGGAAGAAAGCAAATGGAAAGGTGATGGGGAGCCCAAACTTTGAGTCTGGACAGCTTCAAATGCTGTTTGCGCTTATCAATGTCTTCAAGACTTTGCTCTCATTTCTGATTGCACCAAGCCATTGTCGACTTTACCATTCTTGAGCACTGTCCTTGTTTCCTTTATTTCTTCATGTCAAGTACTTAGTTTTTTGCCTTTGCAGGTTTCTGCAGAACATGAGTTGTCCTGAGAGAATTCTAAATACTAGCAGCAGAGCTGGGCCTTGAGTGGATCTTAGAGATATATTCCGTACCTGAAAATCAGCTTTTGCATTTTCTTCTCAAAGAAAATTCTCTCACAACATCTCCCTTGAAGTAAGTTTTCATGGGTTGGAGTCATTCTCCTCTATCTTCCAGTATCCTTTACAAGAAAGAAAGAAAGTCAGAAGCATTTCTCTCTGTTCTGCTGTCCTGAATTCCTCTATTGCCAGGTTATAGTTTATAGTATGAAAGGCAAAAATGATTGGAAAAGCCAAAGCTGTTTTCTTCACTGTGTGGTAGTGCACTTCTATCTGAGAACATCTGAGATTGCTTTGCCATTTCTCTGAGACTGACTCCAAGTCTCCCCACTGGCATTTATACACTCTTCCTTCCATCCCCATCTGACTGAGCTGTTCTTTCATGAAAATAAGAGAAGCCTGGCACTGTTGGAGACCTGAAGCCGGGGATGTCTCTGACTCACTTGCCATGCCTGTTAGTCAAACTTCAATCATTTCTTTCTTAGAGCATCTTTTCTTTGTTGGAGCATCTTTTGACAGTGGGTTTACCTAGGCAAACAATGAAAACAGAAGTTATCCTGAATGATCACTGCATTATATTTTTGCTGCTCCATCTTCTCCCAGTGATTCAGTCTAGACTATTCCTTAATTTTATGTTCTTCAAAGATCAGGGAAAGGGAAAAAAAAAAAAANTTTTTTTTTTCCCAGCAAGTAAGTTAACTTCTCTGGCTCCTACTTTTTCACCAAGCATGTGATTTGTTTCCACGTTAGTCCGTTTGAAAGTGGATATGCCCCTCCTGTTCATGCAGATTCAGCAGTTTCAGTGACACCATCATGCTGTTATCAGTGACAATGAACTGTTTTAGTGTTGCACAGCATTTACGGACAAGCTATGTTCGACTGAGAATATACAAAAGTTTTCATACAGTCTGGATTCCTTTATTAAACAAATAAATTAAATGCTTGAGACAAGGACAAATACTCAAAATCTGAACAAGCTGATCTTCTTCAAGAGAATACAAATAACATAAATTTCCAATAACCCTCTGAAGAAATAAACTTGATCCTATTGTAAATGCTAAGTAACAGTTGATATCTTGCTGAACAGGATTTCGGTACAAGGCTGTCACAAGAAATATACTGAAAGTAATTAGAAACATTAGTTGCAAAATTATTCAGATGCTTTTAAATCTGGGCAGATTATGATCCTGATATTTCAAAGTTGCTGAAAAAGTGTGGAGATAAGCTCATGCTGGAAATCACAGCTTTTGAAATGCCAAGTGATATTTCTCAGACTTCTGGAAGATGGCATGCAGTATTGCAGATGAAACAACAGATCTTGTCACACTAGCAGACAGTTTAAAGCAGAGCCAAACAGTTAAAATTTTGAAAGTGTTACAAAATCACTGAATTCGTTAAAGTTTTGTCCAAATGACAAGGAGTACATTAGGATCTGAAAAACACACTTTCTGATACTCAACCAGGCTATCACTCCTCCAATCCACTTGTATGTTATAGCTGTGAGCTTAAAATTTTGAAATTGCAGCTGCTGTTCAGCTTCGCAAACAGGACTCCTCATAAGTTATGCTTCAAGGAAGAGCATTCTGAAAAGGCAATGAGTTTTGTTTGATTTAATCTTACTGCCTCAGTAACTTGATAAAACAGGATAGCAGGCAACAAAATGGAATATGTGGCCCTATGTTGGGCTCCTTTCAGAATGGCCGTGTCTCTCTTGTGCTGGGAAGAACTTCCATGCAAGTTTTCTTTTCCTTTTGCTAACTTCCAAATAGAGATTTTTGAATAATTTCTGAGCTTCTGCAGAAATAATTTAAACTGTTGGGGTAAACTTCTGCTAATACAGACCTCCCTTGTCTACCACCAGTAGAAGCTAGCATTTTCACATCACTTTACTCCCTATTCCCTTTTCTCTTTGGCAAAACCACCCTGGGCACCTGGAATGCAACCATTAAATGCTGCTGGGATGAACCAGGGAAAATCCTTCCTTTGGCCACTTGTTGGCAGACAATGTATGATAGGAGAGGAATACTCTTTATGCTTCATTACTGCAGTTTTTTCAGCTAAAATAAAGGCAGGGAAGACTTGCAGGACTTGAGCTGAAAAAGACTTAAGAAATCGTGTTGGCTACACAGGAATCATTGAAGCTAGTGAGCACAAGATGCCACCAGTCACCTGGCAGCAGAAAAAAAACAGGGAAGGGAATGATGCACCGAGGCTGCAGGCCACCCTGGCGTGAACCATGGAAATTCTGGGTGTGTTTTCAAAAAAGACTTTACTATACTATTTATTTTTCACATGTGAAATGTAAATATTTCATCTGGAGTTAATCACACAACAAATTCATTGCATAGCTTAAAACACAACTGGAAATTAAGTTTTAATTTCCATTTTTGAATTAGTCTAATTTTTGTCTGTTTAGAAATTAAGGAATAATTGCTTGATCTTTCATCTGTATGAATTGATAGGAAAAAGATTGGAAAAAGTAGGAAAAAACCAAAATGCACTGGATCTGAGAGCCTGAGAGAGGTGAGGCTGCAGCACCTCCATGCTCCAGGCCCAATCAGAAGTGGGTCTGAAGATGCATTCACAATAGGCTCCCGCAGCACATGTACACACCATATAACTGCATAAGTGCATGTATGTATCTATACATGGCTGACCATACAGATCACAGACAGACAGAGCACTCACATGAGTACAAGCAGCATCAATGGCCTTGTCCTGTCTCTACCCTAGCTATGCAGGATGGAGGTGGATGTATATGGAATCACAGAATCATTGAACACGCCAAGATGTGAGAGACCCATAAGGATCATGAAGTCCAACTCCTGGCTCCACATAGGACCACTCAAAAATCAGAACATATGGTTGAGAGAGTTGTCCAAACACTCCTTGAACTCTGGCAGCTTGGTGCCATGACCACTGCCCTGGGGAGCCTGTGCCAGGACCCAACCACCTCCGGTGAAGAGCCTTTTCCTGATATCCATCCTGACCCTTCCCTGACACAGCTTCATGCCTTTCCCTCATATTTTGCATGCACAGTATGGATCCCTCCAGCAGCTGGGCTCAAACACTCGCTCTGTCCGGTAGCTATCCCAGGATCCCTGTTTCCCCGGCTGCTGTCTCCTGGACTCACTCCAGCTGCTACACTCAGACCCACATAGGCAAGCAGCATGGATGGAAAAGAGTACCAAACAGCCAACTATTTTGAGGTGACCAGACACTTCTATCCCTTGTTCCTAACTTTTTCCACACTTGTTCCTCCCTAGATTTCCTAAATCCATCCCTTTCTCTGCATTTTCTTCCCTAAAAAATAAATAAATTATAAATAAAAATCCTACCTAAACATCCCATAATAAGTCTTGTGCAGTCTCCAAATGCTCGTCCCCTACATTCCATTCGGTGTCCCCTAGGCAGACAATCCTTCAGTACAAAAGATTCTTTGGTGGCGAGTCATTGTGTTCCCTCATCTTTGACTTGATGGGTTTCACACCGGGATCATGGGGCTGAGGCTGTCCTGGGACAGCCTTAAGAAGGGCCCAGACAAATTGACTCTTTCTCTAAGTCCTTTATTTGGATTTACTTCTGTGTGCTGTTATCACATAACCTGACAATAAATATGTTCTTACTATTGCAGCAATTTTAGCTTAAAATTCCTGCTCTCTGCAAGTTTGACTTTGAAAGTGTAGATTTTCTCTTCAGGCAATGCCAGGACCCAAAATTTATGACAGACTAGCTTTAAATATGAACCTTCTAAAAGCCAGCATTACAGTAATGAAGTTCAGTGTTTTCTGGTTCATGCTTTAATCTCAGTTTACCAGGAGAAATATTCTTTTTGCAGTGTCCTACAGAATGATGATACTAATGTGATTATGCAAATGGTCTATAAGGCTGAAGTTTTCTATTTGAGCAGGAGCCTACCAGCTCCAGTGAACACTGCACACGTGTCATGAAGTCCTTGTAAATTCAAAGGTAATCTGCACAGAGCAAAAGGTCCTCCACGTGAATTTCTTCTTCTGTCCTTGTAAGCAATGTTGCTAACTTTCCAGAGATTTGATGTTTGTTTCAAAGCCCCAGAATCTTGGTTTGCATTTTTTTAAATTTTCAGCATTGCAGATAGAAACTTGAAAATGACAAACCTGTGGCAACTTGACGAAGAATAAGAGGAACAAAAATAAAGATTATTTTAAAAAATGTTATTATTTTCATACGTCTCATTCATTGCTTTTCCATGGCATAATGCATGAAATCTGGATAGCCACAGGAGTATTGTAGAGAGGCAATATAACACATTTTAATGTGAATTATTATTAAAAATCGCAGCAGACTCCAAGGACAAGCAATTCAAAAGCCATGAAAACAACCTTACATTGAGATGTAAAAATAACAGCTTATTTCAGGTGGAAATAAAGTGAGAGTGCTGAGGAAGGGAAAAAGTAGCTGCTTTCATAATTCATTTAAGACCCTGTAAGCCTAAACCCTATGACTCTCTCACTTCCAGGTTGGCATTTTGTACTTACAGTCCTCGGTGGAACTGCACAAAGAGCATTTGTGCCCAACATACAGAAATAATGTCTGAAGACGAAGCACAGAGCAGTAAAATCAGAGCATTTTCAAAGCTCAGCAAACCCTTAACAGCTTCTTACGCTCAAGCTGTTTGTGTTTCTACAAACCTTTAGGAATGTCCTTTTTTTTTTTCTCAATGGCAACTGGTGGGAAATGATTAGACTTGGAGGCACAGCATGTAGTTTAGATGCTGTTTGCTAATACTTTTCTTTTTATAAAATCTGTGTTTTATATCAAATGCTTGTGACAAATGCTCTCTCTTTTATCCCAAAAATGAGTAATTTATTAAAAATGCATTTGAAAACCAAATAGATCTGTACAGACATTGTTAAGAAAAACTGTCATTCTAGTAAGCTTCCTGTTTTCTGAAACTTTTGTCCATGATCTGGAAGTGTGAACATGATTAGTGTTAATTAAAAATTAACACTAAAAATTAACTTTAAAAATTAACACTAAGCGTTGAAGTAACTAAGTTAACTAAATTGATACTTAGTGTGCTATATGTCTATGAGTAATAGATATTGAATTTTACAAGCCAGATAACTATGTGGTAAGCAACCTTATGCTCCACCAAAGAGGCTTAATACTGTGGGTTTTTTTCTTATCCTCTTTTAAATAGCACGTCTCCCCTCCCCCTTAGTGATCTGTGAAGATTAGATGTATGAAAAGCTATCACATTACATTTGCTGAATGTAAGAAATCTATTGCTTAACGATTAAGATACCTACTGAAATGCCAATATAGCAACATAGATGGTTCTTACAATCTCAGTTTGCCTTTTTAAAGATGGATCTTACTGTGCTGATTCTTATTCAAATATTTCAACAAATGTAAGATGAAATAGAAAGCTGCAATTTTGTCGTATCTCTAGTAAGAGCTGCAGTAGGTCTTTTGACTTTTCTGATGTGAAAAAACTTGGTCTCAGATTCACTGTTTTCACTGTATAAGGATTTAATGATGTACTGTGTATACAATTACAAATCTGGCGTTTACATTTGACTTCTGAAAAATGGTGTGCCATTTAAAGCACAGTTTCCTTGCATTGCTACTTCTTTCTGGGAACAATAAGAGCAGTTCAAAAGGCTTCTGAATGCATGTTGTGGTTTTGAGGAAGAAACAGAGAACCTTTTTGGTGATATTATTGTGTCTGTCTTCAACAAATATTGTTTATTACAATTCTCAGGAAATCACATTAACCTGAAAACAACAAAGCCCCATATTGTTTCTTTGACATGCATTATATGTAGAAGAAAAGGAAATGAATGAGTCTCTGGTCTTATTTTTTAAAACTCTGAAAATAAAAGGGTGTGTTTGTAGTTCTCTACTTTTCCCCAGATGGGTGTCAGAAAAGGAAAATGTGCAGAGAAGGTGATCTCATTTGGAAATAACATAGCAGAGATCAGAGGCACTGAATTGCTTTCATCTCTGCCTACAATCCACTTCCTTTGAGAAACCACATATGTTCAAATAAAAAACATAGGCCAAATTGGTTTTGTGACAGCCGGTCCCCTGCAAATGTACATCATCTTCAAATACACATCGGAGAAGAGAGTTTAAATTTGTGTTTGTATCCTAATCCTCTCAGGATAACATCAGAATTATCCAGACACTGTCACTGCCTCTAGGTTAAGTAACAGCTTCCAAACCTGCCTGCATCTGTCAGCAGCAGATTGTAGCTAACACCACGCAATTGGCACCATGCAGCCAGAGACTGATTGGAAAGAACCAAGAGATTTTGCTGCTTAGTCCTGTCCTTTTGTTTGTTAATTAATTAATGTATACATTAAACTAAAAAAAAAAAATACATGTAACTTATCCAGTTTGGATCAAAGTAATCTGTAATGAAGATACATATCTTTTGCACGTTTTTTGTAGATGTGTGCTGTAATTTTACAGAATAGAAGAAAAACGTGACTAGGCATAACTTTTTTCAGTTCTACACCAGCACTTTGCAAGATCACTCTTTAGTCTATAGCATAAATTCATTGCTGGACACATTTTTCAACCTACTGCATTCAGCTAAAAATATTGAATGCTATTTCAGACATCTTCTATTTAGCTTAAGTGTTTGGATAGTTATCTACTATCTTTCTACTTTGAGACTTCTCCAGGTTTAAATAAAGACTTCTCCTACATCTAGATCTGCCTATCAATGAGCAGTTTCTATGTGGCGTACAAGTAACATAACGAGACAAAAAAATGCATATTAGAGCAGTATGCTTCTTTCAGCTGAGGAAATGAATCCTTACAAGCAGAAGCAATAAAGACATCCAATTTTTTATGTAGCCGGTAAAGATGAGGCATTTGTTCAAAGTTAATGTATGCTGTGCAAAAAATTAAACACATGATTATCTTTATAAGAGATGTGGGAACTTGAGAGAGCAAGTGATGTTCTGCAAAGCTGAAACACAGTTTGAAACAGAAGATATTGAAACTTACAAAGTATAGGATAGCTACATCTCCTACACTGTCCATAAGCAACAGGTTTATGCTTTGGACTTCATGAGTAGCGCTGTGTTTAGACATGAAGGTGGGATTGTGCTGGATGAGGGTTCAAATGAGAAATGCCTGCAGTGGGCATAGAGTCTTTTGACTGGGTGGGTTGGAAGGCTGCTGTGAGTGACAGGAAGAAGACCAGTGCCGCCAAGACAGGACATCAGCAGGGCTCTTCCAAGCCATCTGGCCATGTCCTCCAGCCCTTGTAGGGCTGATGCTGCTCTCAGGGATCTTTACAGAGCCTTTGACTAAACACTGCTACTGTTCATCCCACTCACCCCCAACACAGCCAACAACTCAGGATGCCCACCTGGGATACCCAGCTGATGTGCAGAGCTGACATGAGGAGCTGCATTCTGAGCCAGACCCCACGTGTAACAGCCTTTCCCACTGCTCCTGAAGCTGTCTCTGTCAGTGAGGTGGACAATTCCTCCCTGCCATACCAAGCTTTCTTGGAGCCTGTGAGGAATGGCCAGCTCCAGTGACTGAGCCTGGCAGTGTCTTGAAAGTATGGTGAGCTTTGAGTTTGGAAACACTCATCTTATTTGCAAGGAGTCCTGCTATTTCTCATAGGGACACCTCTTCCCACCCTGTGACAGTGATCACCCGATCTGAGAGCTGCCTTTCAGGAAAAGTTATTTTGGATGAGGTCTGGCTTGCTCTTGCTGACTGCTTGCCTGTTAGGAGCTGGAGTGCCTTAGGTGTGCTCCTGACGTGAGTATTCTAGTTTGCTTTAATCCAAGAGTAACTTAATTTGTGCACTCTGATGTCGCTCCAGCCATGTGAACCAAATTCACACAGTAGGATGCATGAGAGAGATATTTGCTTCAGAAACGTGCTTCCAGTGAAACACCAATGCATTCTCACTCAAAGAAACACAGAAGACTTTATACTAGAGAACTTGATACCTGTGACCTGGGTGTTAAGTGTAGTCCACAAGCCCTTGAACATGCATCCTCTTGCTAGTCCCTACCCTCTGTTTTGTGTATTTGGAAAGACAAACACAGGCTGTGCTAATCCCGTTAAATATAGTAAGATATTTCCTCAGGGTGATGTCTTCCACTGGCACTGTGCAGTGTGACCACCTGTGCCAAAAACTGCAATAAAAAAGTCATTCAAGAAAGGACATAGAAAAGAACAGAAAGGTTTGTTGACCTTTCTTTTGCAACAGAATATTAAAAACCGAATAAATATGTAGAGGCAGAAAAGAGTTTTACTTCCTAATACACCCTTCATAAATTCAAAGTGGGTGCTATGTGCTCTTCCTCCTAGAA
Source organism: Penelope pileata (assembly GCA_013396635.1). Lineage (NCBI taxonomy): Eukaryota > Metazoa > Chordata > Aves > Galliformes > Cracidae > Penelope > Penelope pileata. The sequence continues at coordinate 25,831 of WBMW01000020.1, forward strand.
GAGCTGCACACTGAACGTATTTCATATGTTATTTGCAGGGCTTTTCCATAATAAGCCATTGCTACTGCCTTCTCCTTAGAACATCACAATAAAACTGAGAGAACAATAACATCTGAGCCGTACAACTGATCAAATTTGTTTTGGCCACTAAACTGAAACATTTGCAAACATTTATAAGCTGTTATGGGATAAAGCTCTTCACTTATAGCTGTTCCACTTCACATTGCTAAATATTTTTCAAGACAGAGAAAGGAAGAATATCTCAGTGGTAAGTTAATTAAGGGCCTTGCTGAAAAGTATAGGTTTGAATCCCTGTTTCCATGAATATTCAATTTACATCATGTATAATAGGAGACACTATGCTTACCGATAGCTTAGGCATCTTCTGGGAGGGATGGAATGCCTACTCCGAACCAGGCAGAACTGAGATCTGAGTTGGGGTTTCCTGTGCTTCTGGCCAGTGCCTGGGGCTGTGTCTATTGTGGAGAGAGAAGAGAGAAATGACCCCTTGTTTCCCTTACTTTTGTGAATAGTATTACAGGCTACTTACAGGCTATTAGAAATCAGAACAAAGAGGATGGGTTGCAGATGCCATTTGATCTATTTTAGGACTGCTGAACTATTTATACAGAGCTGGAGGTTAGGTCCCAGGCTGCTCTGCAACTGAGACCAAATGGGATACTGAAAGGCATTTCAAATGACTTTAGGCATCTGTATTAGGTGGTGGAGCCTCAGTCTTAGTTTTGGAAAAGCAAAAAGAAGTTACTGATTTTAAGGTTTTTCTCATATGGCCTAAACTGAGTACTTATCAATCAAACTACATTCCCTGGTAATCTCCCTGTTTATCTGATAATAGGTATTTACTCATATGACAATGAAGAACAATTTAACAAGAACACTCATATGCCATTGTTGTGGATAAAGAGCAAAAGAGGTATTTCAGTCCACTGTTTCACTCACAGATCCTTCTCTAGGAAATAAACACATGAGCAGAAATTCTTAAGATGCCACAGGCAGGCTGACATTATGAAGCTTTAAGTGTCTAGAGAAAATGAGGTGGTAGCACAGGGAAGCAAATTCCTCATTTAAGTGGAAGAAACATCTCTGTGTCAACCGGAACGATCCAACACCGGCAAAGGCTTTGCATTGTATACTGCAGAGGGCTTTCCTAACCAGGCATTTGATGCTGGCACAAAATCACATGTGAGAAGGTAGGGGGGTTTTGCCTGTCAGCACAGATTATGTAATGTATGTGATTTATGTAAAAATTCCTCAGGTTTTCTCAACTCAGTCATTTGCTGCAGTGCACATGGCAACCCAAACTGGCACAACCACCCTAAAAATATTAGCTTAGTGCTTTCAATTTCAGTTAAAAATGCTTTGTAGTTCAAATACAGTCGGCTGTAGTGCTGTAGTTGTATGAGAAAGTGGAGGATGGTCAGCAATTTTAATATTGAAAAGTTAATTTAATGAATTAAACTACCATTACAACAGGGTTCATTCTGATTTCCATAAAATGGGCAGTTGTCTTTGTCTTTTATTTTTTTTTACTGGAGGGCTCTGCAAAGTCCTGTCTGGTGAAGTGCCCATTGGCTGTGTGCTCACATATTACATGCCCAGCAGCTGTCTTTACATGCGCTGTCTGAGCAGCAGCAGCTGTGCACGCTGCTTTTAACACCTCCTCAAGTAGGAGCATGTGCTTAGCTCTGATATATGCCCAGGGCAGACATTAGTGATGAGAAGGTAGGTACACAGTTCACTGAATGCACAGCTTTGCTCAATGTTGTTATGAGCTCAAATCCTTGTGAACATTATTCAGGTGTATTTTAAAATGACAACTTCATGAGTTCTATACAACTGTGAAGAAATCTCACACATTTCACAAAGTCATTCATGTTTTCCACACAGTCAAGGGGACCAGAGACCTATTTGTCAGCTGCTTACTGAAAACTACAGCTGCTATTAACAGCTAAAAAATTCTACATGCTACTGAAGTCCTTGATCTAGGTGGTTCTCTTGGAGAATAATTTAGTATAGTACTATATAGTATCTTTTTGAATTATGTGTTTCTTCTTCCATACTAGGGACAGATGATGTGTTAGTTTATGATGGGATCACACTACAATTTAGATTGGAAAATGGTCTCCTCTTACCATCTGCTTTAAAACTCATCCCAGGGTGTCCAGTCAGTTGTTGTTGCAATTATTTGAATGTCAATAAATAAAAATAAAATGTCTCTGTGTTCAGTGCAGCTCACAGTTGGGATAGTCTTTCTTTCAGAAAGTGGAACAATGCATAGCCACAAGATCTGAGAAGCAAAGGATTATTCTTGTTGTGTAACGTATGAAAGAACTGACAGACAGACAGTCTGGGTGACCTGCTAGAGCTCACAGTCTGTAGGGAGAGCCAGGCTCTTCCAACATCAGACTGGTCCCCTACCCACAAATTTATCCATCTCTGAAGAGAAAATTCAGAGAAATTTGCCACACAGGAATCCAATTTCCATATCTGACTCGTTGATTTCTCTGCTAATGACCCTCTGCTCTGCAAGCATCCAGTATCATCTTGCACAGTAAGAGAATTAAAGATAGGATTGACCTCTAATCTTCCTGCTGCTATTGACCCATCTAACAGCTCAGAGGCAACACACTGCCTGCATTTTGAGAGGAGAGGGGGCCATTTTCCAGGGACTTCTCTATCACATCCAGCCCCAGTGCCTGCAGTCAGGAGCCCAGGAGGTAATAGCAGTGTGAGCTGCCACTCTTCCTTTACAGGCTTTTTGATGGGGTATGAGGACACTGCCTCGTGTTTTGGGGATTTTCTCACTACTGTTTTTCTTCTTAATCCAGTATATTGTATTTAATTTTTTCTTCTGCCCTTTCTTAATCCCTGTTATAGTTTTCTGAACACACACTGGCAAAGTCTTTTACACATTATTGAATGCACAATCTTTGTATTATGTTTCTACTTATTTTCTGAGTATCTCATAATACATATTAATTGCTTTGAGCTTACAAATGCTGAGACACCTCTGAGCATCTGAAATACAAAGTCCTTTCTGTATACTGCATTTTTAGTGCAAGTATTACCATACCATTACCTCATGGACTTGCTGTGAGGACTCAGGCTGGACTCAGTGTCAGGTCGAACATGATACCCTCAGACAATGGAAATAATTACTCACTTGAGAATTGTCTAACTCAATCCCCTACACATTTTTGCATACACATTGCTAGGTTTGGGAGAAGTCTTTCTGGCAATCCTATAACAGCCAGTTTACAAACCACCAGTTTGCCTGGTGTGACATGGTAGGATGCTGATTATTTTTTCATGCTGTTTAGGAACACCCCCTTTTCCTTGCTATTCTCATGGCACAGGAAGGAATCTCTGGACATCTCTAAAGCTTGATTTGTATGCAAAAGGATTATTGCTGCAATGGGATAATCCTCACTGTGGCAGCTAACGAGGCTTTAGGTCTGGATTATGTTTGCTGTCTAGCACAAAGCGACGATATTAGATCAGAGAATCTGTCCCATTTTGTGTAGGGATTGAAAATTCTGCGTATTGCAACAGTAAATCTGTCATTTAATGTATGCGTGCATATGAAGAGAGGAAGATTTTTTTTGTATTAACTCTGGCTCATTATGTAGAATTGCAAAAATCTTGGCTATGATAGGGTAGCTCTGTCTTGATCCAAGATGGCTGTAAGACAAACAAAGCTTCAATTCAGAAAAAGAAATTGGTAATGCAAACAAGATTTCTGGTAAAATCCCTCTGGTACAATCAGAAGTATCATTTTAGATGAAGAGCTGACTGCTCCGGGCTAATTTCCTTTCTCAGAATATACATTTCTTACTCAGAAATTTAACTGGATGACTAATAGAATTTTCATTCTAGTGGCTGAGTAATAAATAAAGTGTGAGACTAAACCAAAAAGTATTTATTTGTTTATTTAATCATCTAAATGCAATTTAGCCATATGCTCACCAAATTGCACAGAAAAATAATTGTGATTCAAACATTGACATTTACTTCAATGTAAGCAAAGGTGTTTTTTAATGTATGTATACATGTATGCATGTATTTATGTATGTATTTTTATTTGTCAGTGAGGAATTATTTACATCCTTTATACATAGATATAAATATTTTCTTTTAATTTCTAAAACACCTCTTGTCTGGCATCAGGCTATGGCTTGAGGTCACTTAAAATGCTGCCAGCCAAGCGTATTTATCTATTTTTGAGAACTTACATTTCAAATGTGAAAAGAATCTACAGATGTTCAGATTTCCTTTTCACCTTGTTTTGTTGAATGCATTGATGTGTAATTTAGTCATTCATTTCCAAACTGTAGAAAAAGTTCAGAAATTATTAATGTATCAAAGCTTGATCCATGGTGTTGTGTAGATGTTGGTCAGGAATGACACCTTCTAGGCTGATCTGATCTACAGAAAGAGTAGATGAGCTTCCAGACCTTCACTTTTCTCCATGACTCCCAGAGAAATTCACTTCTGTTTGTGCCTGTCTCTGCATCTTTGTGTTTGCAAACTATAGGCATCCTTTAAATGCATTTGGCTCAAGCTTCAGTAGCCCTGAGGCAAAGCTTAGTATGCTGCAATGCTGAGCTGGTCACTGTGACATTTTTCATATCAACATCTGGTCTGGAACATTTTAAGGACTATAAGTAACTAGGTTAGCTTTCTCCTTCAACTTGCTTTTGATTTGCATGCTGTGACAAAGCATCCTCAGCAGCATTCATTTTCTTCTCCTGATGATCCGTATACACAAAATATACAGTAGGAGTAAGTACTCCATGTGGATGACTGAGCTAGTCATGTCATCTTGGGAAAGCAGAGGCTTTGTGTGCAATGATTTCTTACAGCACATGAGTGAAGATGACTGAGTGAGCTGTAACACCTCAGTTGCCCGAGTCCTCACAGCCAGCCCACAAGGTAAAAGTATGGTGCTTTTTACAATAAAAATGGAGAAATGATTTCAGTTTCTCCAAGATTTTTAAGTATTTATAGACCTAAAGATATAAAAGTAAAATAATCATTTTAACATTGATGAATATGTAGCTAATAATGCTGAGATTGGCACCCTAGCTCTGCAGCGACATTTGGTGTGGAACTAGCTCGTGGCAAAGCACCATTCCTGTTTCAAGAGCTTCAACAGTGCTTCTCAAGTAGTTTAAAAATTAAATTTTAAAATAAAAAATGCCAGCAACATATGCCAAATAAATTTCAAGCAGCTTTTTGTTTAGAAGCCCATAAAGTGATCAATGACTTAAGGCTAATTTCTGGCACATCTTCGCAGAAGAGGAAGTCACTGGCTAAGCACCGTGCCCATGTATTAGTGGATAATACTTATCAGATATATAAATGAGTATCACACACTGTGTTGTTCCTTAAGTCTTGTTTTGCCTCTAGTGAAAGCTAAATTTTAAACAATATATTGGGAAAAGCAGGGAAGAAGGAGCAATTGTCATACCAGAGCAATCACTACCTGTGAGAAACCTGAAGTAACAGTTATCTGAGTCTAGAGCTGCAAGGGCATTTGAATAATAACATCAGGATAACAGCAGGAGAATGACATGGGGAGAAAAAACCCCACAAAACATCGCAGAAATTTAGGCAAAAGATTACAGAGCTGCAAGTGAAAGACAGGCTATAGAACTGCAAATCTGAGATCTTTAGCATCACAAAGGTTAAGGCACAGAGCAGACAAGGGGAACTTTAGGTATTTGATGGGACATTCATTATTTCTCAAAGAGAGAGAGACAAGATCAATAGGAAAGTAAACAGACCACTTGCAGCTTGACAAGGTTTTACAAGTTCCCTTAATTGCTCAGTTTCCTCCCTTTGCATCTTTCAGAGCAATAATAATATGTGGCTCTGTAAGTCAGTGACGAGAGGCCAGCTTGACAACTTTAAAGCAGGAATTTAGATTTCAGTTTAGAACTCCCCAAGAGCAAAAGAACTGCTGCAGGAAAGGGAGAAAACGTTGGGTGTATGGCAAATATACCAACTGCTGTGGTTGATGGATGTGGACGCATATCCTCTTTGAGGATATTTAGAACCAGAATAGTTCTGTGCTTTTTAGGGCTTGCTGAGCCCGAGATAATGTCACAACCATCATCTGCTGTCATGCAAACTGACAGTAAGTCAGTGAGGGTCTCAGATTCTTCATCAGACAAAGTTTCTACTGCAACTAACCTCAGGCCAGTGCTTGCAAAGTCTTCATCGTTTTGGCCATCTTGGAAAACACCAAAGAAGGGAATTATTGTCAGGAGAATTTCTTAACAAGTCAGAGTATCCTTGCTTAACCTGTTCAAGTTTTGTGAAACATTCCTCAAGAAAACTCCCTGTCTAGTTACTTAACATTAACAGCTCTAATGAGCATTGAAGCCAAACATCTGGAAAGCTAAATTAGATAGGGTAGAAGAGTTAACAGGCAGGAATCTGTTTGTAGTGCTGCCTTCTTGACAAAGAACAAGTGCCTGGCAGGGATTTCTAGTATAATGGGAAGTTGGTGGTAAATATGGAGAATGGTTTCTCCTGGAGAAAGAAACGATCCCCTTGGTGCACACACTGCGGTGGCCACTGATAGGGTGCGGTAGATACTGGTGGATTCTTTAGGCTTAGTTAATTGAAATGACATAGCTACTACTTCTTTCTTGTAAATATTTTGAAGTTATAGGTGTTCTGCTCCTATAAACTGAATACAGACAATTTTGCTTAAGAGTAGTAATTTCAAAACTGCAATCAACTAAGTGTTCATCGCCTAAAACCATGCTGCTACTCTTGGTTTCATGGTTCAGTGCTCAAAGTTTGTAAAAAGGAGAGTGGCTCTATATTGAAAACCCTTGAGAAATACTAGTCTCAATTGTCTGTTTCGAAATGACATTAATTACAGAATACCCAAGCATAGCAACCACATAGAAAGCTGTCAGTGACAATAGCATGAATTCTCCTAAGGGCTTTCTCCACACAACCTGCATGTTTTCACATCAATTCAAGTTAATTAATAAGATGATTGGTTAAAATGTTCTTTATTCTGATCCTAAAATTCAAAACCAAACGTTGCTACAAATTTCAAAACTGTACTCCTTCTGTGACAGTGTCTCTTTGGGCCGTTTGTTCTGGATCCTTTAGTCACTCTGCAAGCAGGTTGTACACAGTTTTATAGGATAAGAAAATCACATCTTGACCAACATATACAAAATATAGCCTGTATTTAACAAGCCACATAACTTGGTGTACTATCCATCTTGATAAGATATTCAAAGAGTGTTGCAGGCTGGGCAGACAGAGAAGGAGAAGGATTGAACTGCTTTGCTGTATGGCACAGAAGATGTTCCTGAGTTGTAATCCTCTAACATCTCCTTTATATTTTTTCCTTTAGGATTTCATCCACTTCTATGTCAGTGCTTTCCTTCCCAAATCCTTGAGCTACTATAAACACTGTCTCAGCCATCTTACCTCTGTCTTCAGTTTTACCTTTCTTATCTCTATCTACATATTTTTCGCTGTTCTTTCTCAAAAAATCAGAGATTTCCTCAGCAGCCTGAGCCAAATTTATGCAGCTGGGCCATGTCAGTGGCTTCCCACTCCTGGCACGCAGGGAACAAAACCCCTGGAACAAGTGGTAAAGAGAGACCTATACTGCCTCCCAATTCATATTCCCCAACAGAATAAGATAAATGAAACAACAAATAGAAACTACAGAATAAAATTTCCTATATGCTGAAATTTCACTTTGTAAAAGCTTCTAAATGATATTTGAAAGAGCTTCTGAGGTAAATCCGTTGAGTTTTTCCTGACCCCTGTCAAATAGGATAGTTGGTATTACTCAGATTACTCTGTACTTGTCAGATAATCCTGAAGTAACAGGTGCAAACTGATTGAAAAGCTAAGGAAGGATCCCGGCAAGCTTGAGTTTGCTTCTGGTTGACCATTATCCATTCATAAACACAATGTTGTACATTCTCTTAGCTAAGGCTAGACCATTATAAAACTTATGGTAATGTCTCATAGTGCAAAATTCTGTATAGAATTGAGCAATACTTTAAACCTTGCACAAACCTCAAATAGGTTTGAAGGAAGCTCTGGAGGTCTCTAGTCCACACACTGCTCAAAATAGTGCTGATCCAAAGCTGGATCGGATTGCTCATAGACAGTTGTCTGGACTGATTTTGAAAACCTGCAAGGATGATGATCACACAAAATCTTTTGGCAAGATGTTCCAGTATCTGGCACTCATCATAATGAACATTCTTTTCCTTATGTTCAAACAGAATTTTTGGTCAACTTGTGCCTGTTGCATTTTGTTCTTTGTAGTGCACATAAGAGAAGAGTCCGAGATCATATCTTCCGCAACTCCTCTTTACATATTGAAAGATGGTAGTTAAATTCCCATTTTGTCTTCATTCTTCAGTCTAAGTAAGTCCAAATCCTTTAATTTCATATTTTATTCAGTGTGCTCTAGCTGCCCTCACTTACCCTCCCCTGGATTCTTCAGTCTACAAACATCTCTCTTGTACTGGGGAGACCAAACTAGACACAGTGCTCTGCAAGTGGATCCACAAGTGATCAGCTAGGTGAATAACCACATCCTTTGACCTTCTGACTGTGATACTGCTCAAACAGCCAAGGATGAAGTTGGTCTTCACCTGTGGTCACACTGCTGACCTATGTTCATCTTGGTATCAACTGGGCAAATGGGCCTTCTCTGAAAACCCCCACCCCTCAGCATGTTGTTATGCAAACACAAGTGTGGGACTTTGCACTTATCTTTGTTGAACGTCATGAGGTTCCTATCTGTCAAGGTCCCTGTGCTTCAGCTGATCAGCTACCCTCCTATTCCTGTAGCTTGTAAATAAAAAAATCAGTTTTTGAACTTGCATAATTTGCAAATATGTTTCATTATCCTCTTTCCTCAAATATCATTAGGAATATAGTAGTACTTTCTAATCACAAGAGAGAAAAAGCAGACTTGGAGCTTGGTGCAAATTTTACAAAATTAAGTTCACTTGATTGTATAGGGTCAGATTTCCAGTTGTTATACATTGCCATTATTCTCTGCACTGGCTTTAATTTTTATTTTCCATTGTTTTTCTCCCCTTGCTTTTGGATGAATAGGAGAGAAGAGAATGACATCCGAAATTCTCCCAGAACAGTGGGAAAATCACCTCTTACTTCAGAAGGCCAGCATTCCCTTCAATATTTTAGCTCTCCTGTTATAGAAAAAGCCACTTCAGCTGAGAGAATGCAGTGAATGAAGGACACACCAGAGCTTACAAAGCTTACATTGCTAAACATAACAAAGCCATAAAAATCTTCAAAAGTGATATGAAGACACAAAACCTCTACAATAGCTCTTTATTCATTTTGGCTTCTAATTTGCTTAAAAGTTCTGCAGAAGTAAGCATGTGTGTTTTGATAAAAATGGTCAGCATGTATGTTAGTGCACTTACATTGTCCTGTTTGCATGGGAAATAGAGTTTTAGTTCAATCTTATCTAATCTAAACGAGAGTGCTTCAGAGCAAGGGACTCCGTTTCTATGCAGTGAAGGAGGCACTTATCTCCCAGAATTCTTAAAAGGAACATTATTTCCAGATGTCTTATGCTTATATTTTGTCCTCAGTTAAACTCAAATGTCAAAAAGCAGTTAACCATTTTCATCTTTGCTTCTGGCTGGATGCAGTCAGAATGAAGCTGCCTTGTATTCAGAACATTTGACATAAAGGACTAAATTTCCACTTCAGTGCGTGGGCTTCATCCCTCCGCCTCCTATTAACATTAATGGGGATCCCTTCTCTAAATCCCCTGTAGTACATTGAAAATCTCTTCCTGTTTATAACTCGAGGTCATGTTGCTTTTTCTCACTGGATTGCGTCCTGAGGGGATTATTTCCATTTTTATGCCTATGCTTTCATATAAAATAGAAGGAAATGGTTTTAACGTTTCAGGGCAGCATAATTTGTTTTTCACGAGTCTAGGAGCTTTATGATTAATATGTTGCAGTTTTCATTTCGCTTTAAACCTGCGCATACCAAGAGACACTTCTTCTGGCTCCCAAACAAGAAAAGAATAAAGCATACCCCCTTAGATTGCTTCTTCAGAAGCAAGCACCTTCTATGCTTGTGTCTTAGTTTCTAACCGAAACTTTCTCTTTTAGTGTCTGCTACAAAGTTGTGTTTTGGTTCTAGAAAGAAAACAAGACTGATAACACCCAGCAGTGCTGAACAGAACCAAGGACATTTGTATGTCTCTGCCAGGAGAGTGAAGAGGCTAGGGGGGCCACAGGGAGCTGGGAGGGGACAAGAACGGGGCAGCTGATCCAAACTGACCAAAGGGATATTCCGTACCATATGACATCATGTAATATAAGGAAGGGAAGTGAGCGGGGAGGGCCTGTTTGCTTGGGAATTGGCTGAGCATTGGCCGCTGTCGGTGAGCGATTGCTTTGTACAATCACTTGTTTTGTATATAATTATCATTACTGTTATTGTACTCTATTTTCCTCTTTCTGTTAGTAAATAGTTTTTTATCTCAACCCATGAGTTCTACCTTATTTCTCGACTCTCTTCCCCATCCCAGGTGGGATGAGGGGGGGAGGTGAGAGAACAGCTGTGTGGGGTTTCCAGGCCTGCTGGCTGAAACCAGAACAGCTTGTTTCTTCAAGACTCAAAATACCAATCTGCAGCTCATCCTGGCTGACACCTAGAAAGAGCACATTGCAGTTCCTGCATGGGGCATGTGCTCAGGTTTTGTTTTAAAACTATGCTGAGTGTGTCAAGGAGTTTGAAACACTGGAAAGCACTCTGAAATTTCACAGCATGCAGGTAATCATTCTGTGGAAAATCATTGCTCTGGGTGTGTATAAGGTGTGCTACTGGCTTGTCTAATCAGCCTGAGGTACATAATAGCAATTAAATATGGAGTTACATGGACACATGACAGCTGATCACAGCTGACTCTTCTGGGTGGAGGAAAGTTGTAGCAAGAGATGAAGTGAGAAAGCTATGCAAACATTAAGGCTCTAAGAAATACCTGACATGTCTAGCATGCCTGGAGAGCAAAATGAACATGCTGTGCTCAAAGGCTATGTTTACAGCAGTGCATGAAACATGATGAGGAATCACCCTGGGCATGGATGTCAACTGGATACTGAGTAGTGTGCTTCTCTGCAGAGGAGCTGTCTCACTCCCCTAAGCACTTTGCCTGTACACAAACTGCATGCGTGCTGGGGATGGTCCCTGGCATGCGCTGACCCCTGAACAGTGCCTGGGAATCAGTTATGTGACACAGACTGGCTTGGGCCAGAGCTGTCCCAGAGACCAGTCCATCTTTTTATCAGCACACAGGGTTGCGCTGCTTAGTTCACTGTTATAAACCTACCCGTACTGTTTCCACGTACACATTTGCCATGCTGGATGGCTGGTATGGGAAAAGGAGTGAGGATTGGTCAGCTCAGGCTTTACCTGAGCTGGCAGCCAAGGTGCAAAGTTTGAACTCAGGGAGCTGACTCTGTATGTGTCCCTCTGGCAGCACATGTCAATGCTGAAACTCTCCCAGCCTTGTTGCTGCTGCCGTCCCTCGTATCTAGATTAAATCTGCCACATCCGTTTTATGATGTGGACAAACCATATGTTAGATTAAGATTTCAATTTCCATTTTAAAAATCATTTGGGTGTTCAGCTGCGTAAAACTTCCAGAAAGTCAGCAGAGTTCAGGTCACAAAGCACTCGGTGGCTCTGTGCCTTCCACATGCAGCCACAGCCAGGGCAGTGCCGCAGCTCAGCCCCACAGGGCCACACCTGGACCCATCCTGCTCCAGGGCAGGCTCTCACCGTGCAGACCTCCACCTTAGCCACAGATTTCCATGGTATGTTAAGCAGCTCTTGGTATATGAGAACTCACATAATTATTGTTGACTGTCCCTCTCTTCTTGTTTCTCTTTCAGTCATAGCACAGTAACACCTGAAGCAGCTTCAGCTAACTGCCTTTTGCATATGGTGCTTGGACATGTATATAGCTTCTCAGGTGAACTTTGCAGACTATGTTAAGCTCAGTGTTTCTAATGGAGACTAGCTAGTTTAGGGCTGATGGAACATGCTTACATTTCTCTGCAGGTACAGCACAGTGCCTTGCAGCCACAAAACAAGAGAACAAATGAGTGTGTGGACAGTTGCCTGTGCACATTGGAATACTGACAAGAAGCACAGCTCCTGTATAATGTACTGGTTTTGGCCAGTGGGTCAGAGAAGGAGCCTTGCTGTCTAATGGCACAGACCTCCTGCCAAGCGCACTCCTCACCTTCTGCATGTCTGTGAAAGGGGCCAGCTGGACTCGGGTCCAAGCTGGTGAGGTAAGCTCCATGATGTCCATATGAGCTGTACCCTGTATTTTTTCAGTCCAAAAAGATCAGAGCAGGAGATGAAGAGTAGTACATGGGGTATCAACTTCACAGGCATATATAGGGTGTTGGGAGAGCTCACTTGCTGTTTCTAGTGAACACTGCCAGGGAGTCTCTAATAATTATAAATGGCTAGGGTTCATGACTGTGATTTTCCACTGGAAAACAACAACAACACACTAGATGTTAGTTCACTGTCCTATGAAGTGTATCAGAGCTTGAGTCAGAAGGCAGAGTCCTAACTGATGAATGATTCACATCACACAGAAAAATCTTGAATATAATTATTTCATTTACCAGCAGTTCTACTGGTTTAAGCTTGTTGCAAAACATACACTTTTAAATAGACAAAAAACATTTAACAAGAAAAAGGTTTGCTATATTTATGCCGAAAACCATATCCATCATATCTTAACCAGAAGATCAACAAAATACTCCTGCCTTTCTCCTTCTCCTTTCCACATAAACACTTGAATTTTGCAGAATGTGGAGATCACGTATGGGTAACTTTTAGCCCCAATTTAAAGCTAAGAGATGCGATAGCAATTATCATATGCATTATAAAGCTTGCCATATTTCTTTCAGTGAGCTTTGAACCAGACTCATTCGATGGTGGAGAAGACTGAAGTGCAAGACCCTAAGAAGCAGGGAAAAGTCACACATACCTTTCATTCTTTTGCAAGCCCAAGAAGGAGTGTCAAGAATCACATTTCTGAGACTGAATATGTCCCCGCTGGCTATTAAAAGTCACTGGTAACTGTAGTTGCATTGTTCATTTATCATTGTCTTCCAGGACTTCAGAGCATAATTGGTTTTTTGCCACGTGTTTCAAAGGGTTTGATGCCAAGTTTCAAGAAAAACCTACAGGTGCATGTTTATGACAGCTGTATCCTGATAATGGAACAAGTTAAAACCTCAGGGAATGCTGGGAGCTCCTCTTAATTATCTGCGCAATGAGAGTCCAACTGACTGCACATTTCTCCCTTCACATTTTTCATTCAGATTATATTCCTCTGGGGCATACTCACTGCACTTTAATAAATTACGTTCGTCAAACTATTGCGAGTGACGTTTTAACACCAGTCTCTCTGTAGCACCTCTGGCTGTGTTCAGAGTGCCTGCTGTGGTGCTGGAGATGCCACCTTTTATAGTGCTCAGCTGAGCTGAGTTGAGCTTGAGCTGACAGATCTTGGCCAGCTGTGGTATCAGTAAGAACACCTAAGAGTTATGTCCAGACTGTGAGAGCTTATGTACGTAACAAGGTCCTTTTCCCTCTGTTTTCCCTGTATTTTCTCCTTTAAAAGGGTATAACTTAAAGAGAAGGCCTGTTATTCCTATGTTTCTTGTGCTGTGTTGAAGGAAAGAAAATGGGAGCGAAGATATAGAATGGGTGAGTTAGGACGTATTTGTATTCCAGCTGCTTGTGGTTTTCTTTTTAATACATTCTTTATTACTTGAGGGTTTAAAACTTCCCTGAGATAAAAATTGTAAGGTCATTTTTTCAGGATGTCAGTCTACAACTTATAAGCCACCTGTTTCAAGGGACTAAGCCCACTGCTGAGTACCTTTTGCAGGAAATCACTGGAGGAGATTGCTTGGGGGGGGTACCAAATTCGCCTTAATTTAGGAGCCTCTGCTAGGAATGTCAGAGGTTTAACAAGCTCAGCTGTGGGTAGAAATGGATAAACTGAATGACCTCTTGAGGTCCCCTTTAAGTCTGTTTTCTGTGAACTTTGTATGAGTTAAATCAGAAAGATAAAGTGAAAAGAAGCAAAATCCATCAGGAAGTCAGAGGACAAAAACCAGTACTTCTTTTCCCTTGGGTTTTAAACTCTAGGAAATCTGGAAAAGGGCACTGGTTATCCTACAAGTTTTCTGTGTAAAAAACAAGCTTTGAACAATTTGCCGAAATAAAATTCTGCCTCTGGAAATCTACATAGATATTCAACAAAATGACGTTATAGATTTGGTTATTTCCTTCCTAGTGGCTCTATTTACAGTATCTTGAAGATGTTCAGGGACCATACGAAATCTCAGAGTTGTCGTCTTCCTTGTGGAGAAGAGCTCCTACTTGCTTTTCTTCAAATATTGGAGTTCTGATATTAAAATGAGATATAATTCACAGTAAGAGAGAAAGATTTTTAAGACCCTTGCATCCTACAAAAGCAGTGTAGCTTTCTATAGTATTAACAGTACAGTATCCACATAGGGACAGTTGATTCAGTGTCTTGCAGGAAAGGGATATTTTCCTTTATTTTGAAGGTATAGTGCAAGACTATACACAGATTGTCAAAGACACATCATTGCCTCTGTTAGTCTTGCTTCAGCTATTTCCAGAATTATTTCATGACTAAGATGCACTTTACTTCATTAAAATGCTGGAAACCAGGGCAGCAAGCTCAGAGATGTGTTGCCAGGGCTCAGCACTTGTGCTTCTAAGCCCTTTGCACACTTGAGCAAGTTCTACTTGTTCCCTTTGTTTGTTGTCATTGTTTGTAATGTGTTTCAGTGGACACCTGGTCCAGCAAAAAAAGGGAAGAAGAAGGAGAAGAAGGATAGAGAGAGGGAAAATAGGTCAGAGCTGAATAAAGGTGACTCTTTTGGTTATCCCTGAAGAGGTCAGGCAGTAGGAATAGATGATCTCTGAAGGTCCCTTTCATCTAACTATTCTAGTCTAGTCTAATCTGTAAAGGAAATATGTGAAACAATAGCATACGAAGTAAGAGTGAAATATATGCTATTTAAATTGCCCTGCATGTTTTAGCTTTATAGCATAGCACATATTATAACATCTGCCTAGATATAATGTCCCATCACTACAATAATGACCTTACAAACATTTTAAAAAAAGGAACAATTATAGACAGTTATTTCCGGTGAAGACATGTTCAGTGGAAATTTCGAAAATAGTTAATAATTCAGGCTTTATGGCCCATCTCTGACAAGGAAAGCCTATAGCATGGGCAGTGTTACAGTGACATTTCTAGAAGGTCAGGTGTTCCCATGGACTGCATAAATGAATTCTAGCTCAGCTTTTGAGAGAAAGTCTAGTCTTGAAACAGACAGGCATGTAATTAACATCTTTGCTACTTGATTTCTTATGTCTTGTGACATAAGAATACAGAGAACTGAAGCTTCTCTCTACATAAAGAATATGTAGTCCTTGATTCCCTGATGCTTTTTTAAGATACTCATGCTCTTTGAAGAAGGACAAAATGCTATCAAATAAAAATTCAGTTGTTTGCATTTCCTTTTTCTATAGAAGATATAAGGCAGTGAAGAACCTGTCTCCTGATATTTTCTCTGTTTAATATGAGCAAATCACTCGATGTTCACAGAAAGTGGAAAGAGTTGAAGTTTCTGAAGAATTCACTGAAGGAAATACAAACTTCCAGTGAACAAAAGTGTGCTATACCAATACAGCAAGGATTTTCTTATTTCTTTGCTCTCAGTACAGACTGTTACAGAGAGAACAGTAGTGGTATCACTGGGCTGATGATTTATTTCTTTCATGTACTTCTGGAAGCTAATATGATTCATATTGACACTTTCTCTATGGATTATTATTGCATTGATGAATTCTTTGATGCATCAGGTTTTTCAAATTTGTGGAGACATGCTACTTACGGAATCGTATTTCAGAATCTGGTTCATTAAACAAGAAAAGAGTATTATCTCAGCATACCTAGTGCAAAATCTGTTACAGAAACTATTAGTAGGTGTGATAAAGATAAAGAATTTATGTCTTAAATTTGTTCTGGACCTGCTTACGTAAGCTTGAGAAGATGCATGTTATGTGGCAAATGTCAGCATTTCTGTGCATCCTGCTCTGAGCTCAGACGTGAGATGGTGATAAAAGCTATAAAATTAGTTCTACTACTGAATTACCAATCAGTTATACTAGGAAGATAGGATTTTCTAAAATCGTGCATTAGCTCTTTTCTGAAAAAGCCTGAAAGAGTGAGGACTTGGGTATAAATATTTGATAAGTATACAAAGAATAATCAATGGTGACTTGCGAAGCAACAATATTAGGACCCCATGGTTCAAGAATTTAAAAAGTGAACTGATAAACAAAAAGAAACAACCAAAATAACACAGACTTTTAGTCATGTTTGAGTGCACAAGCAAAATATATTCCTCTCAAAATCCTTATAGTAATGGCAAACTGATTTATTCTTGATTACTTTTTCTTTTTAGAAAGGTTCTGACAGATCCTGACAGATCACCCAGTACAAGGCAGTGAGGAGTCATGCAGAAAAAATTATCACGTACTTCAGGTATCTTTGAGGAGAAGCTCTTAAACACTCTTAGACATGGCTATGTGTGGAGGTTAATAATCCATAAAAGGCTGTCATGAATTAATTACAAATATGGAAATAACTGCATTCTTTATTTTAACTTCCCAAGAAGATGTCAAGCTCTATTCCTGTGGTAAAACTCCCTACTTGGTAATGTGACCTTTAAACTGAAATACGAGCCCTCTTTGGAAGTCTGAATTATTGTGCAGACCTTGCTCTGGCCTTTGGCCCTCAAAAGAAAGGATATTTGCTGAGGATAGCTATGGCTTTGTTGAAGCACAGTAAAAATTCATTCTAAAAAATAAAGTTTTAATCCCTTTATTTCATGTAGACCTAGGTGAAATTAGTCTTGTTTGATAAGTAGTAGTATTCTTAGAAAAAGAATATTAGTAGCTAAGAATGAATGCAAATTTTAACTTAACCTTTCAGTAAAACATATATGACACCTAACACAAGGTTTTAATCTTCTTGCCTCTGACTGCTCTTTTGCAATGAACTCTTATTCCCTCCTAGCATCTCTTCAGAAAAAAATCCCTCTGTATTCATTAATGTTCAGAATGTCTTTAGATCATAGGGATTTATCAAGGGAAGATGGACAAAGCAATCCATCCATATCAGATCTAATGCTGTGAACTAATAATTAATAGTTCAAGTTTGTTCAGACTGTGCAAGTATGCAAGGGTGATTATTATACAAGCACTGTATCTAGCTGAGAACTGCACTCAAAATTGAATTTAAAATAAATATAGTAAATGAATTACATATAGTCTATAGAGTACAGTTGGAGCGCAGCACTCGTATATTTGCTTTTTCTAAGACAAACAACAGTTTGACTCTGTCACAGGAAGTTTTTCTGATGACATGAACATTTTGAGTGAATTTGAATGCATTTGAGATCCTGCAAACAGCTGCGCTGATACCTGTGTGCAATATTCATTTTTCTGTATACTTCTATTATTTTCATATTTATAGTCATAAAAAGCTCTTTGATTCTAGATGACTGAACTTGCCACTTGAGTGCGGTCAGCTGAAGAGGATTAGTCTTTCTTCTTTTTAAGATTACAATAATACACTTACTGGGTTATATAAACTCACTTTATTCATCCCAGTGATGCCAATGAAAATACATTACTGTCTGAATTTTTTTATTCACAAAAAATTCAAATTGATTTAATGTCGGACTCAAAGTCTTTTTTTGATGATGAAAGACTGACCTTCCCAGCTTGCTCCTGTAGTAGGAGCCCCTGCCCCATAAAGCCCTCATGTTACTTTACTCCTTCCTGTGAGTGTTGGAGGTGGCACCCTGTGTGTGTTCCTTCTGTGGAGCTAGTGGGATATCTCAGAGCTGGGTGTGGGCAGGGCACAGCGAGAGGGGGGGAACAACAGTCACAGCCATGGTGGCAGGCCTGGGTGCCCAGCCTACCTCAAAAATGTAAGGGTGGGGTGGTGGACTAACACATTCTGGCTCCCGCACAGAGCTGGGAAAAACAGCCATCTTGTTTTCTCCCAATTATAAGGTTATGATGCTTAATCTCAGATTTATTCAGGGCTTTTCACCACCTTTCCCTCCTGTATTTTTTTCCCTCTGAACCTTCTTAGAGTTACTCCAGAGTATTGCTTTTTAGGTATGTAGGATCGTTCTCCTAATTCACATCCTCACACTGTTCATGTTCAAAGTAAAACCCATTGTCTTAGTTTCTAACAGAAGTTACGCTTCTCATAGTGTCTAGTATGAAGCTATGTTGTGGCCTCAGAGGATAAACAAAAACTGATAACACCCTGGCAGTGTTGAACGGAGCCGAGGACATAACTCAGTTCCGCATTCCTCTGCCAGTGAAAAAGTTAGGGGGGGCATAAGGAGCTGGGAACTGGGAGGGGACAGGACCAGGGCAGCTGACCCAAATTGACCAAAGAGCTATTCCATACCATATAACATCATGTGATTGGTTTGTTGGGGTTCCGGGTGCTCTTCATTACGGAAGGGGTTAGCCGGGAGGACGGGTCGCCGCTGGCTGTGAGCCTTTGCTCTGTGTATCCTCTTTGTATATATATATCTATATATACAAAGATATATATATGTACATATATATATTGTATATATATACACATATATATATACATATACATATACATATATATACACAAAGATATATATGTACATATTGTATATCATATGTATATCATATCATATGATATATGATATCATACATGTATATTCATGTATGTATATATTGTATAGCATATATATATACAAAGATATATATATGTACATATATATTGTACATATACATATACATATACATATACATATACATATACATATACATATACATATACATATACAAAGAGGATACGCAGAGCAAGGGCTCACAGCCAGCGGCGACCCTTCCTCCCGGCTAACCCCTTCCGTAACAAAAAGCACCCGGAACCCCAACAAACCAATCACATGATATATGCATATATATATACAATATATATATGTACTGTTATTTCTTTTGTTCTCTTTACTATTTTAGTAAATAGCATTTGTCTCAACCCACACATTTTACTGCATATCTCTCTACTTCTCTCCCCCGTCCCATTTGGGGAGGGGGGAGGGTGAGTGAATAACTGTGTGGAACTTAGCTATCTGCTGAGTCAAACCACGACACCCATTTGCTCCGTGTGCCAGTGTTGTCCTTCAGTCTTCCTTTCACAACCTTCTGTTTCTCTGGTAGGTTTTTCTCATAATCCCTCCTTGCCTACACTTCCTCAGATCAGACACATTATTTGTGTCTCCTTTCATATGATACGATCTTCACTCTCCCACTGTGCTGATGTATCCTTCCACACTTTTTCCAAATTCAATTTATATTTTCTAATCATAGCTGACAAGAAATATATGCATTCCACATACTGTGTAACCTGTAATTCTGCAATAACACTTACATTTTCCTGTCTCCTCAAACTTAAGGTATAATTTCTCTTTTTTAAAATGTAATCTTGTGTTGATTGTGCATAATTATGATGTCAGTGACTAGACTTTCCAGACGTTTGTCTCTGTCTCCTTTCCTACTTCAGAGTCCATCTCTTTGTAGGAGAGGTGAAACTGTCCTATGTCTTGCAATATTTGTCTGGTCAAATAAAGGAACAAATGATTAAAGAGAACTGCAGGTTTTACTTTTCCTGGTAAACACAGTTAAAAAGTTATAGTGATAAAAGTAATGAAAAATCTATTGGAAAAAAAAATACATCCTAATAGCTTCTAAAAATCTGACCATCTCTTTAAAGAAAGTTGAATAATTGCAGGGAAAAAGAATGGGGAAGAGAAGATGCATTAAAATGGTATAATGATCACTTGCTAATTTTGGTTACTCATCCCATTGGCTAATTGATCCTGTGTATATTTCTCTGTGTTAATCATCGTGCATTGTGTATCATAATAGCTAAGAAGACCAGCATTTTCTTTTATTGCTATCTTTAGTAGGCTTTACTGGATAATGTTGTATTCTTTGATAACTAGTAAAATGTCTTTCTGTTAGAGGAGTTTTACACATTTTATCTCTTGCCTAATTAATTGTTAGTAGTGTGCAGTGTGATGAAAACAGTGCCACTGACTACTTGTAAATAGATAATACCAACTTAACTAGTTCCATTGTGACCTGCACTTGCAAGTAATATTATGGTTGAGTTCCATGGGCTCTGAGTGAAATAGATGGACAGTGGAAAAAGTATAGCTGTTTTTGAATGAGATTATTTTGCTTCAATAAGCATGACATTTTATACAAAACTGCGCAGAATAAATGCAGCCTGCCGTGCCCTGTAGCGACGTCAAGAATATTTCAACAGATACTGGTGCAAATCTGATATTTAAACGTAGCCTCATCTTTAGAATAGTATTCTAATTTACTCAAAGCCTCCAGTTTCCAGCTGTGCGTGGTTTGCAAGCTGGAGAATTCATTATTGCAACTATGTTCAGCAAAAAGGATTCCATAATGGACTTTAAAAATGATCATAGTCAAGCAAAGATATTCCTTTCTGAATGGTGAATTAATATGCACATAAAACTGCGCTAGGAGTTGAACAGTTTCTTTTTGTTTCAGAGATGTGAGAAGTACAGGAAAACTTTAGTGAAAATAAAATCCACATCACAAAGATTCTCTAGGCCTAGTTTATCTTCTACAAGAAAGACAAAAATCCAGACCAGATCTTGTTGTGGAAGTGATGATCTGAAATATGGAACTGGCAGGATCATAGAATCATAGAATGGCTGAGGTTGGAAAGGACCTTAAAGCCCATCCAGTCCCAATCCCCTGCCCAGGCTGCCCAGGGCCCATCCAGCCTGGCCTTGAGCACCTCCAGGGATGGGGCATCCACAGCTCTCTGGGCATAAGAAGGAGAAACAGAAGTTTCAGACTGTAAATCCTGTGGAAATACCTCTAAACTTTGACAAAGTGCTCTGCTTAACTCTCTGCTAACTTCCTCGGTCAGATGTAGACTTGCTGGGAAGACTTCTCAATAGACTAATGAAAGTCTTAGTAAGGAGAAGTTGTTATCCAGCTCATGCTGAGAAGATACTTCATGAGTTAAGGACTTGGGCTGCAAAGTAACTGTGTAGACCAATTGATCATTACTGCTTGTGAGTTTAGTGGCAGTCGTTTTTAGATGTGTAAATCTCTCTCCCTCTCAAGCTATTTCCTATAGTGCCTGTAGTACTGCTTGTTTAGTTTAATGACCTATACTAAAAGAAGAGACACAAATTCGCAGACCAGATTCTCAGCATATGCATACGTGCCACATTAGACTAAATGAATATCTGCTCTCTCAGGACTCACCCTCTTTAACAAGTTAAATCTAAAATGTCTTTGGTATTCATTGTAGAAAGCACCTTCTTGTTAACACTTTTCTCAAGAGCTTTTCTCTAGAGCTCCAGACTAGCTCTCTATTATCTTTCACAGCTTGAACTATTCTGCAAGGTTAATAGTTTTAAAAATTACCCCCACAGAATACCTGTCTGTAATTCACATATTTACTATCATTTGAATATTATCTGAACATGCTGACTTTTTCACTGATATCACCTAAGCCCATCTCCTTTTTTAACAGATTGTCAAAGAATGGAAGAACAGTCTTGTTATCAGTGGAGAAAAAAGACACAGTGGATCCTCTGTTTTGTAGAGAAACTATAGCATTGGTGGTTAGTGAAAATTATGTGAAAAATATGTGAAAAGTACATGTTGGTCCCAGAAGCCAGGATGCGTAACAATGCAGAGGATCCTAACTGGGGAAGTTTTGTATGCTGCGATGATTGTGCTAATATCTTTGCGCTGGGGAGTTATTAGGAATTTTTCTCCTGATCACTTCTATGTAAAGAATGAACAATGTACTTTCTAAAATTAAGGAAAAATATTTGTCTAATTGTCTTGCTTTTGAAAGAACACTTATGCAATTAAATGGCTGGGGAAAAAAAATCTCAATAACCCTGGTAATAAAGGGATATCTCTACATAAATTGTTTCTGAAGAGACATGCTCCAGGCCAGACAGCAACCAGCTATTAACCGTGGTGTTGCCAAGCAACACCACCTTGCTTTCTTAAAATTAAAATGAGCTGTTCTCTCATTTTGCAGAGCAATGGGATTGAAATGGAGGGGACACACAAGCCCTTGAAATGGAAAAAAAGCTGCAACTTTACAGAGTTACTTATTCTCTGTGTAGTTGAATAATTTACGAGCATTCTTATTCTGTAGCACAAAGATTCATTTATTGTGGACATTGATGTAGCATTTGAGCAGCTGTGTCTATCAGATGTAGCATACTAGTATAGATTTATCAAAATCAAGTTACTAATTCTTACTTTTTTGCAGTTACCACTTTGTTCTGTGGGAGCACAGTTATTTTTCTATCGTGTATATCATGTTGGACTGGGATGTAAGGTGGTGGTAACAGGTGGCAAACAGAGCAAGGACAAGCGCAAATGATGACCTCTCATAAAATATGTCATCATAAAACAGCAGCTGAAGTCTTGCTTGGATTTGCTCCTCCACAGTATTATCCAAGGAAATAAACTAAAGTCCCTGGATGAGGGATGTTAATTCATAAACTAGTGAGAAGCCACATAATACATGGGAAAATAAGACTGTAAGGAGAAGACTTTCCCACTTTCTGCTTTAGGAAAGAGAATGTAGAACTCTGCAGAGTGAAAGCTCAGATGTGGATCTGAGGGGTGCAGCAGAAATCTCTCATAAGGATTCCCAGAAAAGGAGACTACACTATACTCTTTTGCTACCTTTCCGTAGTACATTTCTGTGGGTGAGAAATATTGCTTTGCAGATTTCCCAGCAAAGGCTACATGGCATGTTTACTCTACTAAGTCTTAAAGAGAGAAATAATGTATTCAGAATTTCTCAGCTTATTTCTAGGAATATTGAGAGTTTGCAAGAAATCTGGGAGAGATAAGGGAGAATTGGCATTAATTTTTAGATATAAGAATTTTTATGATTCATTCTTAGGGTCATGAAACTAGAAACAGATCTCATAAAATCCCAAAACGCAAAGGATTGGATTCAGCTATGAGTTGAGATGCTAAAGTCCAGGTACTTTAGGTGTCTATATGAGACAGATACCTATGCTCCTGGGATGCAGCCAGCACAGGAAATGTATTTTATTGAGTTATCCATCTCATCTGCCAAGGGTGGCTTAAATGCCAGCATTCGGTCAGCTGAACAGATGACTTTACTGATCTGTTCAGTTGTATAAATATAGGCGCCTGAGTGAAGATCTAGATCACTACGGGTGATAATTAGCACTCAGACAGGTGGCTCACAGACTTAGTCATAGACACAATATCTGAATGTTAGGATTAATGCTCCCTATGGGAGAGAATTCAGTTGTATAGACATTAGTATCTGCTTCCATTCTACATCTTTGGAGAGATCCATCTAGCTGCTAGATGCCATTTCTGAAGGATAGAGTCCTACATTCTCCTGCCATTTCATCTCATTCACATATCTTAGACTTGCATGACTTCTAAAATTGTCTTGGATGTTTTTAAGTGAAAGAAGACTCCATGTCACCCAAAGCTTAGCTCCACATGTAGAAGACTGCCTACCGTTTTCTGAGGATCTGAGGTGTGCAATTTTAAAGCAAAAAGAGGGGTTCATCTAATGAAACTTCAGAGGCTAGAAGTGTAGGAACAAGTTTCTATTGCTAAGCCTACCTGTCTAGGGCCATTTCAGACATTCAGTATTATCCAAGATTTCTGCATGGGCCACATAGGTATTGTAAAGGACCTGTAGGAGGATAGATCTGGAAAAAAGGTGAGTTAACTTGGTAGATTTAAAATAGTACTAAGCACCAGTGTTTAGGTAACTGAATCCCTTTGTAAGTGTCTATATCTAGTCAAGATGCTGCTATACTACTCTAACAGTCTACACAGGGGGCCTTTAGAAATGTGATATATCTTCTCCCAGTATAAATATCTGTTCTGCATAGCTTGGAAGTAGACATACGCATTGCAATTGTCTACAGTTAGGCAAGATAAACACAGCAGGAGTTTTCCAGTTGATTTTATCTTAACTGTAAAGCATGGATGCCTCTAGAAAGTGAAGTTGCATCTGAATTGTTTCTTTTTTTTTTTTTTTTAAGTGCTGCTAAGATAAGTAAATAGAGTATATTGACACTATCAGTATCTGTATCTTGTTCAAGCTAGGTATAATTCCACATAAAGATTTTGTAAATGGTTTTACCTCATGCAAAGCATAGAATAAAAGCCTAATCAGGATATTTCTGAATGCAGATCTACGTCTATTTACTTCAGGAAAGAGGAATAAAATTGTTCTGAAGAGGTGATAACACAAAATTCACCTATAGTTTTCATAACTATATAGGCATTACTGTTGTGCTGAACATGCTTCGGAGAGGTTAAGAACCTCTATTTTTTATGCTGACATTATGTCATGATCTCTCGTCCACTGTGCTGCTTGCACTGCTTGGTGAAGGTGAAAATTATTTCTGATTTCATTCATCTAAAGTTTGCCCCTGTGATGATGTTTAAGCAAGGCTAATTAGTGAGGTGTGAGTTACTCAAAGCACTGTGCTATTACACAGTAGATGGCAGGATTTCCAGGAGTAAAAAGATATTCCACTTTTGTATTGCTTGTAGTCACAAGTGCTATGCGGTGCTTTTTAAACAGAAACAAACAAACAAGCAGTGTAAATTAAAGGTAATTACTCTTTCCCATAAGTAAAACAAAGAGACAGTTTTTCTTCAGGTTCACACAACACAGTCGTAACTGTACGAGTGGAAGTGACTTTACACAGTGATTTTTCAATTGACCTGTCAGTTTTCTCTGGAGTCTTACACAAAGTCACCAGAGGTTAACCCCTTTTTAATATGTGAAACTAAACAGAACATCTCTACCTTTCCAGAAGTGATTAAAGTATACATGGGATTTTCATGACTTTCTCTGTTACCTGAGGATCATTATCGTATTTTGTTTCCTAGCAGTGAAATAAGGAAGAAAGTCCAGATGTTTCCCAGTTGGGAATAAGGTCCTAAAACAGAAAAAATGGTGAGAAAAGAGTATTTGTATCCCAAAAATTGAGAAATTGAGAGGTCCCATTACAATGTAGCTAATGTAGGAGAAATCTTGATAATCATATCTCTGAGAAAGCTTCTATCCAATAAAAATATAAAAATCTCTTTATATTTTCATCTGTGTGTGTTTGTGTTTGTGTGTAACATGAAATTATGAAACAACTCTCTTGGCTGATTCCTATCTCTAATGGTATCTCTCTCTTTCTCTCTCTCTCTCTTTTTTTTTTTTTTTTCTTTTCCCAGTGAGGAACCAATAAGAAGTTTTTACTTGGGAGATGCTCCCTTTTCCAAATCCCAGGATCATAGGACAGCTGAGGCTGGAAGGCGCCTCTGGAGATCATCCCACCCAACTTCCTGCTCAGGGCAGGGCCAGCTGCAGCAGGCTGCCCAGGCTTGTGCTCAAATGCAGATATGAACTGTGTTGATTCCCAGGGTTGACGTTTGAAAGAAACTAACACTTTTGTCGTGCTGTTTGGGCTTGAACTGGAAAGTAATGAGAACAACTGATAGAAAGAAAGCTTTCACAAGATTAGAGTGATTCAAATAATGATCATAATTGTCTAGATACATATACCATTAAGAAAGAAAACTGATATATACGATTGATTCTCTTAAAACTTATTTGAAATATCTTCTCAGTCTGATTTATGAAATGCACCACATTCTTTGAATTAGAATGGGACCCTGGATCTTAATTAATGCCACTTCATCTTATTTAGAAACTTCCAGGGGAGAACAGCTCCCTTTTATTTTATTTTTATGTTCCTGTTTTTTTCTTATTGTCCTGTCTTGTCTTCACGTTTTTAATGAAACATTTGGGTGCCCCATAGAGATAATAAGAGTGTCTGACATTTGCAAATGCCACTTTAATAAACAGCTCTAGAGAGACTGTGTATTGTCGTTGGCTTGACTAAACATTAGAAAAATGAAACGCAACTGCTCCTTTTCAGTTGCAGCTTATGAGCCATTATAGCCTTTAAACAGTGGATACACTGTTCTGCTGACTATTAGGAAATACAGTGTACCTAAAGAGTCTCCTTCTTCACCATAACTCCTGTTGATTAATCTTACAGAAACACGTAGCTTAAAGTTCACGTCTTCTCCAATTACTTCTTCCAAGCACTATAGCTTTTTTTTTTTTTCATTTGGCTTTCACAAATCTTAATTTATATACAGGGATTTTTTGACAGATGTTTTATTTATTTTCATTAAAAAGAAACTTGCAGTTTTCTTCTGTTTCTAAATATATCTTTTTTTTTCCCTTTTTTCTTTTTTTTTTTTTAATCTCTCTGACAAAGGTTTGTGTAAAAGCAAAGTTTGTCTTCTCCAGGTTAGGTTGCCCAGGAACAGATGTGAATGTGCTAGTCACTTCTGCAGGCTATGAGAAAGAGACCCAGATTTTCTGAGTGTGTTAAGGTCATACCTTGGGCTGCAAAGGTGATTTTGATTTCTCGGTGTAAAGCACTACAGACTGAAAATCCAGAGCTGCTGATCAGGATAAATACAATGTTGTAGTATTTTTAAAAGGCAGTACTGCAAATCTCCAACCTTTTATGGGACAGTTGCTGTAGAGTACTTAGAGGAGCAAGAGGTGTTGTAGACGTGCTGAGAGAAAAGGAATTTCCATGGCTTCTTTCTTGTAGATATACTACAGTCTTACTGACAGCATGAACTTGCTGGAAGATGACTGGGAGCTGTAGTGTAGCTTTATGCAGATTAATATTCAGAGATGTCTGCCAGGTGGTGGAGACATCAATGGGAGTGAAACACACTGGAGAACAGGAAGGGTGAAAGAACGTGCAGGAACCTGTCATTTTTCACAAGGCAGTAGTAAAAATCATAATACATAGAACTAATGTTGGAAACAAAGCAAATAAACGTAGGCAGATAATATGTAACTAAAGTGTCAGCAAAACAAAGGATGACCTCCTTTGTTTGATACTGTTCCACTTAGTGCTGCTGTAAAAACATTGTCCTAGTCAAGACCCTGACATCCTTTTGAAGTACAAAAGGTAAATATTATTACCCATAATTCACACAGAGAGAAATGAAGCAGAGCAATTAGTTTACCCAGGATAGTAGCAGAGGACATTGGCAAGGGGACAGGATTATAACAAGGAATTATTTTATTCCCAACAGATCGCACCCTTTTATGCCTGAAAAACAAATCAGAAGATGATTTAAAAAGACTGCTGGAGATAGTGATGGGAGGCATAGGCAAAAAATGAAGGGATCAGTGCCAGTATCAGAAATCGAAGGTTCTGTGAAGGTAAGAAAAGAAGATCAGATTGTCTTGAAAAATAAAAATACTACCTTAGTGACAGAGTGGTGAACTTGCAAGAGCTGAAATAACTCATGAATAACTCATGTCTGCTAATGTCCAGTGATTCATCGTAACAAATCTGTTCCATTCCAAAACCTATATTGTCCCTCAGTTGTGCCTAGCCCAAAAATCACATCCAAAATCTTTTATTCTCAGACTACAAGGAGTGGGAAAAAGAACATTTCAGACAAGACTATCACTAGCATAAATTCCAAAAACAAAACAAAATTTGATCAGAAACATACACATTCTGTTACTAGTGGAAATTTTTTTATCAGTGTAAATATAGTCTCTACATGATACTGGAGCTTAGTTTGTCCTACCAGAGCGTTGGCCAATTGAGTTAATTTTAGAACTTTTAACTACTTCATCAGCTGAGCCACTCTAATTGTCCACCTGTGTGCTTTTGGCCTATTTAGACATAAGGTGAAGTGCTTTAAACTGAAAAGGAAGAAGCCATAGGTTTTTTTCTAGCTGTATATAATTAACTCAAAATCAAATAGCATTTAAATTCTAAGTCTTTCTGGGAAAAAATATCAGAATCCACACGTGTTCGTAGAGATTTTATAATTTGTGTGTTTGCTGCAAAGAATGCTGGGCAGTGCTTCTGTACATAACTTCATAGCATTTTCCTGAAATTAAAGCTCTTGCTGGTTAAAGGAAAAGTGAAGACATTTCCTAACCCCTGTCTGCCTGTTTCAGGAGACGTATGATTTTCTTTTAGCATAGTTTCCTGTCAAGAGCTGTGTTTCTCTTCAAAATAACACTCTTTTTGAGAATATATCAGTGTTAGAAAATGAAGAACAAAGAAGCAAGGGCAGGAAGGCACAGACCTTGCTTTTGCTGTTGTATTAACCACAGTCTGTTAGCTGCACAACATTTTGTCATATAATGCAACTTCCTGGGTTGGACTGAATCTTGGAACAAGTGAGTTGAATGCCATTGACCTCAAAAGGTTTACACCCCAAATATGAGTATTACTGGGATATTTCTCCCGCATCTAGAAAAAGGATCATTTATGAAAATTTGTGTTGGTGGAAATGTGGATAAGTTTTGCTAAGATTGTTCTGGGTCTGGTATTGCTAAATCCAAGATAGGAGTTTGCTAAAAAGGTATCATTGTGTCATTAATTATATCTTGTGCTCTGTCTAAGAAAAAATCAGCATCCCACTGCTGTGATGCAGAGAAAATTTTGGGAAATAAAAATCTTTTCCAGGTACCTGTCATGACAATACTCGGTCCAAATATTAAATTCAGGGAAAGAATGCAAAATCTGTATTTTAGACCCCTGGCATTGGTCTATACACTGCTCCCAATCCAAAACCCCTTTTGACTTTTACTAATTGTTCAAGTTTGCTGATACAATTTTTATTTAATATGATTAAGCAGCTATTTTCCATTCTGTATGTTAAATTGGATGGCCTGCTGCAAGCTTTGAAGATCCTTTGTGAGATTCACTAATGAAAAGGGAAAACAAGAACCCAGAACTCAGTAAGTTTTCTGTATTAGCAAAATGCATCCATTTGTGGAGAGTAAGCAGAACTGTCTAGAATAGATCAAGTTTAAGCAATCTAATTTATATGTATATTTTGTAGCATTTTGCAGCATTTCTCTTTAGAAAACAGCTTTCTTTTGCCACTGGAATGAATGTAATGATTATCCTCAAGAGTTGAAAAGCCTGTGTAATTAAATTGCATCCAATTTGAATGGTTTCTTATACGAAAAGCTGCATCTACAGGGCTGATATGAAGAAGCTGTCAGCAAAGTAGGTTTTAGTGGTTTCTTATTTCAAAAGAGATGGAAGAAACTGTGGAGAGGAAATTTCTCTTAAATTCAAAGGGAAATTTGTGTTTGTGTCCAGTATGTTTCCAAAAATAAAGGTACTTGCGTGCAGTTAACTCTTCAGGGCAGCAGAACAGGCAGCAAAACAAAGTAAAAGCTTGTCTAATAACAGTAACTTTTCAAGGCTTAAAAATAAAAAACCTTTGGTGCATCTGAAGGTTTGGCTTGTGGGGAAATAACTGTGAAGCAGTGATACAGATCTTGGAAACACTGGAAAATATGAAAGTGTTTTGGGTAAAAGATAAGTAACCTGGTTGGAAATGCTGCAGCTGCTTACTAAGAGCTGATCGTGGCAATGGGTATCTTGGGATCCTGGGGAAGTGTTACTCAACCTCCAACAATGGTGAATCAGAAGACAACGGAAGACATTCTACAGAAACACTGGAAATTTTATCCTTCTGAAATGGCTTTATACATACGCTCCAGGGCCCACAAATAGACAAAGAGAATGGAAAACAACTGCAGAAGATGAATAAGGATTCAAATTTTGGCTTTATTTAACTGTAAATGCAGAAGCTGTGCAAGGTTGTTGAGGCAATTCCTTAGCTCAAAAGCTAGGAAAGATTGTTCTTATGTTTATGAAACACATATTGAACAACTTAACAAAGCACAATGTATTCTTCAGCTGAGATGACAGCACAAATGGTTTGTGAATAGTTAACACCAAGGCAAGAATAGGGAACATTTCCAAAAGTCAAAGGATCTGTTCAGCACTGACAGCGTTAATTGTTGTTACTGCGAACTATGTGCTAGTTTTGACAAAGTTTCTTAGAATATCACAAATTGCAGCCTGCAGCATGTATTGATTTGTATTTCAAGCTTCCCCACCAAATCAAATGAACTGTAATTAGGAAGCAGTTTTAGCAGATCACTGTTCATACTTCATCTGCTAAGATGAAACTCAAAATGATTTTACACTTTTGTGTGGAACAGGTACTTGTGTGATCTCAAGAGCTAAGCAGAGGTGGAACCATGTTGGGATTGACATGTTACTCCCAGCCACAAGAGTGCTGTTCATTTTGGATTAAGGTTCCAGCTTGTTTAAAATTTTGAAAAAGCAACTGTTTCATTCTAATCTTTACCTGTCACCCCTGAAACATGGCTGTAAAATGAGTTCCAATTAAACTGGTGAGAACCTATTGATCAGTTTAAGGGACTGTATAATTTGATCAGTGCAGGACTCAGGAGAATTTCCACATTCACATAATTTCTTATACTTTTTTCAAATTTTTACTTGTTCTCAATGACTGTTTTTAAATAAAAGTAGATCCGTTCAAAATTACTGTCCCAGAAGAGCAGCTGGCACATAAATCTTCGTTATGTTGCCTATCCAGTTGGCTCATCATACTTAATATACCCTGCACTGCAGCGCCTTTTATTAGCTTTTTCAAAAGCAAAATGTACTTTTCCTGTGTTTGAGTATTCAACACTGCATCCAGAAGAACTCTAGTCTATGATTCTGCTTCTCTCCAGTACTCATATTCAAAATAAAACAAGTTCTCCAAAGGCAATAATGAGATGAGAAGGACATGTATCATGACTTCATTATTTTAATGTGTTATGATCTTGTCAGGAGAAAGCTCTTGAAATATGCTCTACTAAGACCTAGATGTTCACCTGCAAATTTCAGCAACGTTGTTATAACTACTGGGTTAATACCTGGAAAGAGAAAGAAGAGATGAAAATGAAATTCTTTATTGTTGTCTTTATGTTTAATTTACTCAGAAAGGATTAAAACTCAATAGGGCTTGCCCACAGTATCACCATAGTGGGCAAAAGCTGTAAGAAGCATTTATATTAGTGATTTTGATTGGATAAGAACATGCCCAGGAGAACGTCATGAGATTCTACCAAGCCAAGTGTCAGGCTTTGCCCCTGGGTTGCAGCAACCCCCACTCTCAATGCAAGCTGGGGGATGAAAGGGTAGAACACAGCCCTGCTGAAAAGGACTTGGGGGTACTGGTGGATGGCAAGCTAGACATGTGCCCTTGCAGCCCATAGAGCTAACCGTGTCCTGCGCTGCATCCAGCAGCCTGTGGCCAGCAGGGCGAGGGAGGTGATCCTGCCCCTCTGCTCTGCGCTGGTGACACCTTACCTGGAGCACTGCGTCCAGATGGGGAGTCCTCAGCACAGGAGAGACATGGACCTGTGGGAGCACGTCCAGAGGAGGGCCACAAAAATGATCCAAGGGATGGAACGTCTTCTCTATGAGGACAGGCTGAGAGAGCCTGGGCTGTTCAACTTGGAGAAGGCTCTGGGGAGACCTGATAGAGGCCTTTCAGTATCTAAAGGGGGTCTACAAGAAAGAAGGGGACAGACTCTTTAGCAGGATCTGTGGTAATATGGTTATGGGGGAATATGGCAATATGGTTCCCAAGGGGAAATGGTTTCAAGCTAAAAGAGGGACAATTTAGACTGGATATAAGGAAAAAGTTTTTTATGGTAAGGCTGGTGAAGCACTGGAACAGATTGCCCGTGGTGGTGGAAGCCCCATCCCTGGAGACATTCAAGGTGAGGTTGAATGGGGCTCCTAGCAACCTGATCTACCTGTAGGTATCCCTGTCCAACTCAAATGATTCTGTGAGTCTATGATTATATGCTTTTCAAGAAAATTTCTTGATTGTCCCTGTTTACCTCAATTTGATTCATAACCTGGAACAGTGCAAGTGTGCAAATTGGATTCCTTTGAGTGATACTTCAAGTAGTGGTTGTCCAGCTGATAATTGTTACTGTGTCTTCAGCTCAAAGGAACGGTTTAAGATAGTTCGAAGGAGCCCATTCTGAAAGAGATATGACAGGGATATCAAACAATCGATATCAACTGCTGCTCTACAGGTCGTTTCCTACTGTGCTACATCAGTTGCTAACAAAGCCACTCATCTTGTCAGGAAATGACCAAGGCTAAGGAAGAAGAAAAATAAGCAACCACTGGTGGTTTTCTAGAGTTTTCTAGGAATTCAAAGTCCATGATGTACTTTGTACAAGGAATGACAAGCGAAAATTAAAAAAAATATGGGATATTAAGAAATCGGAATGTTGTTGGTTGAGATGAAAGGCTTACTTATATGAGGAAGAGTTTCTCAGGCAACATGAACTGTTGAAGGTTTTGCAGTTATAGCAAAA
The DNA here is from genome assembly GCA_013396635.1 of Penelope pileata. Classification (NCBI taxonomy): domain Eukaryota; kingdom Metazoa; phylum Chordata; class Aves; order Galliformes; family Cracidae; genus Penelope; species Penelope pileata. The sequence continues at coordinate 58,418 of WBMW01000020.1, forward strand.
GATCTGTTGGATGGCATTTGTTTGACTGAAGAGAGATTACATCATATAGCCACAGAATGGCCTGGGTTGGAAGGGACCCCAAGGATCATCAAGTTCCAATCCTCCCGCTGCAGGCAGGAATGCCAACCTCCAAGTCTGGTATTAGATCAGGTTACCCAGGACTCCATCCAACCTGGCCTTGAACACCTCCAGGGACAGGGCATCCACAACCTCTCTGGGCAGTCTATGCCAGCACCTCACCATCCTCTCACCTTTGTCAAACATATGGAGTCAAAGATTGCCAGTAAATAAAAACTGGTTTTGGTATGAATGTTACAACACTCATTCTGTCCTTGGGCTTCCTTGAAAACTAGCAACAACTTTTTAAAAGTTGTTTTACACAGTAAAGCAGTGAGAGCTTGAAGTGAATAAGAGAGTGACTGGTGCCTGGTCCTGCGCTGTGTGTGATGTTTAGGAAAAAAAAGTTTATTTTTTATCGTTAGGAACCCAAAATGTTTCAGTGTGATTGATTTAAAGAAGAGGCTGATCAGAAAAAGTCTGCTTTCATATAGGACTTTATGAGTTCAAAACAATACCTCTAAGATTTGATAATGTAAGAGATACACGTTAGAGGTAGGTCAGATAAATGCTGTCAAGACTATGATTTTTCATTATATTTACACTGAACTTTAGCAAAGTCTGGAAGCACTACAAGTAACAAATAACATAGGGGGCTTTGTTGGGAATATATTTCCTTTAAAATAGCTTAGCAGTTTGTTTATTTCTAAGCGTAGAGAAAAGTGGGTTTCATCTCACATTAACATCTGACCCTGTTATCCCAGATTTCCTCCTAGCTGGTTAGAAGGGTGGACAGCTTCAGCATATTGTTTTAGGCTTCTACTTTAAGATAAGAGTTGAATTCTCCTTGAAGGAGAATTTGCAACTGCAGGATAACACAGGCACTCCAGTAGGCTCTGGGGGACATAGTGCATAAGCACTCAAGTTGGCTGTACACACAATCAGATCTTACTTGCTAACTTGGTTTCAGCATCTTGTGAATACAAATGCACTACTTAACTTTGGACCTGAATTAAGAATTAACCACATGCTCTCTCTGTGGGCTACTAGCTCAGTACTGCATTAACACTGCTATCATAACAGAACCAGTACCATACTTTACTCCACATCATTGAAAGACTTACCATTGTAAAACGTGGTCAGTAGTTGGAGGTTGGTCATTTTGCTCCTCTGCTGTCTTCTCCGGGCACAGCTGGAACCATTAGAAGAAACCAGACTGTACATGAAAAGAGGTAGACGTCTCCACCCCATTGGACTTATGCTTCCATTCATTAGTGCCAGACTTCTAATAATAAACCTATAATTATTGTTTTCTATTTCTTTATGAGTGTCCGTCTTTTTTTTTCTTTTTGACTTTATCTTCATAGCCATGTAAGGTTGTTCTGAATTCCCATTATACTGAAGAAAGGCAGGATATAATTCAATGGTATCTTGATCTTCTAGTCCCAGTTTCATTTTTCTGCAACTTCCTTTTCGCACTTCCAAAAGAAATTCCTAATAATCCATATATTATTTTGGATGGGTAATATATATTTAATATTTTGTGAGCTGAGATAAACAGTACTATCTCTTTGTATTTTAGCTCTTTATCCTGTTGAGAGGGTCGGGGTCTTGCTATGGCACCCTGACACTTGTCAGCTGTTAATGGTTTTCTACATCAAGTTCAAGCCTTTTGCCACAGAATGATTCAAGCATTGGCACACTTCACAGACTCTTGTAATGTTCCATACCCCCATGCCCCATCTGTTCTTACTGCTTTGCCTTTCCCCTTCCTCCCAGTAAATGGACACAGCTTTCCCTGTCTCCTTGCAGTCCACCTCATTCCTGCTCCTTTCTGTGCTGTTCCTTCTTTCCATTTCCTTCCTGCTCAGCCCCCCTGCTTACCTCCCATGCCATCTCTGTTCACTTGCCTGTTATCTGCCATTCCTGGTTCTCTGGTATACCTTCCCATTTACAAAAATAAAAATAGATTTTGTGAGGAAGACAAAATGGCTGTGGTTTTAGCTGATGCCTTAGGTGATTTAATACTTTGAGACTACAGCTTGGCGACAGTTTTTTCAGTCTGTCAGACTAGCACTAGTGCTAGTCATGAGGTAATATTACTAAACACACACACAATATTCTTATATCAAACACCTATGTACATTAAAGATTTTATGTACATACGCACACAAATACTCTCCCCCCCCCTAGTTTTGTTTTCTGGAATCTAATCTCATGTATTCAAATGTTTTCCCAACTGAAGGCAAAAAACATGCTATTAAAAATAGAAACCAAGAGTAGACTTGATCATTTCATTTAGTTGCAGCAGCAAAACTTTAAGACAATACTCACTATAATAAAAATGATAAGATTTTGAAATTCGGCAATGTAGCTGAAGTGTTGAGCAAATGTAACCACTTTTTACCGTTTGCTTAGGGAAACATAGGTGAACATAATTGAAATAGTCCACAAATTTAAGATGGAGAGAAATTTTATACTGAGACATAAAACCCAGATCTGGCTCTCAGTGCCCTGTGTGCAATCAGAAAATGCGTCTTGAATATGAAGTGACCACTGCTTCTGTTGCCATGTTAATGTGACACACAAACAGAGCACTTCCTAGTGACATGGCAACACTTCTGTACTATCTCATACAAAGATTAAAAATATTTTTCCTATGAAAGGGACTTTGATGTTTGCATGCTATTTTTATAGCTATTCATCAGCTTCTCTTCATGCTGATTACGCTTTTTAGTTAATATATACAAAAATTGTTTCCAGGCAAGTACTAATTAGAGCTATCTTTATGGACAAATAGGAAAACAGAAAGAAAAACAGTTTGGGTATAGAAATTTGCCTTAACCCTTTCATACACAATTGGGAAATGTCTTCAGGGCTTTGTAAGGAAAATTTAACAGTTCTTGCCTGAAGCATGTTAACATAATTTTTGCTTCAAACAATACAATTCCCTAATAATGTAAGTAGATCAGAATTAATATCCCTGTGTAAGAAGAGGAGAAACAGCTAAGTCATAGAAAATCAGGGAAATGTCAAAGCTCAAGAAGTTCTGGATTCAGACAGCCACTGTGTCCCATTGCAGAAAGCTGCCAGTAAAATCATCATGTCTTCATCACAAAAATTGTTGTTTCAGTTTTTTTTAGGCACATGCTTTACTCTTCAATCAGGAAGAAATGACAGTGAAATCAATTCCTAAACCAGTACATTGGTATATTTTTCTGACACTGGTGGAATTATAACACAATTTTGAAATACAGAGTATGATACCACTCACCTCATTCAGAGTCAGAATGGGTGTAAAATGAGATTCTCAGTGCTGTTCAAAGCAGAAATTATGTTTGGTTTAGCTAATTCTGTAATTCACTTCTCAAATTCTAGCCTCATTTTGTAAAGAAACATAGCTAACAAAATTATAGTAAGTGTCTAACTATGCGTGTTCTGGACAACTTTTAAACAATAGATCAAATTCAGTCAAGATAACAGAGAGGGAGAGTTTCTTAGTTATGAAAATAAGAAGTCAAGTAGAGAATAGAGAGACCTTAGGCTTTTTTTTTTTTTCTTATGGGAGAAAGGCCAAAAAAAGTTCTCACATCCTTTACTTATCAAAGAATCAATGTATGATTTGCTGTATCATCCGCTCACAAATTTACTCTAGTGTGCTTTTTCCATGTCACTTGTTTATCCTGTGCCTCTCGGTCCTTGCATGAGTATACACAAGTATGATTCATCACACTGTCTTTATTCATCAATAAGCACATCTTTACGTCACTGAGTTCGCTACAATTCACTGCCAGAGTGTGTTGAATTAGGCTGGGGTAAAAATGAAATGAAAGAAGGGAGCTATTTGCCTCCTCTTTGTGCTCCTGAATGACATAAAACTCAGTTTGGCTGTGGCTTTGCTGCCATAAATGTCTTGCTAGGGCAAGATTGCCAGACTTGCATTCAAGGAGTTTATCCGGGTACTTAAGTGACTTTTGCTACTTCAGCAGACAGATTTACCCTGCATATGTGTGACTTCTTGATGCCGTGGCTGGATTGCTTTGGACAGATTAGTTTGGGCAATCAAATTTGCCTGGTACAAAGTAGTCGTGTGTGACCTGGGCAGCCTGTTTTCTTTGGACACATTGTTTTGGTTGACTGCGAATTTGCGTGCTTAGACTGTTGCTTATACTGGACTCAGACCAGTAAATAATCCACAGTGACTAGTTCATTAATATGAGTTCAAAGAGAACCTTGAAACATCTTAATTTAAATGTTGCCAGTATTTCAAGGTTAGTGGGTATTCATTAGAGATAAAACCGATATATAAAAAATATAAAATCTTTGGAATTTCCAGTTCTTGACTGAAAAACACTACTTACAGTGAAGGTCTTGGTCTTTAATTCAACCATACAGCTAGAACCCAAATACAGAAAAATCTTAAAAGAGCTTAGCCTTGATCCAGACTGTTTGAAATACATGAAGGCTATGTACGTGTTTAAAGTTATTGTAATGGAATGACAGCATGCAGCAAAACCAGACCAATATTTCTCTAAACTACAAATGCAAAACTCATCCTAGCCATGTCATGATGTAAAAATGCAAGCCCAGCTGGTTATACTAACCAAATGAGATGAAACTACTAACTGGAAATAGAACACAGCTATATTTTGTGTGCACTGAGAGGTTATGAATCTATAAGAAATGCCTCTACATGCTAGGTCTAAATGTGTCCATATGAAAGAGGCTGAACACTTTGAAAAAATTATTCAATTTACAAAAACCAATGAAATGGTAGATGATTATGACTGAGCAAATTGATTGCTTGAATGTCCGGAGTATATAAAATGCAAAATATTTGTATTTGATGTATTGATAATCTCTTTGAATTACTGAAGAAAAAAACAATCTACTGAAAGTCTTTTAACACATTCCACAATATTTCTTCCATATCTGCCACCTCTACATTTTTCTCTGCTATGGAAAATGGATCTTTTGACTTTCATTGGACACACTAGCAAAGTAAACTTAATTTCTTTCATTTTTAGTTATGTGATCACATTCTCCTTCTGCTGAGATTCAGTCGACTGAGTTGCATATGATTCACTTATTAGCATAGGTATACTTTTAAATGTTTTTCTTCCTCAACAAATAAACTTTTTTTTTCTGTTCGAGTCTATACGAATAACTCTTACCAACAGCTGCATGCAGTCAGTGTATGTTTGGGTTGACATAATTATACTAAGAAAAGTAGATATAATCAATACATCTGATTTTGGCAATGGGCTAAATCCTCGGAGATATATTCACAACTCTTGAATAATCCCACTTTGTCAATATACTCTTATTCTGAGTTAAATTCTTCCTAATCTGACCAAGGACTCAGCATTTTTTAAGTTCCTCAGCTCTTCAAATAGGTCTTCAGTGAGACAGAAGTCATGTGAAGAGCTTTTTGGCTTTATGTACTTAAAAATATGTCCTGTAGACAAATAGCCTGTGTTATTTCTATATTTTACTATTTGGAGTTCACAAGGTCATGAGGACATGTACCAAAACACCCTTAGTGAGCCAATCTATCATTTCTTAGCCAGATCTTCAAGTAAAACACCAATACTGTGACGTGGCCAATGAAATCATAGCAGGAGCGTCCCAAGTTTCCCTGCTCTTTTATTATGTTTCTTCAAATAGTCTGTCAAATTTTCAGTGGCAAAACAAATAATTTGCATTATTTCAGATGCAAATGTCTTCATTTGGATGTGTGGCTGTAAATCTAGAGGCAGTCTATTTGCATGTTGACAGTTAATCTCATCTTTAAATACGCTACTGAACTGAGATTTCTGTGAACCTAAAATTTGCCAGTATTTTCTGCTCCTTTGCATATGTAGCTGTCTTATTCATATCCTGTACTTACTGAATGGACTGACAGTGGATCACGACAAATGCATTACATGGAATTGTATAACATTCATACACACAACTCATGTAAACTGGAAAGGTCGATTAATTACAATCTTTTGCTGAGGTGAGTATGGACTATTGTGTGGGGACTGATTTGAATATTTGCCTTGTTAGACTATGGCTCGGTGTAAATTTTTGCTTCACTTCTCTTTTGTATTTTTTTAAAAACACTATCCACAATAACCAACAGTTATTTAAGAAAATATTTACACCATTACTACAGTCACATTAAAACACCTCAGTGACAGAGTTCTGATGTCCTGTTGTCTTTGTTAATTGTGTTCACAAGCATTGCAGACTCCAACATTTTTATGGGCATTTTTCCATGTGTCTAAAAGACCATATAGTCAATAGCTATCTATTAGTAAATGCCTGAGATGGCTGAAGCAAATAATTTAGTCCTTTTCAAAGTCACAGATGGCTGTGGGGTAACGAGGCTATGAGTTAGGAAGTCAAAGGGAACATGCAGAAACTGTAAGAAACAATCTCATTTATTTCCTGTAATGTGTCACTTCTCTCCAGTCAAGATGTAAAGATGAACGATAATGACAATGGGGAAAAAAAGTAATTTAATTTGCAGGGTACATTAACATATTTTTTTTCCCTCTTTTTCTGCAATGTATTTTCTTTCTCTAAAGTATGATAAAGTACAATAAATGCTTTTTTACAGCTGAAATTATGCTTACTTCATCATGGTCAGTGAAAGGACCGTGCCAATTTATCCCAACAATTCCTATTTCAAACTTTCCTGCTTTTCAAGTATTGCAGTAGTGCTGTTAGCAAGTAAAGAAAACATCCTGTGATACCAGTCACCGATGAGCTTGCTTAAATCTGTTCCAAAGCTGTAGTGGAAGCGTGACTCATAGCTAAGCTGAGCACATAATTATTTGAATAAATCAGCAAGAATCTTAGCAAATACCAATGTAAAGTTAATTTTAAGATTAGGTTAGATTTCTAATGTCAGTTGTATTTGATTTGGAAAATGTGTCTTTATTAGCTTAATGCTAAGATTTTTATGTATGAGGTCTGCTCCAAAAGGAATGACTCCTATTTTATTATGTTGGCCCAAGACGTCAGAGGCAGTTGTTGGTGGTATAGCAGTAGAAGTTGAACCTTCCTACCAACATCCTGTAACATTTTGTTGCTGTGTGACAGATGGCAGCAAAGGGGCAGTCTGACACAATGGCGTCTGACATGGGAGTATGGATGGAGTGAAGATGTGTCACTCAGTTCGTCTGTGTGGAAGAAATGGCACCCACTGACATTCATCGATGCTTTTTGAATGTTTCTGGATACCAAATAGTGGATGTGAGCACAGTGAGGCAATGGGTGATGCGTTTCAGCAGTGGTGACAGCGACATGAAAGACAAGCCATGTTCCAGGTGGCCATGTAGAATTTTTATGAGCATGGCATGCAGGCTTTTGTTCATTGCTGGTGAAAATGCATAGCTCATGGTGGTGACTATGTTGAAAAATAGTGTTTTGTAGCTGAGAATTTGCTCTATAATGTTATTGTGCTCTTTGTACCTATTGTAGTTTCCATGGAAATAAATAGAAAGTATTATTTTTGGAGCAAGCTACGTATTTTGTCTTCACATTACACCTACATAAATTTTAATTCAATATATTTTTTTTCATTAGTACATCTGCCTGTCACCAACTTTAATTCTGTGGAGGTTGGTTATATTTCTATGTTGATACTGCTATGGTAATAAAAAAACAAATGCCCCTTCAAGATATACAACAGTTAATGGAAACAGATGCCATTCAAGCTAGTGAAAATGTTGAGACCTACAAGGGTCCACAGAGAGTCTGAAAGCTGGATAATTTAGCCTTGCAAGAGAAAGAAGTCTGTTATTGTGAGAAATAATATCTCTCCTTTTATTCTCTCTACCAATCCAACTTGTATTGGAATCAAAGGAAAGGCTCCTGTTGTCAGACTGGAGCCTTATAATACAAGGGAGCCTCTGAAATAGAATAAATCTTCCTCTCTTGTTACTTTAGAGCTGTCTGATTCATAAGTGCTGAGGAGTTTTGCTGTCATCTTCTATGCTGTGCAATCCAAAATATCACCAAAGCAATTGCACGAGCTTTCCCATGCTCTGCCTCTCAAGTGAAGATGGTACCGTGAGGGAAATGCCAGAGGGGAAAAAATTGATAGAACAAGATCCATAGTGCTTCTGAGCGTAATTCAAGGCACAGATACCAAGAACTGGAGGGAGGAGACAGAGAGAACTGCGGGCAGGCTAAGTAGCAAGTTCATTTTTTGTGAAATTAAAGAGCGACATTGGAATCAAAGTAAGAACCAGAGTGGAGATAGATTATTGCTAGGGATTATGGAAATAATAAGAAAAAATTGCTCATCTATGCTCATCTTTAAATAACAAACCTACTACTTGCCAGTTCCAGTACAGCACTTAAAATACACACTGTATGTTTGTTAACTAATCAGTTCCAGCTGGAGTCAGTGGCTTTATTCTCAGATTTGCAAACCTAGCCTGATACTTAGTGCTGTGTTGAATCAGGTACTAAAAAGAAAATATTTTCAGAACAATAATATTCAAAGATTGCACAGAAGAGAAAAAGACCATTGCAAATTATCATCAAAAATGTATAGAATAAAGAACACAAATCACTGTGAGAGAAGCAGTGATTATAACCCTCTAACCTACTGCAATTATGCAATACTAATTCAGTACTGAATTTTAATTCATTGCGAAAAGATATGTGGATTGGGAATTACAACCTATTCACTAGAATTTTGCTGTGCATATTATTTCATCATTACATTGTCAGCTAATTCATAGTGCATGCTCAAAAAAGTGGGCTCAGTTACTTCCTTTTAAGTGCTCCTCAAAACACACACAGTTTTAACAAGTTATCCATTTTGATTGTAGTAGATTTTATGGGAAGGTGCGTTCAAGCAATAGTGTCTAGGCTCATATCCTGGACCATAGATTCAGGTGAGGACTCTGGATACCTTGTAGCCATATCACAGAGTCTCATGTAAGCTGTGTGTTGCAGTATAATGAATATAAATCAGCTCTTTCCCCATCGCTCCCCACTTCTTAGTATCCCAGAAGGGCACCTGAGCCTGCAGGTTGCACAGGAACTCCGGTATAATTCAGATGGCTTTCCGAATTTGGCCATCTAGGGAGTAAATTCTTACCTCTTTTTCTTTTTCCTTCAGAGATAGAACTGTTCTTTCTTGCATGTGAGGCCACACATGCATTTATGGGATTGTTGTGTTAAGCACATTGAGAAAGCTTTTTAACACGTAAGAGAAAACCAAGAAACATAATATTTGATAATTTGTTAAATCTTATTAGATTTGTTTAAATATAGAGGATGATGTTGTTTTTCACAATGAAAATGTAGACTTGGTTTTCTTTTTGTCCCAGAACACAATCGGCTCCACTTAGAAGGCCGTGTCCCCAGCTGAGAAGCATGCAAGATGCAAACATTTCTGCTTACTCCATTTCTTTTTTATATTTTAGATCTTTGAGAGAACAAGTAGAGGTTAATGTCACTTAAAAAAGCAACAAATACAGAATCAGCTATATGGCAAACATGCCTTCCAGTGATTCTGCAAGTGTAGATTTTGTTCAGGAACTCACAATTTTTGTATTAATGTCACCACTGGTATTATGACTATTGTTTCTGGAAGGGCAAGAAAGGTCTATGTCCCCTCTATATCCTTCCTGCTGGTGGTCTGGACCATGGCATTCTCTTCATGGCATGCCTCGCCCTAGAAACAAATGTCTGGATTTGTTTTACTGTTATGTGTTGAAATATATGTGTTAAGTATCCTAACAATAATGCTTCAATAATAGCTTTTATTTCAGTTGAACAAATCCAGTCACTCCTTTTCAGTGGAGAAGAAGACAGACACTTGACTAAAATAAAAATATTTTCTCCATTACGGTAGTTATCCTCAGCTTCATTTCATTTCATTTAAATCTGTAATCTTCCATCTCTCATTCATCTTTAATCTGACCTGAAAAGCCAAATTTAACTGCATGCGATTCCTGTTTGCGGCAGCAAAGTCTGATTTTGCCCTGTTAGTTAAAAAGTTGCTAGCATTCATTTTTAACAATAAATACTGTGTCAGTAGAGTCAGCATTGACAAGACTTCATTCTCCTTCAGTCAATCTCTTCCTGTATGTGAGCAAAAGTCCAACAAACTGAGCATGTTTGTTATTTAGCAGATGAAGGATGTTCTTCACCTTTATAACATTTATTTTTTACTTGTGAATACCAGTGTAAAAAGACTGAGTTATTCAAAATGAAACTTAGGTGCGAACTGAAATTTACTGTCAGCTGCATGGTGAAATGCAAATATTATTATAGTAATTTGCGGTTTTGTGCTATGATTTTGTGGAATGATGGGACAATAGAAGTCTATGTTTGGAATTTGTCCATAGATTTAAATGAAATGGGTTGAGTTACAAAGTACTGATAATAAAATACTAATAAATGCAAGGCACACTGAAAAGTGTTACCGCTGAAGCTGCACAACTGAATATTCTATATTAAACCATTTTGAACTATTGAAATGCACTCATATTCAGAGGTTTCTGTTTGTTTACTGGATTTATGGTAACAATGGTTTTAAGCGGTTTTCCAAGCATTTGGAAATATTTAGATTTTGTAGATATACCTACCTGAACAAACCAAATACTGTCTTCTAGAATCCACATGGATAAGCCCCAAGCTTCTGGTCCACCTTGGCACATCTGAGCCAATACAAGTCAGATGATTGCTCTTGCACAGGGTGAGCTACATCCCATGTACAATGAGACAGACCTGTTGCACACGTCTGAGTCTACTACCGTGGTGGTGTGTTGGAAACTGTTCAGTGTTCACCAGGAGCTGACTGACCCTGTTCTACTCTGCATGCAACCCCCTGCCCTTGCATGTGCTGTTCCCCACATGACAAAAAGGACCTTGCTGAGTATGAAGCTCTCAACCTTGGCACAAGGAATGTGTGAGGGTCCTTGTGACAGATGGAAGTGCGGTAGGATCAGGTTATTGGTGTTTCAATGCAGAATGAATGAGTCTGACCCAGCAGGTGTTATAAATCCTTAGTGTATTTTGAAGGAAGCTGATAAGAGAAGGCAAATCTGGTGGTCTCTAAGACCTGAAGGGCTTGTCATCCTTTTCTGTTTGCTGTTTGCTATTGCTGAACAGGTACTTCAAAAATGCAAATGCACACACCACCACCACCATCATGTCCAGAGAGAGTGAGCAGTCCTTTGCCAACACTTGAACAGTGGAACAGCTATACTAGCACCCCTCACATAGTCAGACACAGGCTTCTCAGTCTGATCCCCTTTCTCTAGGTGAGAAAGCCCCATTTATGTCACCTCCTCTCCATTTTCTTACACTTTTCCCTGACTTTGGCCCTTCTCCTAAACATCTCATCATGAGTTTTACGTGTTCCCAAAATTGTTTTAAATAACTGACAATAATTTTGTTCTTCCCTTGTAAGACTCACAATAATCTTCTTTCTTCATTTCTCATTTACCAAGGTCTGGCTGAAACACTTCAAGGCAATCAGATTTTCTTAAAAATTATTCCCTTAACCTTAAATAAATTTTATCGTAGATGTACCCGATTAAAGTTCAGAAAATGAGCCTGGATAAATTCTTCATTTTGTGAGCACTTTTGTGAGAATAAACAGAAAGAAAACTTTTTCTTTTCCCCCAGATCACTTATTTTTGAATTCATTATTTGTGGCTATGGAGTGAGCAGCCAAAGAAGTCTCAAACTCTCACAACTACACCATTTGCTTCATCTGGAGCTAGGGGGTCTTCTCCACATCATTTTCTGCTTCCTCAGCTCCTGATTTCTCAACTTTCTGCTCTTCTCTCTCTCATGCTACTTCTGCTTTTCCTGACCCTTACATATGCCTGGGGCAACCCTGCCCCAGGCCCACCCCCTTCTGGTCACAGGTGCAAGGGATCTGCCAGTATTCCCCAGATCTGTCACACCCGTTCACCATGTGCTCAATCATCAGTTCATGCCATGATCAACAATTTCCCTACAGGAGTGTTTTAATAGCCAGGATCTCTTGTTAGTATAAACTGCAAAAGTGGGCCTCTTGGGCTTGAAACATTCCACCTAACTACTTCTGGGATGTCTAGTGTTGAATCTACTTGTCTTTTTAGTATTTTCTACGAGGTGATGTGGGCATTTGGGGAGTTGCTCTGTGCTCTTGTGCTATCTAGAGAGTGTGAGCTCCTAAACTTGGAACTTAGATTCCCAAAAGTGGGAAGGTCAAAAATTGGCTTCTTCAGTTCACACCCTTTTATGAGCTCTTCTGTGGATGTAGTCCTTTATATGGTAATGATGTTATTCATACTATTCATATTGAGACAATACATATGAACCTTAGAAAAGAAATCAGAACCTATGAGTCATTACATCTGTTTTCTGGATTTTATGTTCATTTTATGAAGTTTCTCAGTCTATAAATTGGAAATAATCCCAGAAAATGAATAAATGGATTATTCTGATTGCATTTTCAATTAAAAAGAGAGAGAGAGAATACATAGTGTAGTCAATCAGGAAATATTATGCTAATTACTGTAAAGATAACAGCTGTTCATACTCTTCAGATTATTAACACCTTCTACACTCCAGCAGGGAAGCTTCCCATGCAACGCTAATCTTCCATGTGCAAACAACTGCTGTTCCTTCACAGGGAAGCGGGTAATGCATTCTTCTCCCTGACAGAACAATAGACAAGCAACAGCAGGCAGAACAGAAGTTTTATGGCTTTTAAGATTTTGTTAATGTCATTGATGTTACAGACTGTACAATACATATGCTACTAGTAGAAAACAAACGTGGTTCTTAAAAATAAAATCACATCTAGACTTCTATATATAAATAAATTATATGCCAGGTGTTATTTTTTTTTTCTCTTTTGAATTTTTCCTCATTTTTCTTTCTTTCTCTTTTTTTTTTTCAAGTCCATTTAAAAGTGGTGAATGTCCAACATTCTGAACTGCTTTTCTTAAAATGTATGCTTTTCACTTTCTAAATCAAATCTGTAGCCAGATTACTATGCTGCTCTCTCTTTTTCATTTTCTGGATTATTGAAGTAACTTCCAGCATATTGTTACTTAAATGTCCAGTTCATGTTACATAGCAGATTAGAAAAAAAAAAGAAAAAAGTTATTTATGAAAAATGCTTTCCTATGAGGGAATATTTGTTGTGACCTGGGAATTGATGTTTTATTTGAAAAATATATGACTTGAATAATAAAAGTCTCCACTCTACATTTCTGCAGTGTAGGCTCTGAAAATGTAGTGGTACCTCCAAGAGAAAAAATACAAAGTTATGGAATCACCCTTGAACTTCAAGGGCTCTCTTAGCTGCTTGACCTAAAAAGAGTTTAACTAAAGTTAATTGAGGAATTTAAAGGTTGTAAAGTCTATCTCAATAAAGAGGGGAGAAAAAATCACCTAAACCTCCAGCAAATGAGATAATTGCATGATAAAACCATCCAGGATTTTGTTCTGTGAATGAATCACTTGGCAAGGCAGGTGCTCTGTGTGCTTGCTTTGGCAAAGCTGTAGGCAGGTGCCTGTGTTCTAGCTGAAAATCAACGAGATTGAAAGGTTGTCACACCCAGTGTCCCCACTCCTCTTCACCACTCCCACTAGACAGAAAGTACATAAACGAGATTTCCTGCAGGTTTATTTATAAGCAGTTCCCTCTAATGCAGTCCTGTCAAAGTGCTCTTTAGCCGCAGTTCTTTCTTGACCCTCTTAATGCACTTAGAGGTGTGTGAACTGTTCTGAGTCATTTTGACAGCAGCAGGGCTCCCCAAGAGCAGAGGTGCCAGCAGAAATGAGGGCTGTGTCTCTTGACAAAATTAAAAGTTTGTAAGTTCTGAACAGTACAGTTTTCAGTTATTTACATTGCTCATGAACATTTCAGTTTCACTGTACCTCTGGTCAGCCTACAGCTAAGGAAGATCACTGACAGGGTGAGTCACTCTGAGTGAATCAGTTCTGCAGCACTCTGGAGTGTTGAAGTGGGTTATATCTACTCACTCTGGCTGGGGCTGAGCTCAAGAAATAGCCAAAAGCCAAATCACCACTGCTCTTTATCCAGAATTCATGTGCAGAAGGGCAGCAGTGACGTATGCCTCACCTTTTCCTTGTTAGTTTGTGCTCAGGCTTCATTATCTCAGAGATGCATGCAGCAGCAGGCTCCTTGTTTCTGTAGATGATGATTGGCCACTTTATCTTAGCATTCACAGGAGATCAGAAAATATTTTATTATTTCCTGGGACCACCTAGGGAAAAAAAAAAGAAAGAAAAAGAAAGAAAAAGGGAAAGAAAAGGAAAAAAAGAAAAAGAGAAAGAGAAAATTCTTTGCACACTCAGTGGTGGAATATAGATATCAGATGTAGACAAGCTGGCAGCAGACTGACTTTACCAAACTGATGAGTTTTGGGGACATCCAAATAAACCTTAATACTTCATGGCTTATCTGACTGAGATTCCCTTCACTGAATCCTAGATGCTTTCAGTGTAGACATCTCAGCTAACACCCTGTGGATTGCTTGAAAGGCAATGGTTACTTTTAGGGCAAAAGTAATTTGAGCAAATAGTAGAGCTAAATTTAGAATGAGGTGAAGTGAAAAACAGAAATAATTCCACAGACTATAAGGGGAGAATACAGACATTCACTGGTATGCAATGTCTATATTAAATCAGATTAATGCCATCTTTTGTGCTTAACTTACAGTAAGTTTTGTTCCAAATTAATTCAACATTAAAATACAGTAAGTTCATCAGTGTGTAATTTTATTATAGAAACATGCTGTGTAAGAACATTTTTAGTGGAGAAAAACTTTCACATAAGGTGACTTTTTGTTAAGTGTTACCTTAAAATCCCCAGACTGCTCATTTTCTGAAATTTGAAGTGAAACAAGAAACCCTGTCCTCTCCCAGTTTTAATAAAGGACAGTGCAATATTAAAATTTTCTGCAAGGCTTATTTTCTTTTAGACATCTGAAACTCTGTTAGAAAGAGTTTGAAATGAACCCACTTTTAGAAGTCTATCTGGATGCTCAAAATCTCCAAAGAGTGACTTCCTAGTTTCTTTGCCAGGGATTATGTGGTGCTTGATTTTTGAGTCTAGCTCTTTCCTAGCAATTACTATTTTAACTGGAGTGTAAAATTAGACGTCTGCAAAATGTGTATCTATTGATTATAGTAGTGAAGAGGAAAAGGAACTAATACTCTTGACAAAGCCCTCATCTGTAAATACAATGGAAACATGCAGAAGTCCTCAGTAATATAGTGCTTCTCATGTTTCATGTTTTGGATGAGAATTTAAAAGAGAGTCCTAGAATCATAGAATGGCCTGAGTTGGAAGGGACCCCAAGGATCATGAGGTTCCAACCCCCCTGCCACAGGCAGGGCCACCAACTTCCAGATCTGATACTAGATCTAGCTGCCTAGGGCCCCATCCAACCTGGCCTTGAATACTGCCAGGGCTGGGACATCCACAGACTCTCTGGGCAGCCTGTACTAGCACCTCACCACTCTCTCAGTAAGGAACTTCTCCCTGACATCCAATCTAAACCTTTCCTCCTTCAGCTTAAAACCATTCCCCCTTGTTCTATCACTGTCTACCCTTGTAAAAAGTTGATTTCCCTCCTGTTTATAATCTCCCTTTAAGTACTGGAAGGCCGCAATGAGGTCCCCCCACAGCCTTCTCTTCTCCATGCTGAACAAGCCCAGCTCCCTCAGCCTGTCCTCTCAGGGGAGGTGCTCCAGCCCTCTGATCATCTTTGTGGCCCTCCTCTGAACCCTCTCCAACAGCTCCACATCTTTCCTGTACTGGGGGCTGCATCCCCAGAGCTGGGTGCAGTACTCCAGATGGGGCCTCACAAGGGTAGAGTAGAGAGGGACAATCACCTCCCTGTCCCTGCTGGCCACCCCTCTCCTGATGGAGCCCAGGATACCACTGGCCTTCCAAACTGTAAGGGCACACTGCTGGCTCATGTTCAGTTTTTCATCCACCAGGACCCTCAGGTCCTTCTCCGAAGGGCTACTCTCAAGGATTTCTTCTCCCAGACTGTATGCATATCTGGGATTACTGTGACCTGAATAGAAGGTATTTCTTATACGTACTAGGAATATCTTTACATTAGATAAACTACCAATGCAATTCAAGTCATAAAATTAAACATTTCATCATTTAATCTATTGAGGTTTGTTTGTTTGTTTCCTATATGAGTATACCAACATTTTCTAAATAACATATATACACTTCTAAAATTTTATTGTGGATAAATTGAAACATTTCAGTGGAAAAAATTTTGCTTGTTGTATTTAGGAAAAAGTTATTATGTGTGATGTACAACTTCTGCAACAATTTCCTGTAAGAAAATGTATTCATCTCTTAATGTTCCCATGATCCCCCACAAAACAAAGGAAGCATCCAATCCTTTCATCCTTTTTGATGGAATTGTGTTCTCGGGAAAACTTATTGCATGTTGTGTTCTGTGTTTCAAATTGTGGCTGTGCTAATTGATTTGCTCTGAGACAGAAAACCTTGACAAGAAAGTTTGAAGAACAGAGAGTTTGGGGAACAGTGTGTGCATGAACATTTTGCCTGTTTCCTTATACCAGTACGAGCTGGAAAAAAACTTCTTAGGTTCGTGAAGGTGTTTGTGTAGTGCTTGCAAGTCTATGGTTTTATGGCTGCTTCTCTTTTTTTAACTTTGGGTCAGCTTGGGTCTGCTGCTCATGTGCCTGAAGCCTATTTTTATGATGTATGTGCTAGCATTCTGTTATTCCATGTGAAATTGGCTGAATGTCTTGGGATGCCTGGGATGGTTTCCAATAGTTGTTTATAATTAGGAGCATCTCAAGTGGTGGTGTTTTTTCACTTCAGTGGAAAATAGGAAAAATATTTACTTTTAGTACTCATTTAATCATCAGCTTTGCTAAACTATGTTTTCAGTATATTCTTTTCCATTCTGTTTGTTGTGCATTGCTCTTTTTTTTTCTTTTCTGTATTTTTCCATCCTGCGCAAGAATGCTAGATAAATTTGTGACAAAGGCTGCCACAATCTAGCTTGAAAATATCTATCTTAAAACTCACTTAAATCTTTAGTTTGTGATTCCATGAGCTTTGAATCAGCCCTGGAGAAATTGGTCATTGAGTTGGAGGTGGTGATTACTTCCACAGCTCAATCACTAATTGATGCTGTACTTGCTTTTCTGGTACATGGGAAGGTGCTAAATTAACCGGAGCAAGTGATTCGTGATGTACAGCTGAGCAAATCTGTCCTCTGTGGGAATCTCAATTGTCATGTTAGTAGCTATCACTCCTGTATTTAAAAGCTACAGGAGAAACTGATATTTCTCTGCAAACTAGCAGGATCCTGGAGGAAATCATATGAAATAACTGCGAAGGTCAGCTCCGGTCCTCAACCTCCTGCTTCCCAGTTCTTCTGAAACACTTTCCCCTATTCTATATTCAGTTGATGACAGCTTATTTTTCAAGGCTTGATAATACCAAAGGTGGGATAAAAAATACCGGGAAAATGATGTTGCAACTGTGTACCTTAATCCTACTAGTTGTATGATAATCCCAAATTACTGCTTCTGCTCACAGGAGGATCAGGACCTCTTAGCTGATCCTGCATCATGTTCCTATTCATTAGGCCTGTGCACAGTGCCTCTGAGCTCCTTAGATTTATGAAGGAATTGTATGCCAGGGAGCCTGACTGTAGTTGCAAAATTTCAGGAGGAGGGGAGGAATGCAATTTTAAGACTGAGATCTGAATGATCTTTTAAATCTCTTATACGGAGATATACAAACGAGGCTGCAAGATACCTAGGTCATGGGAAATTAATCATGCTATCCCCAGCTGACGGTTCCAGTGATTAATGTGCAGAGACCTTTCATATCTCAAAGCACCAGCATATTAATCTGATCAATTTAGGCAAGTGACATCAGTCTACACAGTCATATTGTAGCAGAAGTCTCAACTTTGCAGTGATAGTGCTGTGCTAATTTACTGCCTAAGAACAGCAAGAGCTTAGAAGAAAACTCATTTTTGACTTTTCTAAAAAACATACAACTTCCATTTCTAGGTAGGAGCGTTTCATAAATAGATTCAATCCTGTATGTTAAAGCAAAAAATTTGATACTTTTGATCCTATTCTCATTAAGCCAATGGCAAAAAACACTGTTCTGCTCTTTGTGTTCCTTTCAGCAAGTAGTTTGTGACTCATAAATTTAGTTGCTATTACCTGACAATATCTTCCTGTCACCACTGCCCCACTCCCTACTGTATGTTTTTCTGTGAATGGTTTGTGGCAGATAATGAAGCCACAGCATCTGAAATTGGATTTATTCTGGCCAAAGCTGTTTGAATTTTTTTTTTCTCTGCTGGAATGTGTGACAGTCAGAATGAAGTGTACCTGAGAGAAAAGATCACTGAAGATGTCACCATGCAAGCAAGGATCATGCCTGGAACAAGTAGAAATTCAGAGATGTTGAGGAGGACCTAGAAGAAATTCTGCAATTGAAAAATTCTTCTTTTCTCTGTCTTAGGCATGTCAGTGAGGGAAAATAACCTAACATCAAGGTTTCTGGATCAATATTGGTAGAATTTAAATTTAATTTTTCATCACTTTCAACCAATTTAATTGTATGGACACATAATCCAAATAGGAGGCATATTTCTTCCTCAGATTCACACAGCACAATTGGACATGAATATAATAAAAATAGGAGGTTTATTTTTTGTTCTGATTCCATTGGTTAGGAAGTTATTTGTCACCGATTTCAGTGAAATGGTTTCACACGACTTCTTTAAAACTTTCCAGTCAAGGGAGTCCATTTACAGCACACATGGGAGGCAAAAATGTCCTATGGGTGTGAACTCCATTTTTGTCAGTGTGTGTAAATAAGTGTGCTGTGTTACAAAAGCAAATTATTTCTGCACTGTTTTGTTCAGGTAGAAATGGATTATGAAAGAATATTTGAAATTGTGGTTTATGAAGTTGGGTTGTGGAGCACTGAATAGAACTAGTTTTGACACTTTTAGTGAAAGACAAATTTGAGAACCAAAATGAAAGAATGTCAGAAACTGAAAGGTAATTAAATCAGAAGAGCAAAAGATGTAAAATGCAGTAATTGTGTAGCTGCAGACAACTGGTATGTGTGTGCGGTTCTCTAAACTGCAAGCATGGTAAACAATTGACCTTGTGATCACAATGGTGACTGTCAGAGAAAGACACTTAGGCTTCTGTTTATATTGAAGGATACTGAAGAGCTCTCAGAAATTACTTCTGACTACTGAAACAAGATGGCATGGGTTTTCTGGTTCAGGAATATCTGGAAGGGGAAGAAAGAAAAAGGTTTATTTTGGGGAGAAATCGTTGTTAGCAGAAAGTGGATTCAGGACAGAATAAAGGTCCTTCTTTCTGTGTAGTAACTTCCTACCTAAAATAGCTTTCAGGGATTAAGTGAGAACACTTGCGATGAAAACATGCAAAAAGACACTGTTTTCACAATTCATGATACCCCTTTACAAACTGCTGAAGAGCTTCTTGCCTCAGAAAACTGGATTCTAAATTGTAGGTGGATTCAAAAATCTGGGTAGAAGATCTGACAAAGTCTGAGCAGAAGAGTCCACTGAGATTAGCTCTATCTCAGGATACTCCTGAGCTACAAATAACTTGAGATGTTGTGACTATTCAGGGAAAATGTCTGTTCAGTTCTTATAAATATAAAGGTTTGTTATTTCCTTATACTCCTCACTAGGTGCTTGATACTCAAACAGAACTTCGGGCTGGCTCTGCACAGCTCCTCCCACAGTACATTTGCACATGCCCCATGTAATTCTCCCTTTTTCTTCTTTTGTATGAAAAAGATGAATTGTTTCAGATGTGATGTACCCTGCAGATATTCAAGATGTATCTGAAGTAGGATATTCTCCCTGGGATTCTCAGTGGATTTCCTCAAGTTTCAGAGGATTTCTTACAGTAAAAATATTGCTTGGGGCTCTGAGTGGCACAGTTTTATAGAGCATATAATGACAATAGTTCAAAATCACATGGATGCAAACTATTTATTTGGCACAGAGGGACAGAAAAATCTTTGCTTTATATTGATATATGTAAAAGTTTGTTCTGGTTTTGGCTGGGATAGCGTAGTTTTTCTTTGTAGAAGCTCTTATGGTGTTGTGTTCTGGATTTGTGATAAAAATAGTGGTGATAACACACCAATGTTCTAGTTGTTGCTGAGCAGTGCTGCACAAAGTCAATGACTTTTCAGCTTTTTGTACTGTCCTACCAGCACAACAGGAGGCTGGGGGTGCACAAGGAGCTGGGAGAACACAGCCAGGACAGCTGACTCAAACTGACCAAATTGATATCCCATACAGTCATGCTCAGCAATAAAAGTCAGGGTAAAGAAGGAGGAAGCAAAGGGGCATTTGGCATGATGGCATTCGTATTTCCAAGAAACTGTTACATGTGACAGACCCTGATTTGCTGGAAATGGCTGGACACTTGCCTGCAGATAGGAAACAGGGAATGAATCCCTCTTTTTCTTTACTTGTGTGCATGCTTTGCTTTACCTTGTGAGCTGTCTTTATCTTAACCCATTAGTTCTCCCATTTCTGCCCTTCTGATTCTCTCTCCCATCCCACTCGCCGAGTGGCTGCGTGATACTGAGCTGCCTGTTGGGGTTAAACCACAATAAAGTTAGTGTTTACCGCTACCAAGAACTTACTTGTTCTGTACGATTAGAGAAGAGCTGTTGTTCTTTTGGGTAATAAACTGGCACTAGGGGAGATCACTGGATGGGACAGGAGTTTAAGTTTGTCCTCCCATTCAAAAAACCACTCCCAAGTGCAAGTGATGAAATGATTGTCTTTGCTTGCATCAAGCTTCTGACTTCTGGAAGTAACTATAATGTTGTCGTACTAATTTAAAAATTGTTTTGCATTTAATCTTGAGAACAAGTTAAACCAAGAATTTTATTTAGCAAAAGACCTGGAATCTCAGTTTTCATCCCTTATCAAAAGTCCCTGATGCATTTCTCCTATATAATGATGCATCCCTCAAAGATTTTGTCTGATCTCTAGTTCTGCCCATATCAGATACCTCTGTAGAGACCAACAGTGTCATTGTAACATACTAGTCTATGCTTTGTAACACAGGGAGTAACATTGCTCCCTGTAAGATAGAGAAAATTTGGTTAATCATGGACAGCTGTAAGAATCAAGGATCATAGAAATTCTTGTGCTTTGACACTATAAATTGTCTTCTGAACTATTCACTCTAATGTTTGTTTTCCCTGTAGCTGATGAAGAGGAACAGACATGTTTAGGACATGATTAAGCTACTATTTTAGATATTCAGGATAAGTTCAACTGCACTTTTTGTTTGTTTGTTTGTTTGACCATAAAGGAATCTTGAGGTCACTAACTGTCATGTAGATCTGTAATATGGTTAGATGAATACTTAGTTCAGAGTCTAATTCTCTCTGCAGAAAATATTTCTGCCTTCCTTTCCACCTGTGACCCAACAAGAACTTCTTGGTTTCTTTGGAAAAGCTAGATGGCTTTACAAAGAGGCAGACAAATGCAAATAACAAAAAGCATTAGCTTTTCACCATCTCAAAACAAAGCTGTTGCATTAGAAGAACAACTTAATCCTTCTATTTATGAATTATGTCCATGTTGACAATGTTGGCAAAGCTAACCTGCAGCTTGGTAAATTTGTTCAAATATTGATGTCTGTGGAAGCTACATAATTCCTGATGAGGTAAATGATACTTTTTCATTAACAGTTGTGGATAGTCTTTTTTGTTTTGTTCCTTAGTGATAATGATTCATTTTTTAAACAAAATTTGTATTTTCAGATAATCAAGCTGTGGTGTTATCATGTTAATGCAGTACTGTATGTGCACAAAAAAATACGATAATTGTTAGAAGTGTCTCTTTCAGGGTGAATAGAAAGATTAACATGGATAGGAAAGCCAGTAATTTGTTAGTTCTAAAAAAATCCTTCCCTGTAGTCTCCTGATAAATTTAGTCCATAATTCTCTGGACCCGCTGGAGTAAGAAACAAAGTATGAATGGGTAGTGGGTGTACGAGTGACTTCCATGCCTTTGATTTTATTACTTCACAAAATCCATTCTTTGAAATGTACAGTCTATCAAATATAACAGTCTATTTAGTGCAAGCAGTACTTCAGCAGTGCCAAACTCCCTCCTCCCAAGTCATACAGCCCCAGGCCAGAGCTCACTGCGCAGGGCATCGAGAAGCTGTTGGACATTTCCAAATCCTGCTGTACACATTGACAGCTACCCATGCTGATAGAAAAGGAGAAACAAAATTGCGTCTGGATAAGCACTTATTTCGTGGAATCTGCAAAGAGTAGACTTAATTAGTGTTGCGAGCTTAAAGGACCCATTGTTCTACCTGGAATAAAGGCTCCTTGAACACAATCTCCCTAGCAACCACAACACTGCATGCCACAGCTCCCTGTGAAAGGTCCCAGGGACCTCTGTTTTGTTCAATCTTTTTAATCGCTAACTCTTCCAGTAGCATGGCAAAGAGCAGATTCAACATCCTTTTCAAAACAGATCACTGCCATGCTAAAATTAACTACTGATGCTGCCCCTTCCAAGTGCAGGTGAGGAGTTGAAAGGCTGAGGAGAGCAAGATGAGATGGAGCTGAGGCTTTTATCTTTATGCATTCACATCCATTGCTTGTGAGCTGAGAGCACCACAATAACTGCACTGACATATCCTACTTGCTTACTACAGCATACCAGGATACAGGATTCAGTCTGCCTTTCCTGAGGCAGATCTACCAAAGACACTTAGGTGTCATGTCAAAGCAGTGCCATGAAAGTTTGAATCAGAGTAATATGCTAGAAGAAAAAGAACTGTACCAACAGTCCTATCTCCATCAGTGGTAAGTTACAGACTGCTTGAGAAACCCTGTACTGTGTACATCCACAGGCAAATACATGCTTCCTTACAATGTCAAAGAAAATAAATGTAGTGTGGTGAACAGGGCAGGCAAACAGAGCATGGTGTGGCAGTAAGGGCATGACATGGCAGTTAGCACAGCAGTTCACACAGGCATGGCATGCAGAGAGGGCACTGTCGTATTTTCCGACAGC
Organism: Penelope pileata; assembly: GCA_013396635.1. Lineage (NCBI taxonomy): Eukaryota > Metazoa > Chordata > Aves > Galliformes > Cracidae > Penelope > Penelope pileata. The sequence continues at coordinate 81,604 of WBMW01000020.1, forward strand.
AGTTGTAACCTGCTCGTGAAGAGCTCCACCACGGTATTTGCGAGGCAGAAAGCCATGTCCTCTGCATCCCATGTGACCTCTCTAGCCACAGGAACCGATATAGCCACCCAGACAGAGCTCCTGAAGGAACACGCTACCATTCAGGTCTTGGCCTGCAGAGTGTGCCTGAGTCTTCAGTTGGTGCCTGACAGCAGCAGTGAGTACATCCGTGGAAGATGTGTCCAGTTTGAAGAACTGCTCAGCACGGTGGCGGAGCTTCTGGAGAAAGTGAGCAGGCTGAGGAGCATGAGAGGGTCAGAGAAGGAGATTGACTGGCAGAATCATACTCTGTCATCCCTGAGACAGACTCATCAGCCACCCACAACACAAGAAACAAGGGTTCCCCTACCTCTTGCCACCAGGAAAAAAAGGAGGAGATCTAAGAGACGGGGAAATTGAAGGTTTCTGCTCAAGGTGGAAGATGAACACGCTCTCTTCCCCCCACCTACCTCACTTTTCCATTCTTTAAGGAACTAAGAGAGACCTCTAGAACAACTGTCATTGTCCTTACGGGGGATTTCAACTTGTCAGATGTTAACTGGGAACACTACACAGCTGATATAAAGAGGTCCAAGAGATTCCTAAAACCATCGATGATTACTTTCTGATACAGGTACTAAGGGAGCCAATGAGGAAATGTGCCCTCCTAGATCTGTTGCTTGTGAACAGAGAAGGTCGTGTGGATGAAGTGCTGATTGGTGGCCATCTTGGCCACGGTGACTATGAAGTAGTCAAATTTTAAATCTTTGGTGATAGGAGGAATACTGACATCAATTCTTCAACCCTGAATATGGGGAGAGCAGATTTCAGACTGTTCAAGGAACTAGTGAGTATGGTCTTCAGTGAAACTGCTTTTGAAGGTATTGGGGTCCATCAATGCTGGTCACTTTTTAAGTACCACTTCCTAAGATCACAGGAACAGGCAATTCCATAGTATCAGAAGTCAATCAGGCAGGGCAGAAGGCTGGCTTAGCTGAACAAGGATCTTGCTGTAGAACTTAGGCAGAAAAAGAAAGTGTATGGCCTCTGGAAGAAAGATCAGGCAACATGGGAGGACTGCAGGAATGCTGTTTGCATTTGTAGGGAGTGAAAATTAATGCGGTCAAAGCTTAGTTAGAGTTGAAACTGGCCAATACTGCAGGGGACAATAAAAAGGGTTTTTTTATTATTTTTATTTTTATTTGTTATTTTTTTTTTAAGTACATTAACAACAAAAGGAGGACCAGAGAGAATATTGGTCTGTTACTTGATGAGAACGATCACCTTGCAAACAGGGACAACGACAAAGTGATCAAAGTAATGATGAATTCCCAGCCAAACCTGAAGTTGTGTGGGATTTGCTGCTCTGCTTGGATGCATATAAGTCCATGGGGCCCAATGAAATTTGTCCAAGGGTACTCAGAGAGCTGGCTGATATCACCATGAAACCTCTCTCAATTATTTTTCAATAGTCTTGGGAATATGGAGAGGTCCCAGTTGACTGGAAGCTGGCAAGCGTTGTTCCAATTTTCAAGAAGGGCAAGAAAAAGGACCCTGGTAATTACAGGCCTGTCAGTCTCACTTCAGTGCTCGGCAAAATTATGGAGAAAATTATGCTGGGAGTTATTGATAAACACCTGAAGGACAATGCAGTCATTGGTCACAACCAACACAAGTTAATGAGGGGAAGGTCCTGTTTAACTAATTTAATTTCCTTTAGTGATAAGGTCACCCATCTAGTTGACCAAGGGAAGCCAGCTGATGTTGTCATTTTGGATTTCAGTAAAATTTTCAATACTGTTTCTCACAGTATCCTTCTGGACAAAATGTTCAGCATACAGCTAGACAAAAGTGTAATGCAATGGGTGAGCAATTGGCTGATGGGTCGTGCACAAACGGTTGTAGTAAATGAGGTTACTTCAGTATGGTGACAAACCACTACTGCGCTTCCCCTGGGCCCCATTTTAGGTCCTGTTCTCTTTAGTGTTTTCGTAATTGACTTGGATGTAAGGCTAAAAAGTGTTTTGAGCAAGTTTGCTGATAATTCTAAATTAGGAGGAGCTGTTGACTTTGTTGAGGGTGAAGAGGCCTTGCAGAGAGATCTAGACAAATTAGAGCGCTGAGCAATCACCAGCCACGTGAAATTTAACCAGAGCATGTGCAGGATTCTGTATCTGGGAAGATGCAGTCCTAGCTATGCACACAGACTGGGCGGTGAGACACTGGAGAGCAGTCCTCCTGAAAATGATCTGGGGGTCTTCATCAACAACTAGTTGAACATAAGTCAACAGTGTGCCCAGACAGCCAGGAAGGCCAATTGTACCCTGGGGTGCATCAAGCATGACACTGCTGGCTGATCAAGGGAAGGGATAGTCCTGCTCTATGCTACACTGATGCGGCTTCATCTTGAGTCCTGTGTACAGTTTTGGGCACCACAGTGCAAAAAGAACATAAAACTATTAGATAATATCCAAAGGAGGACTACAAAGAGTCTAGAGGGGTAGATGTATGAGGAGCAGCTGAGGTCCCTTGGTTTGTTCAGCCCAGAGAAAAGGAGGCTGAAGGGAGAACTCATTGCAGCCTTACAGGTTCCTCACAAGGGGAGTGGAAGGGTAGGTGCTCATCTCTGCTCTCTGGTGACAGCGACAGGACCCGAGGGGACAACATGGAGCTGTGATAGGAGAGGCTTAGGATGCATATCATGAAAAGGTTCTTCACCAGAGCGCTGTCAGGCACTGGCACAAGTGTTCCAGGGAAGTGGTCACAGATCTGAGCTTGCTGGAGTTCAAGAAATGTCTGGACTACACTCTCAGTCATACGCTCTGACTTTTGGGTTGTGCTCTGTGGAGCTGGGAGCTGGACTCAATGATCCTTATGGGTCCTTTCCAACCCTGGATATTCTATGAAGCTGATTATCTACAAAATGATTCTGTTACCAGCAGCATGTTTATTTCTCTGCAATGCTTCCTATCAGGTATGAAGACTGGGGACCTTTGCTCTATGCCATTAAAAGCTCACACCATCACAGCATGTGCTTCACACAAATTCCATTTACTGTAAGAAGATGGCTCTATAATAACTTTTTGGCAACATATGCCTTTCCAGAGGCAGAATGAGTAATCATTTGTGCTTTCAAAATTCCTCACCTACTTATTCAGCTGGCTTCCTCTGCATCCTCCCAGGCAGCTGCTACTTTCTCTATGTATCTTTCTTTGTTACTGCCCCTTGCTGCTGCTGTGTTGCTTCTCTACTAAGTTCTCTCACTTTTGAGATTTTGCACCTATCAGACCCTTTCAGCTGTTGCTGTGATCTTCAGTTTTCCTGCAGTAAGTACTGTCAGGGCTGCCTGTTTTGCTTGGAGGAATGATCTCCAAAGAATATTTGAGTCCCTTAGGAAATGGCATAGTTCAGTAGAGCAATTAGTAATCTTTACAGGCATTAATATTAATCCAGAACTTGGCAACGTGTCAAAAAGTTGTGCTGCTTGGAAACATTGTCTTGCTGAGGTGATGTACAGTGAAATGATTGACTATACTTCATTATTAATGAAGTACTTCATTTTGAGTCAAATGAAAGTTGAAAAGTTTTAAATGTATTCTGATTCAAGCTCTATTTTTTTTCTCTCCAGTGTGACCATTAAACAGAAAAATAAATTATTCACATAGCCTCACTGAAGATAGTATTTTTTTGCTCTCTCTCTGTTATCATCCGATACAAGCAATATTTACTCAAAGTTTTAGACAGGTACTGTTTGTGCACTGCTGAGAGAAAAATCCCTTTCTTAATTCTAAATCTCTGCAAATTGTAAGGGAAGACTGGAAGACAATAATCAAAAGCCCAAACAAGAACAACTACTGAGAATTGAAGTGCTGGCTCACTTGACCTTGTCTTATTACGAATACATGATGAGTCTGTATTTGCATGAAAGCATATATTTCCCCAGAAGGTGCCATGGAAATGCCTGTAATTATTCAACAGAAATATGCAATGAGTTCATAGTACAATGTGTAGAAGATGAAGGTAGAAAACTACACACACAAATCATCTGCAGAAATATATTTGTATAGTAGCAGCTCTTCTGTAAGCTGATAAAAATAAAGAAAGAACTAACTTATTTGGAAATAGCAAAAAGTATGCCTGTTTTAAGTACTCAAATATCTGAATTCTGAAATACTTTGCATAGACAAGGCTGAATTTTAAAATCTTTTATCTTTTTGCAGTGATCTTGTGTATTCCATTCCAGTTGCTACAGAGGTATTACTAACTTGCAAATTACACTTTTTTTTCCAGTTTTTATATGTGGAAATTATTTTTGTTAAAAGCAAAAACATATAAAGGATCACTATAATTGAGAGTACAGAAAATAATTGCTTTTTTCACTTTTTTATGCATTTGTCTGTACTTAGTTTTCATTGTTGTGTTTGCAGAAATAAGCCTGAAGTCAATTTTCATTGTCTGTTTTACATTTCACACAACAACATTGGAGAAAAGAAAATATATTTACGAAGTTGGAATATGTGTTTACAGCATCACAGAAATGAGCACAGAGAATCAAAGGCAAGAAAACACCTGAAATTGTTTTTATAGTACTTCTGTCAAAGACAGAATAGAATCCACAAAGAGAATGCAGAAAAGAGAAACAGCAAAATATAACCTATTTTCATTCTCTAGATAAAATATGTGAAGTGTCTTACAGCATTGCATGAAACAAAGAAGAAGAATCCAGCAAAACTTTGATAGTAATATCTGTCTCCTTTAACAGTTTCACCAGATGAATGTAGACTTGTGCAGGGTTGACTTCTTCAGAGCCTTGCTATGTGAAAGCTGTCTGTACTATGAGCATGTGATACAAACTGGGCAGTACCTGAACAAGGAGTTTGTGTAAAACTGAAATTGTGAAGGACGACTTGTATACAGTAGTATGGACGACTCAAGTCCTAAAAGAAGACGGGACCAGATTTATTCAGTCCATGATAACATGAAATTTGACTAAGTCAATTAGCAGTGTGTTATTACTGAATCTTACTAAGATTGTGATCCCCATCACTGTCATCAGATCTTCCTTTGCAGAACTGCTGCTTACTCAGTAATTCAGCCTTCAGTTCAGGTAGAATACTTTAGACTTGATCCTATTGTATTTCACACCATTTTTTCATTTTGTGACCATTCTTGGTTTCACCAAACATACTAGGCCAGTTTTGACTTTCAGTGTTTGGTTTATTGCTTCTTTCAGAGAAGGGAAATGGTTCTGTTACCTTCAGAATCACTATCTTTATCATCAATGTTATCCTGAAGAACACTGACTCATAAAATTTATCTACATTAACAACATCATCACATCTGTTCGAAAAATAGAGCTTGGAAAAATATTATTTGTACAGGGAAGGTTATTCTGGTGGACTGCTCATCTCAGAAGAAGCCCCTGTGTTTCCCATTACATTTTGTTATGTGCTGGGCTGATTCATGTAGGTGTTTTCTGACATTTGATAAATTTGCATTTATAATCTGTAATTTGTTACCCCATCAATAATTCAAAGAATCATGAAGTTACCAATCAATGTAATAACCTATATAACATAGCAATTAAAAGTGAATATCATTTACAGTTATGAATATTGTTGGGGGCCTGGATCAGATGACTCAAGCTGTCTTTGTTTCTATACTCCATGTGTCCTTACTTCAGCGGAATATGGCAGCATTACCAGGTTGTTTTAATACCTTTATTCCTTCTATCTTAGAATTGAGTCGTACAGAGTTTTCCGCATTAAGTATGTATCTGCATATATTTTTCTTTCTTTACAGGTAGGACATTCGTCACAGTTTCACTGTGGGAAAACTTCAGACACTTCTGGTGAAATGCTGAATGAAATGATCAGCCTTCAAAGCTAACCTCAAATCACAACCTGAATTATACACAAAAATTTTAAGGGATGGAATTTCAAGGTAAATATAATGCTTTCCTGGAAAGCCTTCTCTGCCTTTTTTTTTTTTTTTTTTTCTTAATGTGGAGAAATTAAAGTCAAATCTCAAGCTATTTTTTAAAAAGAAATCAAGTTTTTAAACTACTTTTATTACTCTGCAATAATGCAGAGTGGAATTTTCTCGTGAGAAATTCTACCTCTGTCAAACAAATCTGATTTTTTAAATTTAACTTAAAGTCAGTAGAGATTAGTGTGCTGAGCAGAAAATCATTAACTTTAGAGATGGAAAGTTTCTCTTGTGATTTCTAATTCAGTAGCATTGTTCATCATTTCAGATCTACCGTGGTTTATATCTTACTTTAACTATGCCATGTGTTAAAGCTTCCACTTCTCCTAACTAGAGTTTTTTTCCCTGCCTTTTTTTTTCATGGTAAGTGTTGCTGAGGAAACAGGAACTGTTCTTGCACAGACCACTTGCAGAAATTTTCAAATGTTCCGTGCTTAAAAGAAAAAGATTGAGTGCGGTGGTTTCACCCTGATGGGCAGTTAAAGTCCACCACAACTGCTCTCAGTCCTCAAAGAAAGCAGGTAGGGAGAAAATATAATGGGAAAAAAGGGGCTCACGGGTTAAGATAAGTATAATTTAATTAGAGGGAATACAAGAGGAAAAAAAAAACAACAAAAAACAAGCAAAGGCTGCATGGAAGCAAAGAGAGAGAAAAAATAATTTTTCTCTATTTCCCATTAGCAAGCCAAGCTCGTTCATGTCTTCGGAAGACAGGCTTCAGTACATGTAGTGGTTGTTCAGGACAACTGACACTTTCACAATGAGAGCTCAACTTTTATTGCTGACTGTGACATCATATGGTGCCCTTTGGTCAGTCTAGGTCAGGTGTGCTGGAGATGTCCCCTCCCCTCCTGCTGCCCATCCTGAGTCTACTAGCTTTTGGGGTGTTAGAAAGAGTCGTGATGCTGTGCCAGCACTGCTCAGCGATTGCTGTGATATCAATGCTTGTTCTAGCTACAAGGTCAGAGCATAACACTATGTGGGCTGTTGTGGGGACAGTTAACTCCATCTCAGATCCAGTACCCTGGAGCCCAAACAGTTTGGGAAAGAGTGAAATAAACAAAATCAAGGAGATCAACTCACTGTACACATATTCTTCTCTCATGGAAGAGTCATCTTAATCAGTTAATATCATACAAGTAGCACAGCACACATAAATCTGTCTCTTCTGTGTCCTTCTGTGTGATGATTGATGACTAGATAAGAGTAGGACACAAGGTGTCCAGGGACTTCTTCCAGGATAATTATTTTTAGGTGCTGAGGAAAGACATCAAGGACTCTGCAAGTAACTGTGTTTCTATTTATAATCAACATCCCTTTCTCCAGCTGAGCACTCCAGTTTAAAAGTCAAGTGATGCTTGATGACACATACAGCTTTACTCACAAAATCATTAAAATTCTAACAGTCTGCAGAATTTGTGTTTAGACAAATGTGGATGTGCTCTCCTTAGTACCCTTCTCCATCCCAAGTCAGGTTAGGTGAGTTCTGAAACATCATCTAGTTACTGCGGGAGGATATAAATGATTTATAAGAAATTGCCTATTGTCTGACATTTTACGTATCTTCAGTGTACATATTTTACCCTTTTTTTTGCTCATAAAATTCTTCCAGACACTAATGATGAAAGGGAAAGCATATTGGGGCTGATTTTATTTCCATGCTCATGGGAATACCTCTCAAGAACTCTTTGCTGTTAACATCAGAGCCACCCCTCATATTTCGCTGGGCCAGAAAAACAGCAGAGGCAAACAGTCTGACCCAATATGTTTGTTAATTAAAGAATTCAGATTTAATATTGGAAGCATTTGTACATGAGAAGTAGCAGAGTGTTAGATTGTCCTCTGCTTTCTGTACTCCTTCAAAACTGAAGATTTTACTTGGGTGCACTACTTGGCAAACTGCTTTGGAGTCTATCAACTTCCTTTGGAGTCTGCCAAGCCCTCCTACCTTTTCATTAATGTTTGGGTTCCTTTTCTCGGGAAGAAGGAAGTTTTGCATACTCTTGAGCAAATAATAAAATGTTATTCTTTAATCCCCTGGATATCTGTAAAAACAATTTATTTTACTAGCTTCTTTTTCTTTCCCTTATTCCTCCCATTTATAATTACATAATTAAATCCATATAAAATATGCTGTTTAACTGATATTAATTAATTTTTAGTAAAGATTAATGATCTTTGTGAAATGTTCGGTGTTACACATGCAAAGGTGGCTAAGTGGAAACTCAAGTAAGGGCAACAAAACAAAAAAACAACGAAACATTTCAAAGATAAATAAGCAGCATTTTATATACAAAATGGTATGCAAACTGTCTTTGTAGATTAAATCTTTGATGTCTATAGTCTTAACAGGATGTAGATCACTTAGCTGGTGTTTTCAGTCCCAATTGGAATAAGTAGATGTGTGCCTAACAGCAGTTACCACCACTGGGCTTCTATAGTTACAGTGAAACAGCACAGGTAAAGGGCTAACAAAATTTGTAAATTTTGAATATTATATTCTTTTCTCCTTGCAAGAAATCTGTGTGTGACTAAGTTTATGTATAGGAGAAAATCCCACTAGAGTTATCTATAGTCCTAGTAGTGAATGAAGTAGGGCTTGAGAAGTACTAGTAAGATATTTCATGGAAGTTCTCCCAAAGTAAAAAAAAAAAAAAATCTAGTATGCCATGACTGCTAGATTGCCTATAGGCAGAGAAATTGAGGCATTCCTCTCTCAAATTCCAGCTTGATATACGTACATGGCATGTGTAGCAGTTACCTGTGTACTAGCCTATTTCAACCACTGGTTCCAAACATTGTCATAGTCTCTGTATAGTTAATTTAACACAAATTTCTGTAAGCACTGCCACCTGGAATATGAAGTCAATAGAATTATTCCCACATAATGATTGAGCATATCCTCAAAAGTTCTGCAGGATCACGGTTTCTTTAAAACAAAAAATGAGGTGTATTTGAAATTCTCCATGACTATATTTTGACAAAAGGCTTATTTTACAAAACATACATATTTTACTTTTCTCCCTATACTCACATGGAGAAAAGTACAGGGGCTTACCTATAAGTGCATGAATGTGTACATGTAATTCTACAGGCTTGAGTAGTATGCTTGCCACTGGCTATGTGACTAACACCTTAAAATGTTGTGGACCAATTTCAGGCATTTTCACCACATCTGTACCATCCTCAATGCTCCCATGAGGGACTTCACCATCTGTATATTTTTGCTTAATTGCAATGTACTTATGTACATCATAGTTAATTATTTATATTTTTGCATATCTTTTTCATTTTGCATGACTCATTTGGTAATTGATAGACATTTTGCAGATAATGTGCTCAGGAAAATTATGCTTGAACTTATAAATTGTTAGGTTCAATTGTGTGGTTTGTTTAGCTACATTTGCTTGGTTGTACAGGTCAAGTGCACAAGTGTGATCACTGAAAGAGCAAATGAGTCACTAGTTGCTATCCTATTGCTCATCTTTAATTCTAGAATAATTCTGGTTCTCTGTTCAGGGAAGGAAATATAAATCTGAATTATCTTGAACACAGGTGAAACTCCAATCCCAATAATGTACATGTTGTAGCAAGGGTTAATGTCAATTATATGTGGAAGGGTTTGCAAGATCAGTCCTCACATCTTTCCTCAGAGCATAAAATTACTTTTCCTTAATGGCTAGAGGAGTACACATTCCAAAATTTCTAAAATGTTGAGTAACTTACGTTGTGAGAGCCAGTTCGAGCTATTTCAAAAAATTGTTTTACATAGGTTTTGCAAGAAATGCCTCAGGCTCAATTTAGATGTATCATACTGGACACCTAGAAAACTTCTGAATCTTTACAAAAATTTATGGTCATGTTCTTTTATCTGTCCAGCATTTAAGAACACATGGAAAATTATATACAATTTTAGAGAATGAAACAAAACATGCAACCTTTTACCGTGTATGTTTTTCTTCCCTAGATTGAGAATGATTATAGAGGTAAAGAATTTTCCCAAACTGAACTAAACCTTCATGTAGTCTATTTAAAAGACCCATTTTCAGAAAGAAAATTGTCACTTTACAGAACTTGCTTCTCCTAAGGCATCGGTAATGGCTATCTGGCAAATAACATACTAAACATATTCATCTGCAAAACCATCAGTGTATAAAAAGAACTGACTACATGAAAGGCATTGCAACAAATGCAGTCATTGTCTTCACAGGTTAACACAATTCATTCAAAATTCAAACCCTACAGTGTAGAAACATGAATTATGACAACTTCTCCATACGATGATTTCTCTGATATATACTGTAAGAAATAATACAGTGCAGGAAACCAATTCCTGTAACTATGTTTCAAGTGCAGCTTTAGTAATTTTAGAATAAGAACATTAATAATGTTAACATGTAATAATGTTAACAATTTGCTTTTAATGTAAACATTAAAAGCAAAACATTTCAGAAGATAGCCTATTTTTATTTGTTGTTGTGCACTGAATAATTATTCCTTAAATGTGTCAGAAAAAAGAATGAATCGCTTCACAAATCTTGTAGTGCTGAGGTTATATACCGGCAACTGGCAATGGAAGGTCTTAATATTTGAGGGAAATTGTATGCTTCCCTCAGTGGTAGCTTTATTTAGAAAAGGGCATATTCTTAACCTGTAGACTGTTGACATAGTTTAGGCATCCTTGATTTTCTTTCAGAACTCCAACCTTTAGCTAACTGAGATTTATGTCATTTTTGGCATGTTTTGTTAACAAATAATGTCCTTAAGGAGGAATGAGAACACACAGAATACATTTTGGAAAGAAAATAACTTCTCTGGGTGTTTCCTGTCACAGCATTTCTTGTGTTCTGTGCTTTTATATCTGACTATTTAGTAATTGTCCTTTGTGAAATAGAATGGACATTTCAACTTGAAATTCATGGCAGTACAGAAGGCCAGCAGAGAGCACTATGTGATACTGAGAAGTTTCTTCCTGAATTTAAAGCCATGGGGATGCTCAGGTCACCTCTGCTGACCTGTAGTATATCACATAAGGAGCCCCATTTACAGATTGGCCTTCCAGTTGCCTTTATTTGAATTGTGTGGGTAATTCACATGTATAAGAAGTGTTTAGGTGTACCCTTGCAGAATGCATGAGGATGTACTTGACAGGTGCTTTTTCTCAGTCCAGCATCTGTCAGAGCATGTCTGTTTCAGCGTGATGAAGCAGACAAGTGTGTATTACGCAGGTAGTACAGGTGCAGATGGAAGAGAGATGAGAGTGGCAAAGACACTGCAGCTGGAAGATGTTTCATGAATTTTCTTAGATCTCTACTCACAAATGACTGAACCTCTGTGAGAAACCTCAAACCTCTCATAGCCTATTTGCTTGTATCCATTGTGATGCAACTCAAGACTTAAAATAGATTTAATGTATGTACTAATACTGTAAAAAAAGTGACGGGGAAGAAATTTCTGAGATTAAAATAAGCGTGAAACTTATCTGGTATACCCAGTTTACCCTGCCCAATCCACTATTAATTCAGCAATGAAGAGGATGAAAATTATATGCTGTGATCTACTCTTTTTTTTCCTTCAGTTATTTTCACTCTTATTGTGTTTATTCAAAATAATTAAATAGCTGTATAAGGCCATGGAACTGTGTCTTTATGCTCAAATAAACAAATAGAAGCAACAATTGTTTAACTTGGCAACCATCATGTGGCGTTGATGAATGTGAAAACAAAGATACAAGAAACAAACATCAAAATGGAAATTCTTTCCATCTGTTTGCTTCTGTTTAAAGGAGGTCGATACAGGGGCATGGCATCAGTGAAAGTGAAATATATTATTATGGATAGGAACAATATTGCTTCTATTAATTTGTGCAATGGCTGCATCTGCTGTTTGTGCAATGTGAAGAATACTGGGAACCCACACTTGCAGAGTGAGATTCCAGGAGGCTGTGATTTTCACTGCATATAACTGTGCAAGGCTTGGGTACCTGTGCCAGGTTACCCACACAGCTAAGGCAATCATCAGCATGAGGAGATCCTGCACTATTTCAAGGGAACCCCTTAGTGTCCCATTTCAGCTAGGTCTAGCCTGAGGGTAACTATCCTCGGCAGCCTCTGAGCTATCTAGGAATGAGCCAGCTCCAGTCTAGATGTTTTTAGCCTGAGCCAGTTTGTCGTGCTGACATAGATCTTGCATGACACCATATGCAGCAGCCCTTACTTCTGTGTCAGAACTGATTTGTGTCGGGCCAGCTCAGAGCAGACAGAGGTGGAGAAGCATGTGTCTACCTCATCCACACGTACATATTTTCATCCTTCTATAAATAAAAAGAGATACAGAGGCATAGACCCAATATAGTAAAATGCACTCCTAGAGATCAAAATGGGAAGGAGCTATGTATTGAGTAGAGTCACTTCGTTGGAGTCTCCCCAGGGATGGGTGCTTCTTAGCTGTTCTCATTAATGCCTTTGCATCTGTCAAGTAAGGAGTACGGACATGCTGGGGTGCACTGCCCTGTATCACTTACTAGCCTCCTACTATCATCCCAGCCATCTTTGTTTATTAACTATATTCTTGGCTTGCAGTTAGCTTTGGACCTCATCAGCCTTGGAGACATGGTGTCCATAAACTGGCAAAATAGAAACGCTCTCAAGTATAGACCAATTTCAAAAATTTGCCTGCTGTGCAGCCTTAAAGACAAATTTGCAATCAATGCAGAGAGGAACAGCCTTTTTTGTTCTCATCAGTGACACTCCAAGAACGCTCTGCTATCCTAATGGACATACTCAGGAGTCCAAGTCTTGTGGGGTCCTAGCTCTTGTTTTAGCTGTAAAAGAAGTATTTCTGGATGAACTTTGCAATAGTTACTGAGCAGTTCTTCTTCAAGCACAATTTGTACTTTCACATGTTTTAAGGCTTTAATAACATCTATGTTATCTTTTTTTTTTT
>WBMW01000020.1:94582-107887 GCA_013396635.1 Penelope pileata
TTTTTGTCTAGAATTCAAACCACACTTTAGACGATTATAGACTGTTTGGATGGCATTTCTCTCACTGGGTTTTAGACGTGGGATTTGGTTGCCCAAACATGGGCATCTTGTGCAACTTGGCATGCTCTTGGATATCTTAGACTAATCATTCATTTCATTTGTGCTGTTTGTAATGGCACTGCTTCCTTGTACTTACTGTTTTTTATTCCTCTGTGTCATTTTATCTCATAGATAATCTCAGTGTAGCTTTTGGTTGCATGCACAGGGCAATTGGAGAACTGTACTTTCGTCTAATGATAAAAGGAAAAACAAAAAAAAAATCAGTTAATGTTATGAAGCAGTAGAAACATCAATCTATTGCTGCTTTGTACATATGGACCCAAAGCAAAACAAGTATGTCACTGTGCAGCAATTTAGTCCAATGTGAAGACTGGCACCATTGTAAGAGAAAAGTCTGATTAAATCATTAGTTCTTCGCTGACCACAAGCACAAGAAGAAAGTGTGTGCCTTTCCTCCCTCACTCTTCTCTCACCTACCAGACAAATGAAACTTAATGAAAATATGAATAAATGAGCATAAGATAAAGGGGAAAAATGCAAAATATTATCAAAGAATAAATGCAAAATATTAACAAAGAATGGCATCAAAGTGTTTCTGAAGGTGAATTAGCTGAGGAGAAAAAATGCAAGAGAAGCACCAGACTATTGCTCAAATGAAATGGAAAGCTATTAGCAGATGACTAGTAAGATGATTAGGAAGAAGGTCAGAGTCTTCACTGTCTTTTTTGGAGCCAGTCTTCACTAGAAAGGTCAATTGTAATCAGGTGGCTAGCTTGAATAAAACAAGTTAAAGAATATCAAAATTTATCCTACGTCATCTGGGTGACTGAAAAACTTTAAAAACAGCAAGTTAGCTCTTGTAGTTACTTTTAAAATGTGAAGGAGATGGAGTTGAATTAAACATCCACAAGACTGGAGAAAGACAATGAAAATGCCTGTCTTCTTAAAATGGAAAACCAAAAGAAAAAGGAAAAAGAAATGAGCAAGAAAAAAACAAGGAAATACAAGCTTAGACACTTTCAATTTCTAGAAAATATATTGAAATATAATAAAGCAAATCTTGTGTAAACACCTAGAAAATAAGAAAACTGTCAGCAAATATAATTTGTCAAACATACCAAACAATCTAATGGAACTCAGTAACAAGCTCTGTGTTACAAAGACTATTTTATCTATCTCACTCTTTTATTTTTGAAGGCAAGATAGGAAAATATTTAACAATTTGTAGGTGAGCGGACTGAAGAAGGTAAGATCAGACCTACAGATATTCGAGGCCATTGGAAGGGGTGGAGAACAACTGGCCAGACAGCAGCTCTCTGAATGAAGGTGTGCCCATGCATGTATAAACATGGCTGTTATGTGCAAGGAACTTGAAGTATGTCTTCCTATCTGATCCTAGTAATATGTGAATGGATCTCTGAAAAGTGTTTATTACATAATTGAAAAAAAATACACATCTGGAGAGAACTATGATTTAGAAAATATTATGAATGAGGAAAAGTTAAAGAAAGACTTGGTGCTCCTTGGTTTGGAAAAGAAATATCTTAAAGCAAAGATGAGATGACATTTCAAAAAGTTAGCTATAAAGACAAAAGGAATAAACTCTCCGTATTTTTTGTGAAAACGACAATATGTCATCAAAAGTCTTTAAACAAATGCCAAGACTGACGTAAGTATAGCTGAACCAACCTTGGGAGGGGCAGGGGATGGGTAATCTTAGTGCTTTCCAGTCCCATGGTTTGTGAACTGTAGCTCTATAACTATAAAGTGAAGCTGAGATACTTCTTTATTATTGATGGTGCAATTTTTAAATAGTTCTATTTAAAAGCAGGATTTTTGAGCATAAATAATCTGCAGCATGTATACCTTTTTTGAGCTAAGTTAGAGAATAACTGTATGAATTGAACAAGTCATCATTTCCCTGTCTGATCTCAGCTGGACATGATCAGAATCAATGCAAGAACCTGAGTCAGATCTTTAGAAAGGCTTCAATTATTTTGGATTGATTTCATTTTAAGGCGTTACAGTCACACTGTGATTAATGGCTCTAGTAATGGTACAGTTTTTCAGTAGGACTGTCACAGACAGTCCATTTTTAAAGAGCCCCTTTGGGCTTTATTCCAGAGAACAAATGGGCAGCACTGACCCACCAAGAAATAAATTAGTTATAACTGTTAACATTTCCACATGTGTTTGCCTCACAAGGCTTCCCACTGACACAGATCTGCCTTACCAGTCATTTCAGGTGCTTGTGCCTTGATTCTTACCCCAACACACCACGTTGTGCTTTGCTGGAGTGTCCCAGCTTGAGGATGCAAAATCTGTGTTTTCCTAGTCAAAGTGGGAGCTTGAGTCTGCAGTGACTATATGCTTGGGTATCAAATACTAGGAGTGGGGCTTATTCAGGTACTCCTTCCTTGGGAACATCACATTTTGCGCCAACAATGGAACATTTACTTGGTCATGACAAGCAAGGGGCAACTGTAATCCCATTGCACTGTTTATTCACAGGAATGTAAAGCCCTTCCACCAAATCAAAAAGCAAGATTTTGAATGAAGTTGAACGAATTTTGAAGTCTCCCAGGACCTAGAGGAGGAAAATGTTCGTTTTATATATTTGCTAACTTATCAGTTGGGTATTTATTTTTCCTTTCTACTGTTTGTGTGGACACAATGCTATCCTTCTGCCTGTGGGTAGAATATCCTGGATGGAAGCATGCTCTAACCATTCCCCCAAAAAGTCCAGTCCTGTGGCAGCATAGGCTGAGGAAAGTTTAATAATATTTGCAAAAAATACAGAATCTGTGACTGTGTGCAGCTTTCAAAAAACCTTGTGTATTAAACTCTTGGCCAGCATCTGCCTTCTGGCAGCTCTGTACCCATGAAATAGCAGTAACTGAAGAATTTTCTGCATAAGATAACTGCTAAGTGATGGTTTGAGATGAGCAATGCTTTCAACAGTGAATAGCTTGTTCTGCTGGTGAAGCAGGTAATTTTAATCCTTGAGCATTCTTTGTGTCTCTCTGAACTCAGATGTGCATCACCAAGGCAGAAGACTGGGGGCTTGGCAGCTGCTGAAGGACTCAGGCTAGGTTTGCTCATCCGTGGTGTCACTGGTGGTTGTTCCACCTGTGCCTGTCCTGGACCTCTCACTTGTTATATGCATTTGTGGGAGAAACAAAGGGCAACTGAGCAGCATGTGTTATTTATTTGTGGCTTCTAAATACTCAAGAAAGCCTTTGTTAGGAATGGGATTTGACCTACGTTTCTGTTCTTTCCATTTTGAGTTAGTATGAAAGGGGTTTCATCTGCTGAACTTTTGACTTCTGAAAATGTAACTTGTTGCCTAGACTCACTTCATTGCAGAAAGAGACAAAAGGAGTATCTCGAGGACATTTTTTCTTACGTATTTTGGACTCCTGTCCTGAGGTTGCAATGATTCACTCTGTGAAGGTTAATACTGTGAGACCCCCAGTGACTGCCACTGCTGGCTAAAATACTTGAGCTGCACATATAGCACCTGTTCATTAACACCTTTTTGTCTTTTTTTAATAACAGCTTTCACCTTCACAGGTGACTATTTCCCACTTTTTTTTTTTCTTCTGGTGCTTTAATATATTTCCTATTCTAGGGGTCTCTCAAGATCTGTGCTATCCTGAAATACCAGCTGGGTAAGTGCTGTGTGATAGTAGAACTGGAATCCAAGATGAATCATATTCGACATACATTAAAATTATGCAGAAACGTGTAACTAAATTGTGACTAATACAGGAATGACACAGTCTGACAACTTAGGCAAACATAAGTCGCTACCCTTAAAATGAAATACTAGAATCAGCTGAAAAGCAGTTAACTCCTTCAAGCTGGAATAACACAATCTATGTTTATTGATCTCCTTCTTTGTGCACATAAGAAGGAAAATTGATCTAAGCTTTTCTGTGAATGGCCTCTGCTTAAAACATTTCAGAGCAGCAAAAACCATCTCAGCCTTTTACACCAGACTGGATGTAAAACAGTGAGTGTGACTGACCTGATATAGATGCAGAAGCGAGCAGTGCATGTGGCCATGTGCTATGCTGCTTCTAGGTGCCCCAGGTCCTACTACCCTGCAGGTCCTGCTGGTCCCTGCCGCGCAGGGAGAGGGCCTCAAGCTTCAATGTGGAGCTGCAGTGAAGCAGCACCAGGGGGTGTAAGGCTGGACAAATATATGCGTACAGGCACTGCAGTAGCATGGCCATGGTGGCACGGTGCTGTGCTGATTAGCTTCATCTGAGTTAATTAACTAAACTGTAAACGGAACTCAGTCAGGCAGTTGTGCTACGAAGGTCATCAGTGCATTGGGACAGGTCAGGGAGCATGGCCCCGCACTGTGCTGGTGCTGGTGCATGGACAGCACTGGTGTAGGCATAGGGACTGGGGAGCTGCCTTCAGCTCTAGCTGCCTCCAGCAGCAGCTTTGCATAGAATCATAGAATCCTTAGGGTTGGAAGGGACTTTTAAAGGTTGTCTAGTCCAACTCCCCTGCAATGCACCTACAGCTGGATCAGGTTGCTCAGAGCCCCTTCCAGCCTGACCTTGAGTGTCTCCAGGTATGGGGCTTCCACCACCTCTAAACCTGGGCAACCTGTGCCAGTGCATACAGTAGGCTTCACCAGAGGCAAAAGTGGTGCCCTCCCAGAGACAAGAACTGTAGCTCTGACATTCTCTCTTATGCGCTGTGCCCTTGTTTGTTTCCAAAGGTGGTAGGATTAGCAGCAGCAACTGGAGCCCTGCTCCGTCTCAACTATTTTTTCCCCTGAAATAAAGGAATTAGTCTTTTCAGTACAGTCTAAAATATAGTCATATGGGACCTTTTCTTACAAAACTTTTCAGTGAAAATGAAAAAGATTGAGGACATCATTAAAGTAAAAGCCTTCCTTAATACCTTATATCAACATGGCCTTTATGGTTTTCATTTTCTTCCTTATCTGCTTTACTAATAGGACTTCTCAAGATTTTTAATGGCGATCGTTACTGTGGAACGAAGCAGACCAAAACCACAGTTCAAAGCCCTGAACCATTTTTACCTGCTTGCTGCTGCATCTAGTTATCATGTAAACTTTGTTATGATGCTTGTTTCAATTGGTTCTGCTGAAAATGAAATACTATAGCACAAACTCTTCCAACTGCTGGAGCTGAACCTTCGCCTGCAGCTCTCGGGTTGCTCTGCACTCACACAGAACATAGCTCACTGTAGCTGGGGACAGAGCAGCACCAGCAGGACGTGAATTTTCCCATTGTTACTTGACATATCCATTTTGGAAACAAGGACATACTGCCACAGATTCCTTAAGCCAGTTCAGAGTCTTAATTCTGGATCATGATGCCTACATATGCCTTGCTGGCAGACATTCACAGAAATTTTAAAATAAATATATGTATTTAACAGATTTCCAGAATTCTTGTCTCTATTATTGTATTTTGATTTAAAAACCCTTTTGACTTTAAAATTTGCGTGAATATTTGAATCAGTGCTAAAAAGAGGTGTCACTAGAAGGTGGCATTTGATGTGATCTGGGCCAAATGCTGTTGAGGTGATTCTGAATTGTTTCTGGTCAAGACACAGTGGAAGACAACTCTGGGTTCAATTTTGTGAAATCAGAGAGCATTTACTGAGATGTTTGAACAATTATCAGCTGTGTTACTTCAGTTATTACCAAACTTTGAAATGTAATGTCTGAAATACCACAATGGTGCAATGGTGCATATGACTTCTGAAATTTACTCTCGCTCTTCGTTTTTTTTTTTAACCTAGGGCAAAATATGAAGTTTCTTTGACCAGTAATTTCCATCTTTGTTTTCTGAAAATCAATGTTCATACCACCTCTCCAGGGGCACATTTTCACAGGTCAAGGACAGATGATGTTTTTAATGGGTTCTGTGCAGCAAGTGTGGCAGAGCTTATTATTATTCTTTCATAGGGTGCATTGAAAAGTAACACTTAATAAAAAGGACCACAGGAAGCCAACTTCAAGTGGTACCTTTTATTAAATACAAAGCATCTGTGGCTTACACAATTTGGGAAAAGTGAAACTCAGTCTTATCTTTCGTCTATTCTTCTAAATGCATCAGGGAAGAAATTACATAGGTACTTAGGGCCCTGAACGCATAAAGACATTCAGATCCACTATAGGCACTGGAGCATTACTGTGCAACCCTCTGCAGCATGTAACCTTCAGGTGCCAGTTATCCTAGAAGGAGCCACATCTATATGAAGTACCCAGGACCCCTATACAAGACTGGGACAGAGTGTGTCTGGATAAAACAGCCATACTTGGGATTAGAGGCAGAGAGGGCTGTTCAGTTCAGCAGATTTTAAATCTTTAAATTTAGAGTGAACAGGTAGTAAATTTAGAGTTGAACAGGGCTCAGTACTTCAATGAAGTGAGATTTACTTCCCTGTTCAAATTGGGTGCTTGCTCATTGGTGTCCATTTGTGCTGATCTGAGGCATCTGGCCTGGTTTCCAGAAGCCCTTCCAGGGGTCCTGCGTGATACCTGCTCCTGCCTTGCAGGTGTCTCAGGTAGTCACTCCAGAGCACCTCTGATGACACCAAATGTGGGCAAATGACCCAACCTCTCCATTGCCAATCATGGGAGCTTAAACAGTCAGGGTATAAATTAGTTGTCTAATGCTAGATGGTCATGCAACATCTTTATAGGAACTAAGAAATCTCACTGGGCCTCCAAAAGTTGTCACAAAGGCTTGAGTCCTTTGTCACAACTACCATCTGCACACAGATGTTTCCAATGCTCCAAGACATGCCATATGGCTCTAGGTACCTTTGTTTTAGCAGATGAACTTTGATCCTTGCTGATATGCTGCAGTCTGCTCCAGTCTATGACTGGAACTTAAGTCCAGCAGTCTGAATTTGAGCCTCAGTCCTATGTTTTCATCTGCAAAAGCTGGCTAATGGGAGCATTAATGTTGATCCCTTCTGAAAGCACAGAACAATTCCCTGCTTCCTCACCATTTCTGTTTAGAGGCTGTCTCTTCTCCCAATGTGGGTTATTGCTATGGAAGCTGAGAATTCCGTCTTGAAAAACAAGAGTGTTGTTTTCTCTATTTCCCTATTCTCCATCCTCCACAAATACAGAGGGTTAACTGCAGGGCATAGCAAGAAGCAAGCGGTAGCTTTCATTGCTTTTTATTTGGATAGGTAATACATTACAATATGTGCTGAGACTTCACACGGGATGTAGCAGCCGGCAGCTTGATTTTTCCCAAGTTATCAGGACAGTTGCAACCCAAGGGTCAAACTGGTTCTGCAGCTCTTTTCAATTACTGCAGGAAATTCTCTGCTGAAATGGTGAGGGGGTACATTGAACACTTGGCTTGGAGGACATCCTTCTCTTTCAGTTAACGCTGCAAAAGGGACCAGAAAGGTAGCTTCAACTCTGAGGTCTGTCATTTCAGTGTCTTCATAGACTTGGAAGGGGGAAAAAAAAAAAAAAAAAAAAAAAAAAAAAAAAAAAAAAAAAAAAAAAAAAAAAAAAAAGATCACTGAAAGAATTTTGGAAACATTTTAAAACTTCATTTTCAACATGAAGGCTAGGCTGCAATGCAATCAGGTCATCCCAGGGGTGAGATATGCAACTGAGAGTTATTACAAACCGTGCTGTTTCAGTTGATTGCAAGACAGATCAGGACATCTTAGCAACTCAGAACTGTTTTCAGGTGTTTCAGAAATTTTGTGAAAAGAAAAACTCCTTGGAACCACTGGATCAGTGAGCCCAAAATACTTCATTCAAAGTATCTCAGATTTAGTGCAGTTCCTCTGGAGCCCATATAGGTTTGTGCATCAGGTCAGAGGCTTGGCACCAGCTGATCTGCTGTGGGCAGGAGTGTACTGAACCCCCCTGCAATTGCTCTTACAAATCAATGTTACTGCTATTTTTAGTCAAACTGACAAGAATGTCGTTTTCACAGAATCATTACTGGCTCTGGGGAATCTCTGCTTCATAGGAAATTTTTATAAAAGTTGGGTTTAATCTGATTTGAATTAAGATCATATGTCAAAAACTCCCTTGTACACTGTAACTTTTGTTTTATTGGCCTCACTGAGATGGAAAATCATGCTGGAAAAGGGAGGTCTGACTATAAATGAAATTAACGATGTCTCTGCTTTTACCAAGCCACGTCTGCAGTTACCAAGCACTTAGGAGCAGTATGTGTTCACTCATCGATAAAACTCTCCTGTTCATCTTATTAAATCACCCAGAGCCTGCCTGAGGTATATGAAAGTAACTGGTTCAGTCTCAGTGGCTTGTGTAAAACCACATATCAGAGGAAAAATGACTAAATATGCTTTTCATTAATTTCATTAGAAGTGATAAATAAGCAGGAGTCAACTCAAGGAAGACACAATAGTTAACAAATCCTACTACAAAATCTTCCAAATCAGTTTGGAGTTAATCCGTGAAAATATCAAATTATTGTCAAAATAAAATCATGTAACAACTTATGAGCATCAGTAGCAATAAATCCTCAGATTAGTTAAAACCATCAAATGAACACTGCAAATAATCGCTCCTAAATCCTAAAGCAAGAAGTTCAAGGAGGCAAACATTCATTTAGTTCCAAAAGACAATTGACATACAGCCACAGCATAAATCTTTTGCTGGGTAAATATTAGCATAAAAAGCAAATGAGCATGATACTACATTACAATTTCAGAAGCTAATTAGTATTTTTTTCTTGGAAGTTCACCGTCAAGTACAGATGCTAATCAGTCTGGCCTGTCTCCCTTCCCTCCCCGGGAATATAAATATTACAAGGTATTTTGATGAGCAAATGTATTAGCAGTTCTCTCACTGACCCACCACTAAGAAAAATCTAGGAAAATCATAAAGTTTGATTGGAAAGGAGCACATTCTACCTTATTACAGAAATATTCTCTGGTGTCTTCCTATGTGGCTATAATTCAATTTTAGACAATGTTACAATGATTTCAAAGATCATTTCCACACCTTACCCCCTGAAAAAAAAAAATAGTTGAGCAGATAGTATAAAAAGATATTTAAACATTTCAGCTCTTGTCTAGACTTTGGCCCTACGTAGTATAGGGAAATTCCACTGCAGATAGACATTTTTCTCATATTCATCTTCTGAACTGTAAAGTATCTCTAGATTTTGTCCTTGTTTCAGACTGAACAATCTGTGTTGCCATTTCTCTCCGTAATTTTGGAAGGGAAAGCTTCAAAGTGATAGTGCCTGGAAAGGTACTGCAGGCCCTAGTAGAACTTAATCTGTGGTGGATGGATCATCCTCACACCATCTTGTAATAACTTCCTTGGCCTTCAGTAATATAGGGATATCATATACGTTAGGCAGCAGGATCTGATGGCAATATAATGACTTCACTACACTCTGTTGCTAGTTACAGAAGTCTCTGTTGAAATCATTCATCTCTTTCACATCTCCTGATTTTCTTCACAAAGAAAGAACATCAGGTGAATCTTGGAGAAAGGAATCTAAGATTTGGATTTGAAGTTTCACTTCAGCTCCTAGAACTAGTGATGAAATGCTTCACCTGGTTGCCCAGCACAGCACTGAAGCAGCCTCTCCAGAGAGCAGTCCAATAAACCCATTCACTCCCTTCACCTCTGTCAAACATCTGTGTACATCTCAGAATAAGTCTGAATGCATATAATGACAGCTGTCAAAAATATGCTCCTTATTAGAGAACTAGGGTGGGCTAGATGTTTGAAGGTTAAGAAAAGATCTCTTACCTTGAAGGGCACAACGTTTTCTGCCCTCTAGAATCACAGGACAATTTTAAAGTGGTATTTAAATTAAAGCCATTGAAATTTATATATTTGCATTTTTGTAAGGACCATTTTTTTCATTTATCCTAAATAGTTTGTTACACATTATATTCCTTTATCTTACCTCCTTCTCTCTTTCTTTTTCTATGTGTTTTGTAATGTCCTGAAGGGAGCAATTTTCTGAATTCAAATTCACTTGGTTTTAATATTTAACCTCTAGATGCTTAGTGCCTGCTTTGTGAAATCCACATCTGTGAAGTTGTGCTACTGAAGCCTGCAGAGAAACCGCAACGTCATGGATAAGTGCTGCTAAAAGAGTCGAAACAATGTGCCAGAAGCAAGTGTTTATGTCCAAATTTATGTTTTTCACTGATATCATGATTTCTGAAAGCACAGCTGGTGCAGATTGGGTTTAGCTACCTTGACTTTACAGTACATAATTTCTAATTAAGGAATGAATAAATAATACAGGAATACAAACAAGCTCTGCAGTTAGAGTTCAGCATTTTTAAAATCTCTTTCCATTGCTATGTGCCCTAACCACAACTCCTTTTTGTTTGCTTTCCTCTAGTTTCTATTATTGTTAGGGAGTCCTATTATAATTAGGGAATCCCATTATTTTTCATTACCACCAAGTGAGTCAGTGGGGTGCCTTCATCAAACCTCCTTTAATTTCTCTTCTTTCCAGTTTGATAATAGAACTGAGTGGATGTGGGTCCCCTACTCTGCAGGCTAAAGATGTGTAAATTTTTGGCTTTAAGAGGTGAGCTACCATGGAGAAAGGGGAAACAGCACCTGCTCATTGTGCCCATGAACATTCAGAGTGCATTTTCAGCTCTGGGTTTTGAATGACACAAAGAGAGTGCCTAGCAAAACCACTTCTCATACCTGGAGTTCCAGAGATGAGGTAAGATTTCTGACCTCATCTGTGTCAGAATTTAACACTAGATATTTCCCTGACTGCCAGAACACTTTTTTGAGCACCTCTACCCTTCTGTACTCTCTGTGCACTTACTAGGATCTCTAGATGCATCGCATTGCAGCCAAGACTCAGAAACCTGAAAACATAAATGTGGTAACTTAAAGGCACCAAAGTCTTCTGTTGGATCTGGCCCAAGGTGAATATCAATTGGAATGAAAATTTTATCAAAGTGTCAACATCGAGAAGACTACAGAAAGCAATATAAAAAACTCAATTGTATTCAAACACTTGTATGTGAATAAATTTTAAAGAAACTCAGTCAAAATTAAAGTGAATTTTTCTCTCTGTAGCATTTCAGTCAAGTTTTTCCTCACGAAGACTTCAGCTGAAACTGACAAGACTCACAGTCCTTGACAGAAATTACTTGAACTGAAAACTGGATGAATGGGTTCAGGTGCAAAATGTATACTACAGTGCATTCAAGACAAGAGAGTGCTATAAATTCAATGCCTCCCATCTTTGTGAATAGTACAGACAAAGGAAAAAAATTACTTCTGTCATATCAACCTAAGTGAATGACAGAACGTTGAGTTGCACTGTACAGATGTTCATTTAAACACAGCTGATTGTTTGTTCTTGACTTTTTAAAAAGCACTAGCAGTCATAAGGTGAAGAAAACCACCTATCATTTACCTTAAAGGTTAAGTTTAATCTTAACTGTGAACTGCAAGTGCTTATCTAGAAAAATCTCCAGCGGAAAATGACAAGAAAAAGAAACAGTCCTAAGGGTGGTAAGCAGACCTTTCTGGCCATAAACACTTCTTGATCTAGCTGGACCTTCATTTGAGTACTGACTTTTACTACTTATCCAATCACAGCTATCAGACCTCATTGACAGAGCAATACTCTCAAATTACAGTGATTTGAAGCAGAAGACAGAAAGGAACACTGACAGGAAAAATGGAAATGCTTTGCTGAAGATCAGACTCTTCCCTGTTAAGTGAGCTGGAGCATGTGTTTGCACAGATGGGCAGAGGCAACTGCAACGCCTCCAGCTTCCCCAGCAAATGCTCTTCAGCTATCAAGTGTTGCGTAACAGCTCCTAGCTTTTGGCTCACAGAGCGGTGCACCAGGACCTGGCACGAACCCACAGCAGTGCTGCTGCAGGTTGCTTCTTCACTTTTCCACTGTACTCACACTGCCATGGTCTGTCACCAAGTGAAGCCTCAGCTTTGGGGACATTTATGGATCTCCACAGAAGGTGCAGTGTCCAGCAGCTGACACTTGCTGAGGTACTTCTCCTTTTTCTTCAGCCAAACTAGGCCTCACCGAGAAGATGTTTCTGCCGTTTGGATTGCTCTAAGTGACGCAGAAGTGCTCTATGTCCTTGTGGGTGACATTTGATGCCTATAAGGCAAGTCTTCCAAAGGCTAACGGCCACATAATCTCTTTCTCCTGCCATATTGCAACAGAGACTAAGAAGGGATGCAGCTACCAGCTGAACCACAAAGGAGGTTCAAAAGCTCAGAGTACTATTCGCTCTAAAATAAACATCTTTTTTTCAACTACGGCAAAGCAGTTTACATTTGCCAGATCTAATAGAGAGACTAGTGAAACATGTTAGCACAACAATGATTCCAGATATGGTCTGAATAGAAGGTATGAATTCTGAGCAGTTTTACTGTATTGTTTAATGAACAGATTGTCCTAGGATTTAAACTTTTATTAATTAAGGACCACAATTGCCAGTAAGTACTGTTCACCTTGTTATTATAACCATTGACTGTAAATCATTGCTAAGAGTCATGTTCTATGTCATACTGAGTCACAAGATTTAGGTGTATAAATAAAACCAAATAGTGCAACCTTTTTCCTAGGCTAGAAAGAAAACACAGTTATTGCATCAATGACAGCAAAAAGAAAGGACAAGCAGTTAAAGTCACTTTGAAAGTATTGTTGCTACAAGACAAGATATTATAATGTGGAGGCATGAATAACTATTGGAAGCTACCATCAATATTTCAATCCACTTTAAAGAAACACTTGGAGACAGTTTTCTTTAGAAAGACAGGCAGAAAATGTTTCGTTAGTATTGCTAAATCATTTTAAGCCGCAGTTCTCTTTCAACAGTATATAGCTCTCAGCTACACAAGTATAAGGAAGCCTCTAGCCTTTAAATTGTCTTAAGTGAGTTTCCTGTGGAGATAAAGCAGAGAAGAAGCTATAAAATCCAATCTTGGTAATGGATTGCTATACTAGTGTTTCCCCAATGAATTTTACAGCCACCATGATGTTGGCTATCATTTGGATAGTTACTGTCCGATTGCTATTTAGAGGTATATATGTATTTTGTTACATAGAAAACTGATACAGAAATTAATAACAGAATTAGATTAACACTTAACCTCTGTACTGAAGTGGGAAACTATTTTAAAATTTAGGAACATATCCTGAGTTGACTTATGTCCCTCCGTAACTGTCAAAGACAGGAAAAGGTTTTAATCACAGAATCACAGAA
>WBMW01000021.1:0-38598 GCA_013396635.1 Penelope pileata
GGCCATCGAGCGTTTCTCACAATAGATTGCTGCGGGAGTCTGTCACAGAAATCTTTAAAAAAGTGGAAAAATGCCTGTGTTGAATCACAGAGAGCTGATTCTGGCTTAGGGCAGGGAAAAGGACTAAATTACCTCTCAATGCCTTCTTAACCTGCTTTCTGAGTTTTTATTATGTAGATATCTAAATGTGAATACATTATTCAAAATACTCTAATAATATAAAGTATTAATTATGATAATAATACAATGTTTAGTACTATTCAGTGAATGTTGATAATGGCACTTCTACACTTTTTTACTTGTAGTATAAATTATGATTTGTATTTAAATGAATATTACTAAGTAGAAGTGCCATCTGTTACCTAAGATTTAATTTTTGAATAAATACCCAACGAAAGGATTCAAGGTCACGACATTTTATTAGAATTTCATTATTATAAATTTTGTTTCCTGTTAAGATCATTGAGCATAGTAGATACAAAGTTTTTTTTTGAAAAATCTTTTTTTTTTTTAAGATACATCAGTTCTTTAAAAAAAAAATAGACAAAACAACAAATGAGTATTTAAAAGTCATCAAGCTTTTTTTGCTGAATGCTTTACAGTTTTCTATTTAGAAACAGAAGAAAATCTAATCAGATCAGAGAATCAAATAATGATTAAGATAAGAAGAGATCTTTGGAGGTCATCTGGCCCAATCCTGCTCATTCAGGGACACCTAGAGCAAGATACCTAGGACCTTGTCCAGCCAGCTTTTGAAGATCTCCAGAAGAGAAGACTCCACAACACCTCTGGGCAACCTGTGTCAGCACTCCGTCACCTGCACAGCACAACAGTTCTTCCTCATACTGGATCCGGTCTTGTTCAATATCTTCATCAACGACCTTTATGAGAGGATAGTGTCCACCCTCAGCAAGTTTACTGATGATACAGAGCTGAGAGGAGTGGCTGACTCACCAGAAGGCTGTGCTGCCATTCAGCAAGACCTGGACAGGCTGGAGAGTTGGGCAGAGAGGAACCTGATGAGGTTTAACAAAAGCAAGTGTACAGTCTCGCACCTGGGGAGGAATAACCGCATGCACCAGTACAGGCTGGTGGGTGACCTGCTGGAGAGGAGCTCTACAGAGAGGGACCTGGGGCTCCTGGTAGACAACAGGTTGGCCATGAGCCAGCAGTGTGCCCTGGTGGNAGGATGACGGAGCTCTGGAACAGGCTGCCCAGGGAGGTTGTAGAGGCTCCTTCCCTGGAGATATTCAAGACCCATCTGAACGCCTACCTGTGCGACCTGTTGTAGGGAACCTGCTCTGGCAGGGGGATTGGACTAAATGATCCCCAGAGGTCCCTTCCAACCCCTGTAATTCTGCGATTCTGTGATTCCTGCAGGTAACTATCAACTAACTTTGATGAGATCCCTCTCTCTCTTCTCCAGGCTGTGGCCCTTTAATGAACTCTTTCTAGTGTGTCTGTGTCTCTCTTGTACTAGGGAGCTCAAAATAGAGCATAGCACTCCAGTTGTGGCCTCATCAATGCTGAATAGATGGTGATCTTCCACTGGTTTGGCTCACGAGACCAGTTTTATCATGTTTTGTTTATCATTAATGCGATTGCTGGCATATATTATTATTGATGTTTCCAAAAATATAATATTATAAAAAATATTTTTCCCATTGCATAAATTAAATCAAAGACTATGAATATGAATTTATACTGAGCATGACCATAGTACAATCATATTCTCAAATTTACTTGTGGAATTAGTTACTAGCAATTAAGCAGCATCCATTGTAATTCTGGTCTTGGTGAGTTTACAAGCATATCATCATCCTTGTTTCTTGATCCTCAGTGTCATAATTTAGTCTTTTTTATTTTTTTTTTCCCACAAAGTTCATGCTTTATTTGTTCTATTTTGCTGCTGAATACTTATAGGCTTTAGTGGTTATTATTTATACTTCTCTTTGAACTTCATCTCTCTTCCCATGTAGAGCCAGACAACAATGTATGGGACAAATAGAATTAATTATACTACCAGCTATGAATATTAATGCATGAAACATAATCTTACTGTTTTAGAATAAGTATTCTTATTTGAGATGAGTAATCAGTATCTTTTTTTCTAATGATGGAGCTTCCTAATCTCTTTTCAACAGCCCTGCTGCTAATCAGCATGAAGTAAACCATTGCAACATTATTTGAAGATCAACTGTGCCTACAAGAAATGAGAGACTTGCACAGACAGAACATACTCATAACAAAGACACTCCCATAAGATTCCCAACAATAATATCTTTTTGTTATGAAGTCAAGATTAGATCTGATGGTACAAAGTAATGGGAGCAAATTTTTTTTCATTTCTGTAGTTTTTGTTGATATGGCAAACTAAAGGTTGAAGTAAGTGAAGTTCAAGTTAGAGATAAGATGGAAAAATAAGGACAGCATATGATACAAACTGATTGTCTGCAGAACAAATAGATACACATCTGAAAACTTTAGATGAGTTGTGTTCATTTTTTGTCAAACAATATCCTCTGGTTTATTTGTTGTTGCTTGACACGAACTCTGTGCTAGATGGAAACTGTCTCCAGTCAAACATCAGTCCTCTAAACAAATTGTTTATCAAGAAAAAATCAGACATCCACATGAAATATATGTAATTACATGTTCTGAACACAACTTTTGAGAAATAATCATGGTTTTGTTTCATTTAATTAAAAATTAAGCCTTGTGCGTACAAAAGGCAGATTTAGAAATATACTTTTATTTTGCTGATTTAGCAATATACTTTTATTTTGCTGGTAGTGGGAGATATGATTCTGGAATGAAAGCAAATAAAGTATGTTTTATAATTATGGCTCCAGTGCTCTATGTGTGATAGAACAAAACAACACACTCAACAGCCTCTGTTATTTTAAAGCCCATTCTCAACAAACTACCGTGGACTTCAGGCTCTCTCTCCATCTGATTTATTTTCAGCTTAAGTCAGTACACAAAATTGGATCAGCCCTCTGTCTGCTGCATTATTAGAGCCAAGGAGTGCAGAAAGATTAATTTAGATAACTTAAGCACAACACTTACCTTCCTATACTCCCAGACAGCTGAAGAACATTGGTTTAAGTTCAATTCAGGAGCCACTATAACTGCCAAGATACTTTCCTTCAGAGCATATTCATCTCTTCATTTTTTCTAACCTGTATTTGTACGATTTGTTATTTTTGTCTTAGTCTAGAACTTCAGAACTTTCTTCATTGAATTTTATCGGTTTCTCTGTTTGTTTTCTCATCACTTCCTCAGTGGATCATTTATGAAAATAAGTCTATTCTATATTTTATTTCAAATCATTAAATCATCAATGAAAGTATGGAGTAGTACAAGACATAGGAAAGACCTCTGCAGAATCTGTCTAAACCTACTTTCCAATGATTATCTGTCACTGTTAATGACTTTCTGGGCAATTCTGATAATTTTTCACATAGACAATAGCAATCATCTTAATCTTATTTTTTTGGTGAAAAGTGTAAAGTAGGACAGGTTCAAAGGATTTAGTAAACATACAACAACTAACACAACATATACATCTCTTTTCCTTTATTTGTACGTTCCGTCATCTTATCACAGAACATAAATTAGATTATTCTAACAAACTTAGTTCCCAAGAAGAATGTACTGACAATTATTCTACTGTTTGTTGTTATCTCCAGATTCTTATAATTTTTTGATTATTTGTTCCAGATTTTTATAGAAAGAACTGAAGTTAAGCTAACTCATTTATAATACTGTGTTCTTCCTTTTCCACCTTTTTAAGAGAAGAACCGTGATTTCTCTTTTCCAGCCCTCCAAAATTTCGTCTTTCCTACTATCTAATGTAATGCACCAAATTAATAATAGAGCTCTTTATGAGTGTTGTGAACATGTCCCACACCACATCTTTATCTCTGAATTGGAGAGTTATGGACTATTTTGTGGATAAAGTGTCGATTGGATAGTCATAGCTGAAGAGTTCACAGTTGTAGTCAATGGCTGTACATCCAGGTGGAGACCAGTGTCAAGTTATGTCTTGCAGTGATCCCTCTTGGGACTTGCTCTTTAACATCTTTATCAGTGACATAGACAGTGGGATCAAGTGCGCCCTCAGCAAGTTTGTGGACTTGTGTGGGCTCTCGTGAATCTAATGCAGGGAGAATTAGATTAGATACTAAGGAAATTTTTCACTCTGAAGGTGCTGGAATAGGTTTCCCAGAGAAGCTGTGAATGCCCCATCCCTGGAAGTGTCCAAAGACAGGCTGGATGGGGTCCTGGGCAACCTGATCTAGTGCCTGATTCTGTGATTGGCAACCCTGCCCATGGCAGCTGGGGTATAACTAGACGATCTTTAAGGTCCTTTCCAACTCAAGTCGTTCTATGATTCTCTATTCTACCTTCTGTTACTCCAGACTTTTTTGTAGATTATAGTCAGCTGTCTTAGCTCAAAGAAACTTTTTAGCAAAATCTCTAGCTAAGAAGAACATTAAACAATTTGACATTATTGGTCACGTCAGCTCTTCCTACACTCTGAGTAACAGATCAGCTTTTCCCTTTATCTTCCTCTTGATACTAACATGCTTACTGAGCGTGGTTTTGTTACTCTTTATGACTTGCCAGTTGTGTCTTATTTTATATCTCGGTCTTTTATGATTTTTTCCACAAACATCCATCCTTAATAATTTGACCTCTTTTTTTTTTCTATATTCTGTAAACTCATTTCCTGTAACATAAATTACTGAAGAGTCAATACTTTACTAAAGCTGCTTTTTTTTCCACACTTTCTATCCTTCCTTAGTATTTGCAGTCCAGTGTTGTAATTTTAATTTACCTACTTGATTAAACTGCCAATATTCGTTTATGTCTTCTTCATTAGACTTGTTTCTTACATAATAAAATTTCTCAGAATTTTTAATTACTGCTTTACAACATTTGCAAGTTCAGAGTTTATTTAATCCAACAGTCCGAGAATCTAAGGCAAATTTAAAGTAGGAAGCATTTTAGTTTCCCATGTTCTGTCAGCCTTCACCAAGTTGCTACAATAATCTGGATTTTTTATTCCCCTGCTATTGAAGGGCAGGCTGGATCTCTTCTGCTCTCTTGCAGAAAAATACATTACAGTTTTTTATCATTTATGTTGATCTTAATTTTTTATAAGGAACCAAAGATAATCTTGGGACTTGAGGATAAGTAAAAGTACATGAAGTAAATGTTTAAAACTGCCTACCTATTTTGCACTTAGTCTTGATTATACAGGGACAATGACTTAAGAGACAACAGATCTATAGTAGATTATGTTCCTTCCAGAAACAGCAAGAACATTTGTTAAATATCTTTTGCATAAAAATTAGTATTTCATTTTTTAACACGGTATTGCTTTGTAAGCAAAGCTCTAACACCTAATGAGTTCTCCATCCATTTGTTATCTATTTCTTATAAAGAAGAGAACTTCAATTTTCTCCTTTTGTAAGTTACTGTTATCCTCTGTCTCCAAAGATAACTAGAAAATATAGAGAAACTCAGGAAAGTAAAGGGTTGCTTTAATATTTTAATGACGGATGAAAACTGTATAGTATATAGAGCTGATATCTGTACTTCTGCTGGATTTTAATTTATACTACATCTATCTTGATCAGAACATGGAGAGGAAAGAAAGATTTAAAATAAAACCAAAACAAACAAACAAAAACAACAGAAACCACACCACTGTTATTGTAACTTAATTTAAAATGAAATAACAATTGAAGGTCTTCTTATCCAGTTCAGAACTATTCACGGCAGAATTCAACATATATTTGACCTAGAAAATGTACTCATTATCAGATAACCATATGGCTTAATTCAAATCTATTTGTAAAGAAGGAATACTGCCATAGAGAATTAATTGGATATAATGCTCATAATGTAAAATGAACCACAATAACAATTTGAAATCACCATTGCGGAGAGAGTAGTGAAATGGAACTTAAAATAAGCAGCACAGATGAGAGCATATCTGTTTGCCTGAAAAGAAAGGGTCTTTCCGCTGGAGGGAGAGATGCAATACAGTGCAAACCACGACAAGTATCGATTCAAGGACAACTGTATACAAATGTAAGTTGTCTCCCTAAAGCCAAGCACAATTATTTGCCATATGACTGGGGAAAAAAAAAAATAGTCTTGGTGCTATAAAGCTGTTTTCTTTTTCATTTCCTAAGTCACTCCACTGTAGCATTCTCAGGTGTATTGTTGAACTCAGATTGCAACCTTTACTTCAATGGATATACCAATATGTCTCTATTCTGTGCATGTTTTCAATAAATTTACTCCTCATGCTTTCCTACTCTGTGTTAATATTTTGCTACATCTAGCCAAAATATTCACCTTTTATTGTAGAATAGAAATAATCTATTAGAGAGAAAGACAGACCAAAAAGTGTAATTTCATCAAAGCTATTTGAAACAAAGTTTTAAAAAAACACAAAAGATATCTTTTTGTTAGTGGAGATAGGATAGATACAAAGTGGAAAGTCCTTGTAATTGGCTTTCTTAGTTCTGTCAATACAATAAATAAAGGCATAAAACTCTGGGAACACTTGTGCCCACAAATTCTCACTTTTTACTTAAATGGTTTTCTCATATTTTCAAATGGATCACCACCCATATATACAAAAATGTCATTGCAGTACAAGGAGACATTCATGGAGACATCTTTGAGCGAGTGAGAAAGGTAAGCATGGAAACAGTATGTTTGAGGAATAACCAACTCTTAAACATGAACCAGCAACTGGAGGAACACTCTCTGGCTGCTGATGTGCTGCATTCATACTTCAGTGTTTTCGCAGCTATTTTAAATAAGTAGATTGGTTAAAGCTACTGCACAGTAAGCCTATCCATATTACAGTCACTCTACACAATAAGCATAAGAAAATTTATTTTCTTATTATTGTTCATTCTTAACAGACAGCAGAAGGAAATCATCAGTCTGTAATCAACACCACTGTGATCTGGTTTGCTTTGTTGTATTCAATGATAAATAGAATCGTAGAATCATGGAATGGCGTATGTTGAAAGGGACCTTAGTGATCATCTAGTTCCAACCTCTGTGCCGTGGACAGGGTTGCCAATCACTAGATCAAGCTGCCCAGGGACCCATCCAACCCGGTCTTGAATGCCTCCAGGGATGGGGCTCCCTCAATTTCTCTGGGCAATCTGTTCCAATGCCTCACTGTCCTCTGAGTAAGGAGTTTCTTTCTAACAGCTAATCTAAATCTCCCTTTTTTTAGTTTAAAGCCATTCCCTCTCGTACTATCGCTATCCAACCATATAAAAAGTTGATCCCCATCCTGCTTATAAACTCCCTTCTAGTACCAGAAGGCCACAATGGGTTCTGTCTGGAGCGTTCTTTTCACCAAGCTGAACAATAAGAGAGGTGTTCCAGCCTTCTGATCATCTTCATGGCCCTCCTCTGGATCTGCTCCAGCAGCTCTATGTCTTTCTTACTCTGGGAACCCTGGACCTGGACACAGTACTCCAAATAGGGCCTTACAAGGGCAGAGTAGAGGGGAACAATCACCTCCCCTGCCCTTCTGGTGATCCCTCTTTTGATGCAGCCCAGAATACAGTTGGCCTTCTGAGCTGCAGACACACATTGCTGGCTCACATCCAGCTTTCTGTCCACCAAGACAATCAAGTATTGCCACTATGCATGTCCTTTTGGTGAACTTTCAGAAGATTTGGTGATGCAAAATAGGAAAAATATAGCTCACAAAGTTATGTTTAAGTTGTAAGAATAAACATTTTCAGTGTGATTTCTTGGAGAGTAGAGAAATAAACATAAAGCAGGTACTTTATCAAAAAAAACTCTTTTACAAAAAATTCTGCTTTTTCAAGGTCATAAAGATAAAAAATTATTTTCTTTCACTCAGTGATTGAAAAACATTATGGAGATAACGTTAAGATATACCTCACTGTCTTCTGAGAAAATTCTACAAGTATTTGGAGACGAATCAAGAGGCTATGTTTAACCACATTTTCACTTAACCTCTGAAATACTCAAACTAGACTTCAGATAAAACACTGAAGTATGTAAGCTCATTGCTACAACATATATATGTGTCAGTATGAGAAAGCACACACAAAATTTTGACTATATATGTGCTATACATTTACTCAAGATAATAAATTTGACTAAAATATGCAACTCCATTTGTAACTCCAACTGTGGAAATGTTTCAGCCATGCCTGGCATTAGTTTATTTTCCAAGGGCATTTACAGATCATCTAGATCAACTCGACTACAGTGAACAGGGACATCTATAGCTAGATCAGGTTGCTCAGAAATCCATCCAGCCTCACCTTGAATGTTTCCAGGGAGGGGTCATCCATCACCTCTCTGGGCAACCTGTACCAGTGTTCCTCTACCCTTACCATATGTCCCGCTCCAATTATTGGAGTGAGGGGAGATTCTTTAATATATACCCGGAGTGAGATTGAGACACAAACGAGGTCAAATGTTGTCCGACCAGTTTAATAGAAATTCTGGTCAGTGAGGGAGATAGGGATGGGAAAACAGGCGATAGTAAAAGGATAGGAAATAAGAGCGAGGGTTACATATAAAAAAGTGGGAACAGTCACCACCATGGATCCCACGCCATTCTATCAGACCAGGAATATCTTCAGGCCTGTGTGGGAGCGGCAGAGCGAGAGTGCAGGGGGAGCAGCAGCAAGCAGGCATCATCAGGTCTCAGGCAGCAGGCACCAGGCAAAGCAGGAGCAGACGTCAGGAGAAGCAGGAGCAGGCAGCAGGCATCAGGCATCGTCAGGCATCGGGCCATCAGGCAGGAAGCAGGAGCAACAAGAAGGCATCAGGTAGCAGGGCAGCAGGGCCTCATGTCTCAAGCAGCAGGAGGTATCAAGCAGGTCCAGCCAGGCATTCGTCAGGCATCAGTCAGACAGCAGCAGGTAGGCAGCTAGCAGGCAGCAAGCAGGCAGCTCCTACGCAGCTCCTCCATTTCCCCCGTTGGAGGAGGTAGTCTTATCTTCCTTTTCAGCCAGCATGACATTCCTGGGCACCCAGGTATGTCACGTATCACATGAACGGGCACGGACGGGCTTGCACATCTCCTTCTGTGGTTGCCTTCCTCAAGGCGCCAGTCTGAAAGGCTGCTGGATGGCCGTTTAGTGGCTGCTTGTCTCCCATTGCCCCTGGTCTGCAAGCCTTCAGGCAGCAGGCAGGTGGACAGACTTTGAGACAAAAGAGTTCTCACAGCAAGCTTTGAGACAAAAGATTCCAAAAGTCTCTTACACCATAACAAACATTTTCCTTTTATCCAGTCTAAATCTCCCCTCTTTTAGTTTGAAACAATTTCCCCTTGTCCTATCACCACAGACTCTGCTTAAGAGTCTGTCCCCTTCTTTCTTACATCCCCCCCTTAGACACTGCAAGGTCGCTATCAGGTCTCCTTGCAGCTTTCTCTTCTCCAGGCTGAACAGTCCCAGCTCTCGTCTTGGAGATGCTCCATCCCTTGGGTCATTTGTGTGGCCCTCCTCTGGTTGCTTTCCAATAGGTCCATGTCTCTCCTGAGGACTCCACATCTGGACACAGTACTCCAGGTGAGGACTCATGAATGCAGAGTAGAAGGGCAGGATCACCTCCCTCATCCTGCTAGCCACACTTCTTTTGATGCAGCCCTGGATATGATTGACTTTCTGGGTTGTGAGGGCTCTCTGTTGGTCAATGTCCAGTTTGCTATCCACCAGTATCCCCAGGTTCTTTTTGGCAGGGCTGTATTCTATCCTTTCACCCCCCAGCTTGGTGGATAGTGAAGGTTTCCATGACCCGGGTGTAAGACCTTGCATTTGGCTTTGTTGAACATCATGATTTCTCCTGGACTCACTGCCCGAGCCTGTCTAGATCTCTCTGGATGGCATTCAGTCCCTCAGTCATATTGACTGCACCACACAGCCTAGTGTCTGCAAACGTGCTGAGGATGCACTTGATCCCACTGTTGATGTCACTGGTGAAGATGTTGAAGAGTGTTAATCCCATTACAGAAGCCTGAGGGACACCACTTATCACTGGTCTCCATTCGGACATTGAGCCATTGATCACTGAATATGATTTTGCAACCATTATGGATATATACAATCATTCTTGAACATAAATGTGAAGGTAGAAAGTGTGCTTGGACTGAACTTTGAACCCTGAGGCCTTTCCCAGTACAGCATTTTCAGCTGATGATGCTAGGTTATAGTCTAAGATGTTACTGTGCAACAACCTCCAGTGAGTGTGCACCCAACCTATTGAACAAAGATAAGTCAGTACCGCCAGAAAATAAGCAATTTATCCCATCTGCCTTAGACATACATTTTCAAAAAGGAGACTTTGGAACAGAGATGACTTTTAATTATTGTTCCCAATTAAATAAGCCTAGATGAATACATAAAATATACTTATTTTTTAGGTGAGATAAAGTTGAATGATATAAATCTGAAACCCAGCTCTTAATTGATTATAATTGAATTTTAACTTGGAGAAGAATCATAGAATAATTAAGGTCAGAAAAGACCTATTAGATCATCTAATCCAATC
This sequence comes from Penelope pileata, assembly GCA_013396635.1. Lineage (NCBI taxonomy): Eukaryota > Metazoa > Chordata > Aves > Galliformes > Cracidae > Penelope > Penelope pileata. The sequence goes on from WBMW01000021.1 coordinate 10,585, forward strand.
ATCAAATCATCAACACCATATGACTAAGCCATGTCACTCAGTGCCATATCTATCCTTTTCTTGAACACTTCCAGGGATGGTGACTCCACCACCTCCCTGGGCAGCTTGTTCCAACACCTCATCACTCTTTTTGAGAAGAAATTTTTCCTAATATTCAGCCTGAGCCTCCCCTGGCACAACTTAAAGCCGTTACCTCTCACCCTCTCAGTAGTTACCTGGGAGAAGATGCCAATCACCATCTTGCTACAAACTCCTTTCAGGCAGTTGTAGAGAGTGATAAGGTCTCCCCTGAGCCTCCTCTTTGTACTAAACAATCTCAGTTCTGTCAGTGACTCCTCATAACACTTGCGCTCCAGACTTCACCAACTTTGTTGTCTTTTTTTGGACATGCTCCAGGGCCTCAATGTCTTTCATGTACTGAGGGGCCTGAAGCCGAACACAGCACTCAAGGTGCAGCCTTACCAGCGCCGAGTATGGAGGGACAATCACCTCGCTGGTTCTGCTGACTATACTATTTCTGATACATGCTAGGATGTCACTGGCCTTCTTGGCTGCCTGTGCACACTGCTGGCTCATGTTCAACTCTCTGTCAACTAACACCCTGAGATCCTTTTCCTTAGCACAGTCTTCCAGCGACTCTACCGCAGGCCTGTAGCATTGCATGGGATTGATGTGAGCAAAGTGCCGGACCCAGCTCCTGGCCTTCTTGAAGCTCATACAGTCGGCCTCAGTCCATCAATCCAGCCTATCCAGTGCACTCTGTAAGGGCTTCCTAACCTCAGACACAGCAACACTTCTCTGGTTCCTCTGAAACTGAGTTTCACTCAATTTCCCCTTCTTCCCAAAGATGTCCCTAGCTACTCATTACTTCTTCCCTAGCACCATAGTCTCCGACCTTTGCGGATGAAAAATAGTAATTATTTTCAAACTTTTTAATTGCTGTCATCGCTTTGTTACACTTTTTAAAACCTACACTATACAAGGGAAATTTGATTCTGTATTTTTTCTAAGACAGTCATGTTAAAATACAAGGAAAGAGCCTTCTTTTCATTTGTCAAGGCAGGAAAAGGAACTATAAGACAGTATATACAGTCATCTTTCAGGTTTTTGACAGAGGCTATTGAAATATAAAGAAAATATTTTTGTAATACAAAGTATTTGTAAGGATGCACATCATTTAGGATTAAAAAAAAATAACCAAATCTGAAAAAATATATATTTATTTATTTATTAGATGACACATGATGCTGAATCTGACATAAAAGCTCCTGGGCTGTGTGATATTTGTTTGAATGCGCTAGAAGTTTATCAGCGAATTAATGAGAAATGGAAAAGAATATTTTCAGTCAGACAGACACACATTGCTACTGAAGATTACTTTTCCATTTTACAGTGTCTATTTCCATCAGTTTTACTAACTCCAAAATTTCTTGTGATTTGAAGTCTCTTGTTTAATATGTATTAACATACATATATGCACAAACACATTCAAACAAACATATGGGGGTTTTCAGCTCGATGCATTCACACTAGGGTATTCTCCACCTACATTTTGGCTGTTCTATATAATGGGCTTAAATCTCTGTTCAGTACAGTAAATTGCAGCATCTTTGGCCTGTAGTACTTAACTTTAAAATCCTTCTTTTTATTTCTCTTTTGACTTTTTATGATTTTTCCCTCTGTACAAATGTAAACAGTCTCTCAGCTTCTCTCCCATGCCTTGACTCCCCTCTCACCCTAATTTTCTTTTTACAGATGAATGTAAATGGTATATCGATTATTAATAAAAGTCTTCCCTGAATTATAGACACGGCTTAGGAAATACAGTTTTCTATTAATTTATTTTATTGGAAACAGAAACATTGAAGCAAAGTTAGGCCTCACAGAAATTTTCCCCACTGCATTCCTTGGTACTAAACAGACTTTTGCTTACCTTTTCTAATTCAAGCTAATGTTGCAAATACAGTTCCCGTTTAAAATACAAATATAAACCATTGACCTTATTTCATTTCTATGGCAACTCCATAGACTGGGAATTAAGTTTAAAATACGTGCAGGTATACATACGATTGTATGTGTGTGTATTGATATATGTGTACATGGTGTAAAATTACAAACAGAATTAATGAGGATCTGAAAATTACCTCAGTTATAGCCAGTTGCTACCTGCTTTCTGGAGATAGTCACTTTGCAAGAGGAATGTTACAATAGAAGACTAACCAGGCTCTTCTTCTGTAAACACCTGCTTATATTCATTAAGCTCATCGACAGAAGTTTTGTGCAATTAATGTATGCAGCTTTAATGAAACATACAAAACAGTAATTGCAGCCATAATTATAATATAATTAAATTGTAATCATACAATTAAAATAAGTTCCATAAAAACTTTGCCTTTGAAACAACTTAAAATATTACTGTATCTTTTTTAACATATCATATCTACTTTTTTATAAGCTTTTCTTCCAAATATACATGCAATACTATCAACTCAGTAGTTTACAAAACTATAAAACAAAACAAAAAAATCTGTACAGTTTACCTTTTGACCTTGCATGGTTTTATGCCAATTTAATTTTTGTTGTGCAAAGAGATACACAAGTGCATCTGCAGTACTTAGGACTGTGGCCTTGTCAAATTTCATTAGGAAAACAAGTTTGTGTCCGGTCAACACTTAGGTAGTAGACCTCCAAGGAGATGACAGGTGCGGCGTGAATACGTATTACAGACTTCATAAATAGTGTCTTCTAAGTTGATATCACAACAACTTTAAGTGACACTGTGATTTGTACATGCTGCCATTGGAGAATATGACAGAGTATCTGCAGTCATTTATAGAAACCAAACAAACTATGGCAGCATTGTTTTATCAGATACATATTCGAGTGGTCAGCATGTCTCAAAGGAAACCTGGTTTACTTCTAGCATTTGGGTGATTTAATTTGTCCTTCTAGATGTTTAGTGGTGTGTCCATCTTCTCCTGTTATCTGCATTCCTCAACGAGAAAGATTCGTTTCAAACACAGGAAAAATAGATTTTTGTTTTGTTATCCTTCCCCACCTTTTACAAAGAAGAAAATATACAAATGGATATATTGACTTGTGGTCATTTCTCTCACGTACAAACGCATTCTTTGGGACTGTTTCTCCCAGCATAGGGAGATTGATATAATTTATTGACAGTTACTAAAAGACTAGAGCAGTGACAATGAAAAGCAAACTAAAAAAAATCTTCTCCATCATCCATCCTCTTCTACGTCCTCCCCTTGAGTGAATAATGGGGCAAAGGGGGCTGCAGTCAACCCATAATTCTTTGTATCTGCTGCTCCTTAACAGTTGCTCTCTGCCCCTGCTTCAGCATAGGGTCTCTCCCGTAGGATGCTGTCCCTTCCAAACTATGTGCGGACTTCCCACAGGCTGCAGGTCTTCAAGAACTCATCCAACATGAGTCCGTACCATGGGGCCTATCCTTCAGGAGTAGACTGCTCCAGCATATGTCCCCATGGGCTGGAGGTCCCCAGACCTACTGCTCTACTGTGGGCTCCTCTCCGCCTCGGCAGGTCCGGCCAAGGGCCTGCTCCTGTGAGGGCTCTCCATGGGCTGCGGCCTCCTTCAGGCCACATCCGCTGCTGCACCGTGGGTTCCTCCATGGCTGCAAGTGGAGATCTGCTCTGTGAGGTGTCCATGGGCTGCAGGGGAGCAACTTGCTTCACCATGGGCCTCTCTATGGGTTGCAGGGGTACCTCTGCTCTGCGTCTGGAGCAGCTCCTGTCCTCTTTCTCCACTGACCTTGGTGTCTACAGGATTGTTTCTCTCACATTGCAGCTTCCCTTTCACAGCTGCTGTTATGCAGCAGATTGTTCCCTTTCTTATACACAAACAGCATTATTCACGACTCATCTCTGGCTGGTTGCAGGTCCCTTTTGGAGTCGGCTGAAGCTGGCTCTGATCTGACATGGGGCAGCTGCTAGGCAGTGCATACAGAGGCCAAACCTGTAGCCCCAAGCCCATCTTCCAAAGTTTTGCCACATATGCCCAGTACAGTTGCTGACTGTCCAGCAAAATCAGCATTTGACATATGATTTCTATAAAATTTATTGTGTATCCAAAATGCTTTGTGATACATTCACTTCAAAAACTTAATATAAATACCAATGAATCCACAACAGGAGACAAATGCTGAATAATTCAAGTTTCAAAATAAAAGAAAAGGAATTAACAAAACAAAAAAAAAGTTGTCTAAATCAGGGTATAAAGGCTTTTATTATGTAGTTTTATGGTTCTGTGATAAGCTAAACTGTTTGAAAATGCCTTTTAACTCTCCAAAACATATTATGATAATACAAGTTTCCTGGTCAATTTGAAGTTACTATTTCATGAAAAAAATCTGATATCTAAAATTTTACGTGTAGGTAATCAGTGTGTAGGTCTACCCTGGTTCAAGAAAGCATAAACTTGTACTGGTGGAAAAAATAGAAATACAGAAGAAAAATGTGTTAAAACAAAGCAGAACAGAAATGGGATAACAAAGATTTGCACTATGGGTAGTTAGAAAAAAAAATCTGCATACAACATACAAAGGAACAGGAAAAAGGTTCAATACTGATTTCTGGTCTTGAAAATTTAGGCTATGGTGAATTAATACTCCTATAACAAACCTTAGGAATTACTATAGAGTGATCTTTTCTCTAATTGGGAAGAATTCTGATTTGATTATTTTACTTGTGAGTTGCTTAAGCTTCATTTTACTCAGAGCATTACTCATTTTCCTGAATATGAATGTGTAGAGCAATCTGGTATGACCAAGAGCATTAGTGTCCAACTTTTTGGCTTGCCCGGGTTGCTTTGAGTGAAGAGAAATTGGCAGTCTTCGGGTGTATATAAAATATACAATATAGTTAATTTTTTATTGAAACAAAAAAAACGAGGACAACAAAAACACAAAACTAGTGGGATAATTGATCTTCTTGCTGTGAAACTAATGCATCAATGACTGAGTCAATGGAAGTGGTTGCAAATCTTAGTGAAATCTCAAGGTGCTCATCAGACATTTTAAAAACTAATTAAAAACATATCATAAATTATTTTATACTTCTTGCAAGTTTTCCGAGATGCATAAAATTATAAAATCTGTCAGCATCACATGAGTATTCTGAATATTTCTTCCTCAGTGAATATGTTTTTTTAAACATTTGCTAACCTCCTTTTCTAGAATCAGAGATAGTTGTGTTTTATTGCATCATTTGGTCTTTACAGAAACATTAGCTGTAACATTTTCTAGCATGTAGAAATATTCTTCTATATATTTCATCTTATTTTACATGTTTTCTCTTTGTTATCTGGTCACACTTCTTTTTATTCAAATGAAATAATGTACTTTAAATAAAAAGGAAATTCTAATAAGAAGAAATTTGCAAGTCCAAATGAACCCATTTGAACCCATCGGTTTGCAATAGAGTCATAACAAGTGCTGATCTCTCTCCACTGAAAGATTAGGGCAGGTAAGTAGCTGGAGTTAGGTAAAATTAAAATTTATTTAGTATCCAGAATTCATTTTAATGTTGCTTTAAAGTTCATGTGACACTATTTATTCTGTACAAGAGCAAATTTCAAATAATCTTATGTAATGTGCTGAATATGAGGAGGAAAAATGTATGCTTTTTCTAGTGATTAAATTCTGCATTGTATGGATTTTCTTTTTATTTTTTTTTTTTACTTTATTTTCATTGTAATAAGTAAATAAATAAGTAATTCGTCCTTAGGTTGAAAGAGTTATAGATTCATGAAACCATAGGATGGTTTGAGTTGAAAGAGACCTTAAAGATCAGCTAGTTACACTCTACCTGCCATAGGCAGGGACACCTTCCATTAGATTGAGTTTCTCAAAGAACCATACAACCTGCCCTTTAACACTAGATGGAAAATACATAACTACTCTGGTCAATCTACTCCACTGTCTCACCACTCTTACAGTAAAGATTTTCTTATGAATATCCAAATCTAAATGTACTCTTAGTGTCAAACTGTTAACTCTTGTCCTACATCCTGATAAAGAATTAATCTCCATCTCTCTTGTAGGCCTTCTTTATGTTCTGGAAAGCTACCGTAAGGTCTCCTCAGAGCTTTATCTTCTGCAAGCTGAACAATTTCAACTCTCTCATTTTGTCTTCACAGGAGAGGTGCTCCAGCCCTCTGACTATCCTTATGGCCCTCCTCTGAATTCACTCTTACAAGTCCATGCATTTTTTATGCTGGAAGCCCCAAAGCTGAACACAATACTCTAGGTGGGATCTCACAAGAACGGAGTAGAAGGGGAGAATCACCTTCCTTTACTTCCTGGAAATGCTTCTTTTGATGGAGACCGGGAAATGTTCAGCTTTCTGGGCAGCAAGTGCACATTGCTGGCTCACATCCAATTTTTCATCAAGAGCTTCTTATCAGAGTTGCTCTTAATCCATTCTCCTACCTGCCTGCATTTGTGCTTGGCATTGCCTTGACCGAAGTGCAGGACCTTGCACTTGGTCTTGTTGAACTTCATGAGGTTTGCATGGGCCCATCTCTCAAGCCTGTCAAAGTCCCTCTGTATGGCATCCCTTCCTTCAAACATGTCAACCACACAACTCAACTTGCTGTCATTCATGAACATGCTATGGATGCACTCAAATCATACTGCCTATGTCACCATCAAAGATTTAAAATAATGTGATATTACTTATACAGCGGTCCCAGTAAAGACCCTGGAGGGACACCACTCATCATTAATTTCCACCTGGACATCAAGCTGTTGACTGCAGCTCTTTGTATGATCATACAGACAATTCCTCATCCACCAAGTGGTACATCTGTCCAATCCATCTCTCCCCTTTCTATAGACAGAAATGTTATGTGGTACAGTATCAAATGCTTTACACAAGTCCAGGTAAATGAGATTAGCTTCTCTTCCTTTATCCACCATCAGAGAATGTCGCTGGACTTGTCAGAAAAAATTTGACTTTAGTGAAGATATGTTGACTATCACTATCACTAATCACCTCTTGTTTCTATGTGTGCCTTTAGCACAGTTTCCAGAAGGATGCGTTCCACAACCTGTGCAGGCACAGAATACTAATAGAAAGAAGAAATACTATCCCCAACAGACATTCTGAAGTCTCCGTAATTTATAGACACACTGAGCTCTTATTTCCATTTTCACTGCAGACTACTGATAGAAAGCAATACAGTCATATATTCTTAACCTCTACCACAACACACAAAAAATGAAATGAATATTCTGATGTTTTTCAAGTGTTACATAGTCTCTATACCCAGTAAGTACTGATCCTATTCACCACACACGAAACTCAAGTGGTAGTATAGCACACCTGATCACTTCACAAACTAATAAAAATAATAATTAAACAATGATGAAACTGTGAGTAATCAAGATAATTAGAATCATAGAATCATGGAATGGTTCAGGTTGGAAGGAACCTTAGAGATCATCTTGTTCCAACCCCCCTGCCATGGGCAAGGACACCTCCCACTAGACCAGGTTGCCCAAAGCCCCATCCAGCCTGGCCTTGAATAATTCCAGGGAGGGGGCATCCACAACTTCTCTGGGCAACCTGTTCCAGTGTCTCACCACCCTCACGGTGAAGAATTTCCTCTGTATATCTAGTCTAACTCTACCCTCTTTCAGTTTATAACCATTACCCCTTCTCCTGTCATTACCTATCCTTGTAAAAAGTCTCTCCCCAGCTTTCCTGTAGGCTCCCTTCAGGTACTGGAAGGCTGCTATCAGGTCCCCCCATAGCCTTCTCTTCTCCAAGCTGAAGAATCCCAACTCTCTCAGCCTGTCCTTCTAGGGGAGGTGCTCCAGCCCTCTGATCATCTTCGTGGCCCTCCTCTGGACCCGCTCCAACAGCTCCACATCCTTCTTGTGTTGAGGGCCCCAGAACTGGACACAATACTCCAAGTGAGGTCTCACAAGAGCAGAGCAGAAGGGCAGAATCACCTCCCTCAACCTGCTGGCCATGCTTCTCTTGATGCAGCCCAGGATCCGGTTAGCTTTTTGGGCTGCAAGCGCACACTGCCGGCTCATGTTGAGTTTCTCATCAACACACACCCCCAAATCCTTTCCCTCAGGACTACTCTCAAGCCATTCTCTGCCCAGCCTGTATGTGTGCTTGGGATTGCCCCGACCCAGGTGTAGGACCTTGCACTAATTTTTAAAGTGAATACCAGAAAATTGCTACATCAGAAAGTACAAGCAAGATAAAATGGCCCAATCTGCATCTAACTTCAATTACTTTACTGAGATGGCAACCTCCATTACCTAGAATCTTGCAGAATAAACCTTCTGATTCATTTTTTCATTCATTCGTTTCTGCGTGTATGAATTCTCTATATTGTATCTCAATGCAGTTTCTTATCCTGAGTTCACTTCAGTGAACAGTTTAAGAAAAAAATCACCTTTTCAGTCAAAACAGATCATGGTAAAATGACGAAACTGCAGGACTGCAGGTTCAAATGGTAACAAAGCTGAGCACATATCCAAGATACACAGATACACACAGACAAAAACAGAACAGTGACAGTCACACAGGCTACCTCAATCAAGGAATGCCTTCAATGGGACTAACAGGATTCACATAAAATATAGACGCAACAGTTAAGTCCCATTCTTCCTCATTAGCTGGTAAAGATACAAGTTCACTACTGCAGCGCAAGTGCACACACTTTCATGGATTGCTCGAGTACCAGCACAACCCCTCTGTCTCTCCTGCACCTGAGCTGGACAAGTAGGGCAGTCATGGAAAAGTGAATCTTTATAGGATGTTTGTGGTTCCACTGGGGGGGGGGTGAAAAGTCAGTAACCTCTGTTACAGTTGAAAACATGGTAATTTTATGTTGAACCAGAAAAGTAGCTACAGCTTCTTTAATACACTGGGTAAAAAGAACGTGACAAGGTGAAAAACAAAACGAAACAAAACAGCAAACAAATCCATGAACATTATACACCTATATACAGTAGTTTCTAAAAAAAATAAAGAAAAAAGAGACATAAACCAATGTTATTATTTTGAATTATCTTTTACTTTTATACTGCTTTTATTAGTTACTTAGCATACAGCTTCAATGCTCAAACTCTCTGAAATGGCTACTTAATCTCAAATTACCTTATGATGTCCCACGGCTATTTTAGGTTGATCTTCACTACTAATAAGTGCCTAGCTATTCAGATGGCTGTTCATTATGTTTGAGGAGCTAATTCTGTTTCCTTGATTGATGGGAATGATAAAGATGAGATAGATGAGATATAGTGATGTAATTCTGACATCTTGATGTATCAATTTTTAATTTTTTTCCTCCATTGCAATGGTATACTTGTTTGGTTGGGGCATGAATTACTTATATTATTCATTTACCCTATTTTCAAGGCTATCAATATTTCAAAATATGAATTTTAAAGACAAAATATTTTCTTCTGAACCTCAAGGAAATTGGTTTACATCAGTACTGTTAAAATAAAGTGCAGACCCACCCTCACTGATGACTCACAGACCACAAGTGATTATTGCCATTTTCCATCTGAAGCAGACTATTTTGTCTAGTTTTAGTACTTTAAATATACTCTTCAATGCTCATAAATCCATGTTTACAAATAAAGGAAAGGCTGGCTTCCTAATGTTATTCCATCATTACATGGTTCTAGTGCAGTCATGTATATGTAAAGAACAGTTTCAATCTCTTAAATCTGTACATATGTAAATCTGTACATCTCTTAATACTATTATTGGTAGTCGTCATTAGCACATTAAAAAAGAGAGACCTTAAAAAAGTGGGACTTGAAGCAAACTACCGAAATTGAAACTTTGATAGTCCTAAGCATTAGTTAGCAAACCTGTCCCGTAGGATGTAACTTTGCTTTTCTTACTTTCAGTGGAACGTCAAGAACAAGATCCTGGAGCTGAACAGGGCAACAGTGCAGTAATAGAATCATAGAATGGCTTGGGTTGGAAGGGACCCCAAGGATCATCAAGTTCCAGCCCCCCTACCACAGGCAGGGCCACCAACCTCCAGATCTGGTACTAGATCAGATTACCCAGGATCCTGTCCAACCTGGCCTTAAACACCTCCTGGGATGGGGCATCCATGACCTCACTGGGCAGCCTGTTCCAGCACCTCACCATTCTCTCGATAAAGAACTTCCCCCTGAATGAATCTCTGGTTCTCCAGTTCCAGCCATAGAACAAGTAAATAGACTTATATTTCTGTAAGCCAAGAAGAAACTTGTTAAGAAAATAACTGAAATACATAGTTCAGAAATACTACATTTTTAAGACAGAAAATTTCATTAATTTAACATTCCTGAAACAAAACAAAAGTAGAATTCAAGCATAAAATTTTGATAGAAAATTTATGTTCAGATCCTTGTAGGAAATGGATAACTCTCAAAAAATTCAGATTCATTTCATATAATCACAATGCTGAAATGCTGAACATATATGAAAATTTCTTTTATATTTGGGCTTCCTTCTCTTAATTGTAGGCCATCATAATCTTATTCCTTATCTTAATCTTAACATTGTAACTTTCCTGATGCATCTGTTATAATTTACTTACTAGTGAATTCCATAATCATAGTTATGTCTGCTGTTTAAGACACATATTATAAATTAAATATTTATCCTACTGTGGTGAATAGTTCACCATACTGTTCTAGTCTACTAAATATATATATATATATATATATTAAAAAATAAGATAAATATTTATTTTAAAATATATACAAGTACATGCAACTTCCTGCACCACTAAAGTGGAGCAGGCAACACAAAGTATACAACACGCTCAACAATATTTTCAGTTTTGTTTAATAAAATTATAAGCCAATTTCTTATCTAAAAATTGATGTCTAAAGCCACAAATACACTTAGGAAACATTTTCTCATTTAAATCAGAAGGAAGCAGTAGTCTAGAAGACTAAATATCTGTAATGTAGTTATGCTTGCCATCTGATGTTAACCACTGAACACCACCAACATGCAAGATCAAAGTGCTTTTCCGTTTCTACCCTTTTGATGATCTTTACGGAAGACTTTATTTTTCTCTAAACATATGAATTTGATTAAATTGAGTTGGAAGTGTTTGAAAATGTTCCCCTTACAATAAAATTAATAACATTCATAAAAATAAATTAAATGGATGACTAATGGAGTTTGTAAAGGCATTCTTTTTGGAAGATTCTGGACTGGAGATTCTGTCTAGAAGAAACTTGCAAACAGTCCTTGTTGCAACGCGAAGGCTCGGACAAACACTATACGACCAATATGATCAAGTGAATGCCAATTTATTGCAGCTCACACAGATTCTTTTATAATTATTTGTTATCTTACCAGAGACACACGGCTATTAGTGATTGGTTAAAGACAGTGAAACACACGTTAGCAGTCCATTTCTAATTGGTTACTGACAGCTGTTGGGAAGTGAAATGTTATTGAGAAAACAGTTCCTGTTATTGCATTCGGGAGTCGTTCTTATTTTTGGCTGTTTTCTGACCTTGTCTTCGGCACGCACCTTGGATCCGGACTTTATCTTTTGCATGCACCCCAGCATTGTATTCATATCAATCATCTCTGCTTAGATTTCTGCATTGTCCATAATTGCTGGATTGCTCACATGTCCGTTGTTGTACAAAAATTCTCCCACAAGTCCTAGAGTGAATATGCAGACAGCAATAAGGGAGTTGGCTATGCACCCTTCTTGCATGTTTTCTATCGTCTTCAGCATACAGATCTGTTGTTGTTGTTGTCTGTAGTTTCTTTTTCCATTGCCTTTATGTTTTTAGACATCTAGCACCCTCCATTCAGTCTTCGTCAAGGCACAGTTTAAAAGGCTGATGCAGCAGTTAGCCTGAAATATCCTTGATTTTCACTGGACCTGTAAATATTGATATGCAACCACCTCATGGACAGACATGTTTACGACAGCCCGAATATATCTGCAACATTCATTTTAGATGAAGGGCAAGAAAGTGAGAGACATTTTATGTCCTATGCATATTACGTATACATAAATTGATCACTGATAATTAAAGGATATTAAATTGACTGTTAAGTGCCTTGTGTTTATTGCCTCACATACATTAATTACTCATTATATGAAAGGGTTGGAGAATGTCTTGCATAAAGACAACTGCTCCAAGAGGGAGATAATTTTAGATTTTTTCTGAAACAACATTAACTGTGAATCAAATGCAGAAAAAACCCTTACAGGTAACTTAAAGGGTTTTTTTTGTTTGTATGCTTTTTTTTCTTTTTTTGGTCTTATAGAAAATATTTGTTCTTTCTTTCTTCTGTATTCAAGTCTAGAAGAAATATCAGACTAGGCCACAACTGGTTAGTTATAGAAATAAATTCTTATTCTTCAAACAAGAATTTGAAATAAATCAAAACAACTCAGCTTTTCCCATAAATTCCCCCAAAAGGGGAAGGTCTGAAGGTCTGTGAAGAGATTCTCTCTCTCACGAATGAAAGCAGTGTTAAACTCAGAAGGAGTAAGGCTAGACTGATGCACAAAGATTGCCTGATACAGCTTTCCTCTTCCTTCAGAAGAGATATTTTGCTCTATTTACTTCTCTTTTTCTGTACATATTTTTCTCTTTCCACAGTTACTGTTCTGCAGGTCAATATCTTTCTTTATAGTTATAGTACAGTGGTCAAAACACTCTGGATGTGGGAGTGTGAGTTTTAAAAAAAAAAAAAAAAAACAGTACGTGGCTTAAAAATATGACTTGAAATCAAATATACTACTTGGATTCCGAATATATTTTGCAAATTTGTGAGGAGACTGAGCATTATTGAATTGTCTTTTGAAGTTGTATTTAAAGTTATTAATGATAGAACATTAACATTTGCTTACAATTGCTAATACCACGTCAGAAGAAAAACTTATTTATAGCCTTTTATTGTCATACTGCAACATTCAAAAAATAGGTACTGTTTTCTTTAAGATTATAGCAAAAGGTTATCTAAATTATTCACATTATTCTAAGTGAAGATTGTCTTTTTAACTCAATAAATACAGCATTTTTCAAAGAATCAGCAATTTTTCACTCTTGAGTTGCCCTAAAAAGACTCTGAATTCAGAGACTATCTAGCAAAATCATGTTTAGCTGTGAAAATAAGCCTGAGGATGCTCTGCCAAGCATTACAGCAAACTAGCTGAATCATTGACTATAACCCACAACAAAAAGGTTTCTAAATGGAAAATGATATGGGCTGGAAACCTTTTCCTGACTAGCAAAAATAGCAACAGGACAGGGACAAAGAGATAAAAGAATAGATTTTCAAGAACTATATTCCACAGATGAGTGATAGCATCTTGTTCACTTTCTAATAACATTTTGCAACATGCCACAAGAGCTTTGTTTCTCAATATTTTATTTTTATTGCAATATTACCTAAACACGTACAAAAATAACACAAAATATCTCAACTGTTTCATATAATAAATCAACTAATCTGCAAAAAAAAAAAAGTGAAAAAAAGTAAAAGGAGTTTTAGAGATGCACAACCATGAAGTTACACAATGTGTGAACTGTCATGTGTCTGTGGCTTTATGCTTCAGAACTGACAACGTGTCTTTTACAATAGAGACAGGCAAAAATCTTTGAATTGGCCTTTTGCTTCTCCCAGCAGACAAATGGATTCCCATGATAATCTTTATCCTGTTCCCGCTAAACCGAATAAAAAAGAAAACCTGGAGTTGACCAAGGAGGACCAAATGCAGGTAGATGCTTTCTTGTCTCTGACTCCTTTGCCTGCTCTTTCTTGCTGAAATCTCAGTAGACCAATAGCAGCTGGTATACAGAGCAATGTAGTCATTAGTTGTCACTTATTACTACTATTTTGTATGTAGAAATGCATATAAAATAACCGAGGGGAAAAAAAAAAAAACACAAAAGAATTAATATCTAGGCTCATAAAATCTGATAGTCATGTTTGATTTTAAACATTTCTAGCAGTCTTCTAACATTATTAAACTATTAATGGTGTCTAAACTTAGGCTTGATAATTGCAGGATTATGATGTAAATACCTATCTAAACATAATTAAACACACCTGAATAAAATGTAGATCAGTTCATCAAAACACATGAAAAGAGAAATTATGAAATAGAGACTTTACTTTTGATTTCATTAGTCATACGCAGAGATTTGAGAAAAAAATCATAACATGATCAAATATTTTTCAGATGGATATTCTATAGTAAGAGATACCAGTGCTCACATTAGGCCAGAAGTAATTTCAACAAAAACTCAACTCATATAAAAATGATTGGAGGCCAAGAAATAAAACTGTGGAAATGCTTAAGATGCAGTATTCCTTTTAATGATATTTACAGTCACATCTCAGTTTACACTAAGACATTTTCTTCTATTCTCTGCAGAGACAGATTTTGAACATGCTACTTCCATATTTATGTTTCTGTTTATTATGGGGAACACAGCTGACTATTGCTGGGTTAATATTGGCTCACTGCTCAGTGCCCACCAAACTGCTTTCTCTCCTTCCTGGGCAGGATAGGGGAAGAAAATACAATAATCCACTTGTCAGTTGATGTAAGGACAGGAAGATCACATATCAATTACCATCATGGCCAAAATGGTTTTATCCTGGGGAAAATCAATTTAATTTATTACCAAGTAACAGAGTGGTGAGAAACAAAACTGAAACAAAAACTTCCTCACTTTTTCCCAAAATCAGCTTCACTTCTTCTTTCTTACATTCTGCTTTCTCTACAGTGGGACCGCTGGAGCTGGCTGGAAACAATTGTGTCTGGCACAGGGCATTCTTGACCTCTTCTCACAGAGGAGCCCTAAAAACCCCCTGCTGCCAACACCTGTCTTTAAAAGGCATCTGATACACCTGTAAAAGCTTCATCCCAAAGTCGCTGAAATGAAGTGACGCTTTAGCGTTCTCCATTAGTTTTGGAGCTGACTCATGTTCTTCCTCTGCATTTTTCTGTTGCTAACTTTTTCAGGGTTAGCAAAATTAAAACCAAAAAAGAGCAATGCATAATTCTTGTTAAAAAAAAACACATGAAAAGAGATTATCAGATAGTTATGTAATTGATACCTATAATGGACTCGAGCAATCTCAAAATCGTAGTAACAACAGGACTGAATTCATCAGCATCACAGAAGAAATTTGCTTGTGTCTTGGATTCTAACAAAACACAGATTAAAAAGTATTTATTTATTTATTTATTATGAAAGTAGCATCCTGCTTGTAGCAAATGACATTTATTTTCATAACCATAACAGAGAATTGGGAAAGGTGTATCTGTTACCACAGGAAAGATCATAGAATCATAGAAAGATGTATTTGTTCAGGACTAATGACTCTTCAGGCAGTGTGACCCTAGCTGCTAACAATCATGTAAGGAAATTAAGGAAAAAAAATGTAAAAGTTCAGGCAACTTCAGCTCAGTTGAGCTTACCTGTGGTATTATTGAAGATGAGATAGCAACTAAGGGTGGAAATTCACTGCTGCATTGTATTATGTTAGAGGTCCCTTGTGGCACAGATCTTGTACAGGTACAATGTGAAAACATGTACAATGAGAAGAAATTTCCTCTTATTTCATAAACATAGCTACTTCTTTCAGAGAATTACATTACATCTCAGTGTGGAGGGAAGATTGGGAACACATGAAGGAGAAAAATATTTGTCATCAAGCAAATGAGTGATGCAAAATGGGACAATGTTATTAGTGTTCCAGTAAGAAGTTTGCCCACATTTTCACCATTTCCCTGGAGTCCTGTACTGTTTCTCACATGAGGAGGAAAAGAAGGAACATTATGTTTTTGCCTCTGAAGCTACTTTTTCTCACTGGGGAATGTCTCTCCCTTTCAATCTTTCCAACTACCAGTTATTTATTGAATAACTCTAGAAAAACCAAACCAATACAAAGAATTCCAGAAGGGCAGAAGAATCCTTTGAGTGTAAATTTAATGTATAGTACTGCAAAACCAACACATACAGACACACAGACACACACAAATAAATTCATCCCACACAGAAAACAGAGACTATCAGTCTGGATTTCAGGGTGGGAAAAAAGAACAAAGATCTCATTTTCTTCCTTTGTTGTGATACCATGATGTTACATGCTGCCAGATCCTTCTCTTAAATTGCTCTCTAACAGCTAGATGCCCTCCACAAAGCTGTCACCAGAGAAGAATAGCAAACACCAAAGCTGTTTTCATTTGTTTAAGCTCCTGCTGTGCTGCTTGTTTCTAGTATCAAAGCATTTCTTCTTCAGAACAAATTTAACATATTTTTTTTCCTTTCTAAGATTACACTTGTTTCTTGTAACAAAATATCCAAAAAACATTAATTGATTTATTGAAAGAAGTTACATTTGAAAAAAAAAAGAAAACTACTGAGATACAGATTCTCACACATTTAATCAGAAAGCAGGAACAGATATACAGGTAATGCATGGTCCAAAATCAGTGCTGTTAGATTTCATGGACTCTGCTGCTATGAACTTACATCATGGTCCATTTCTATTGCTTCTATTAGAGAACTAGAACTTTAAACTTTATGCTTCCAACTTTAAGAACATGTTCTTCTTAGTACCTATTTCTACACAGCTGAGCACAATGAGGACCAATGTCTGAAGGAATTCTAAGGTTCTACAAAAACCATAATTTATATGCATATATATGTACATAAACTGAAATGTTATTATCAAAACACAGGCAAAGTCTTATGAAACATCAATGTCAGAGTTAGTAATATTCCTAGTTGTAGCTACATTTTTCTACTGTTTCAGTTTATGGAATATTAATAAATACGCAACATAATTCAGTATACTAAAGTTACTAATAAAAAGTGAAGTCAGCATTATTTAAAAACACAAAAAGCAGTAATTATTTATTAAGTATTTAATGGTTGCATTATTTTCATTAATATACAATGGCATATCAGATATGTTAACAAAAAAAAGAAACCAGGAAGGAGATATATCCCAGAAAGGTACCATTCCCCTACCTGCATTTTATTTTTCTTCTCATAAATTATGTTTACAAAGCAGTATTATTTATTAAAACTGCAGTGAGAGCACATTATTTGATTCAGCCTGCCATGGCCTTCCTCTCCAAAGCGTCAGGACAAAGTATGTCATTGCATTCTTCTAGCCTTATCATTAGCCTTCCTTTTTTTCAATCAAGTCTTTCCTACCTTATTTGTGACTGGCTCATCAAGTCAACACAATGAAAATGAATGTTATCAGACCTTCATTTTCACATGGAAATCCCAGAAGGGATATTCTGCTTACAGTTCTAACTGGTTTAACACTACATCTTTCAGGACTCGTTCCTGTGCGTTTGATTTTGTAGTCCTTACTCAGCCAGAGTAGTGTTAGTTTTCCGAATAGTCTTATTGGTACCCAGGAGTCTTCCCTCACAACTAAGTGAAACTCAGCAGGAGTAAGGATCACAAAAATGAGTAGTGCAAAGCTACTTCAAAAGAACAAAGCCACTAGGCACAGATTCCAGTGAAAAGGAACACAAGTTTCACTTATCTCATGTTTGCATTCCGTGTGTAGTCAGCTCTTGATGCCCACTCCCACTGTACTGCAATGCCCAAGCCTCTCAAGCACATAATAAACAGTACTCTAGTGAGTTTGAAATGGATGCTGTAGCTTTACTTAGGTTTTAAGCGAATGCACCTTATTCAAAGTATTTCTAGAGCGGAAAAAACTCAACCTGAAGTAGCTACAGAGGTTCTTTTTTGTTTTCATGAGACAAAGTTGGTAATTTAGATTTTAAATGTGAAAACAATTTATAGTGAATAACATTGGCAAAGTGGATTATATATAGCAATTGATTTTCAGAAGTATTTATCTCAATTAGTCTTACAGCTCCCCTTTAAAGTTTATTACAATTAGGTACATAAAACCATTACCTAGGGGAATTATTCATACGCATTTGACTCAAAGACAAAATCAGTCCTCTTCAGTGAATGTTAAAGACCATTATATAAAACAGAAAATTGTTGAGAAGCTTATAGTTCTTCCAATAAATAAACTTAATACAGTAGGAAATGTAGTTTTAAATGGAAGTGGATAAAGGTGAGAAGGCTGCATAATCCAGCCTCATGCTCAGACACTCCGATACCACATGCAATACAACAGTATCAGAGGACTGTTTTTCTGGTTGCTGGACAATGAAGAAATACCATAGCTTCAGCTCTTATCACAAGATCATCTACAGAGAGCATTGCACTGTGTCAGCTTGATACAATAAAATATTCACAGGCCTGTGTCTTGATTTTCAGAATCATTCCCCAGATTTCAACATGAATAATATTTCAATACCAAAAAAAAAAAAATGGATGATAGAAATATTGTTTCATTAGGTGGCTAATTAACCCAAATCATGCTGTACACACAGACTATGATTTTCAGCTGAACTTCAGGTTCCTTTGCTAAAATCACATCCCAAAGGATACAGCAAATGCTTGTTTCCTTAATCAGAATAGATTTTAAACTTGTCTTAAAGATATAGGTGGCAAAATAAAATAATTCATCTGATGAGGTTTGCATGTGGAATGGAAATCAAATAAATAGAAAAAAATATAGCAAATGCTGTACTCACAGGCATATACAGTGTTAAGGTCACTATATTTCTATATTTTTTTGAGAAGACAACATAAGTAAAAAAATACCTAAGATAAGGCCTTCTGAAGTAAATTGTAAGATACAGGGGATGTTCTGAAGATGTGTTATATGTTGGTATTATTATATAGCTCTCTGAATATGCTTAGATGTATTTTACAATTCCTTTTTTGATTTCCAATCAGAGAATAACTCCCTTTTACGATCAAGAGTCTTTTTCTTTGTCCCCAAATATCATAAGTCAAATGTCTGGATTAAACGGGTGTTTCTGAAACAGTTTTTGAAATTCTCACCAGACACTATAAACTACCAGTATTTGCTATACTGGTACAGTCTTGACTTTAAAGACCATTACTGGAGTTGTTAACGTTTCTCTTCCTGCTTGTTTTTTGTGTGAGGAGCTATGACTATTACCTACCATTCCTGGAGGTAATATATTTCTAGATCTCTTAACCAGACTGGGTGTTTAGGTGTTCTACAGGAAAAGCCAGTGTTAAAGACATCTATTTCATTTTTTCTAGTTTTGGTGATCTGGCTCGATTTAAGTTTCTCTTATGTGTTTGAAACTTCTTCGATGTTTGCATGATCTGTGAAATTCAATATGATATAATTCATTAATCACTTATTCTCCAGCACTCAGCTTTGTTCATCACCAAAGTGTGAAAATGATGCATAAAAACATTTTTTTTCTTATTTTATTTAAAATCAAAAACCAGGTACTATATTTCTTACCAGATTCTTAGCAGTTCTTACAAGCATTTATTTCTCATAACTCACATTAGCTGGATTTGTCTTTCATAATAAGATAGTAAGCCCTCATTGTGTTGGATATGTATATACATTTTGACTGAAATATACAGCAGCATCCAGCTTTTTAGTTTCTAATAGAAGAAATGGAAGTTTGGTCATGAGCTCCAGTTTAGAGTGAATTTGAAATTGCTGCATGAAATTTTCCATATTTCTTCAACATGACCTTGCAACTACAACTCATAGCTTTGTTCACTATTTATTAAGTATATTATTTAATCAGGATTTTATGAACCTAACACTTTTTGTGTTTTCTTGCTTAGTAACAGAACTTTCTCCAACAAGGGGCTATACCTAGCGTCCTTTAATCAGTTTCCAACTTTTATGGCACTTTATAATTTAATAATAATTAATAATAACACAATAGCACAAAGGTGCTATCTTTCAAATAATTCATTTTGCATAACATCACCAGCGCATAACATTTCTTAAAATATTGATAAGAGATAAATATTTTTTATTACAGTTGGACTAGATGATCTCAGAGGTCTTTTCCAACCTTAATGATTCCATGATTCTATTAAAGAAAGATTTAAACATGATTTAAACAAATTTTTAGATCCAATCACTGCAATGCAGTGATCTGTTGAAAAAAAAAATTGCAAACAGAAAAGTAACAAACAAACAGGTCCTCATTCCGATTCTATGCCTCAGAGTGAGTATCTCAAAATCTAGATTTCATGTATGTAGAAGTGGAAGTGATTATGTGGGGGTGGAAATTCTCTGAGTCAGACCGAATCTAAACAAATAAGAATGTCAAAGAGAGTTTATTATGGGATGAAGCAATTGTAAAGTCTCTGGCATCTTTAAAGTAAGTGCTATAAATCTACTGCTGGAGTAGTGGTTTGTGTATCATTCTATAAACCAACTAAATACAATTATCTATTTTGGGCTAGAGTCTAACTTCCATGGCTACAGTAGAAGATCAGAAATCATATTTGAAGTAAGGTACATGTAATCGAGAGCTGAATTCCTTCTTAAAAGTGAATATTCTGTCACTATAATTTAAGAATTAATGCAAGATATTTCATCTGTCTTCCAGAAATCACTCTCCCAGTAGTTGTTCAAAGATCTCCTTCCAGCCTTCTATGAACATTTTGGATATTCCAGTACATTTGTCATGGCACTTGTGACTTATATTTAGGTAACTGAAGTCCACTATGGTTAGTCAAGAGTAAAGAGAATAATGAGTATGGGAAAGAGAAATTTTAGAGTTACTCATTCCACCATAAGATTGTTCTTTCAAAATGGTAATTCATCCTAACTGATGCTAGGCATTTGCATTTCATCTGTGACCACAGAGACCCACACTTTAGGAGATTAGAACTAGGTGTGTTTAGTCCACGTATAAGCTGATTTCTGAGGACATTTTATCCATTCAATTGACAACGCAGTGTACAGGCCCTTGTTAAAAGTTCATGTCACATTCATCTGCTTCTGCAATCATCCATTCAATTTGAAATACCTGGTGACTAGCTGTTTGTATCTATTTTTAATAATCTCAGTCGGGACGAATACGCTGTCCTAGCTGTCCTAAACAGAAAGAAGATCTCAAAAATAAATTTAGGTTCATAGGAAAAAAAAAAAAAAAAAAAAAAAAAAAAAAAAAAATGAGATATAAAAGCAGTAGTAAACATGATGAATCTTTAAAAGTGCTATTCCAAGTTATTATAATATTCACTGGAGCTGGAAGCTGAGAAAAAGCTGCCTGTATCTAGAAATTGCCTTAGCTTTCAGTGCTTATCAAATCTTTATTGCTGTCTCTCTCAAGTTCTAAATTATTGATTTGCATGTTGATAAAATCCACCCTAAAGTGAAATAATGATGAAAAGAGAAATCAAAATTGTAGATATAGCTATTAAAATAACTGTTTAGAAAAATACATTAAAAAATGTTTAGCATATATGTAAATCATGCACTCTATACAAGGTAATAGTCTTTCATTTCAATAGCTCCTCTAACATTGAAGAATTAGATGAATATAGAATTCTCATTTTTTGTGAAGTTATTTGTGGAGGATTTTTACGCTGTTCCTCTGAGATGTATTGAGGTCTGTGAATGACCTCCTTGCTTTTGCCTTATTGACTTCTGTTTAGAGAAATCTCTTTTTACTTTACTTTCTTGAAGCATCATTATTTAAACTTAATCTTATTTGTGAATGCAATGGATACTAAACCTGAACGATTCATACTTGTCCATGATAATGTGTTGCTGAAAAAGGATTTGAATCCTTTTTCAAATCGATTTTATCTTTCTATACTTTTCTCCTTCTGTAGTGATATAAAGCCCAAAAATGACCTCTGCTTCAGGTAAATACATAGAAAGAATAGATCTACTCACACCCTACAGTTACACCGCTTTACCGTCTTTTAATTTGTTTATTAAATTTTGAGGTGGGTGTGAAATTTAAATAATTTCATTTAAGTAAAATCTGATGAAAGATATTTTCAAGGGCATGTCTTTCAGCCCAGATAGTCTCTGCAGCATTAAACACCGTAAGTTCTACAGAAGTAGTTATTACAGTCTCAAATTCATTCTCTTGGATTCTCTACTGGTGGTTTCTCCACTATAGATGTCTGTCAGACAATAGATGGGTCTTTTTTCTAATTTAGTCCAGTTTTAATGACATTAAAGGAATTAGCTAATGTATTACTACAGCTATTTTCTGCAAATTGTCTCAAATTTAAAGCAGTGAGAAAATCCTGAATCCATAGCAGCACCAAGATTTTCTGTCTTTTACAACAGATAATTAAAAACAAACAAAATTTTAGAACATGGTTCAGCCTTTATACATTGTCTTACCTATTCTTTCTCTTAATGCATATCACCAGATAAAACGAGAATGGCAGCTTATGAGGGTAACTAGCATTTGCTAATGCTAACTACATTTTTGGTTGGTAAGACTGTAGAGGCACATTTACTGTACTTACCTCTCACATTCCAATTTCCTGTTCTTTCATTTCATCAGGAGAAAAATTGTATAACAGGACAACTGCATAGTAGACGATTTACAACAAACTAAAAGAATGCTCAGGTACTATTTGTAACTCATTCAAGGAGAAAGAAGTGTACACAAATATAAATCAAATGATTTTTGTTGATGGAGTAGTACATCTAATCTTGTGATGTTTTCTCTGCTAAAATCAAGGAAATAGCTGATATTTCAGAAATGAATTAACTTTTAACAATGACCACTACTTTCTGTATTTCATCCCCTTTTATTTAAAAGGAGAAATGTCAACACTGATTTAGGCTGGCTGGATGGTTAATTCCTAGAAGAACATTTAATACTATTACTGCACAAACTGGTAAATTCCTTGCATTCTTGTAGTGGTTTTGTTCTTATAAATATGCTATTCAAAAATTGGATAGCATTTATAGAACTGCAATGACCAGTAAAAATATAAGCACTGATATAACTGAATTAATAAATACTGAACTGGCTGATGTGGTTGACAAAACATTCTCAGTCTTATTTTAAAAGTCATGGCAGTCAGGTGAAGTCTGTTAGGCACAAACATGCAAATGTAGTCTAAATTCTGCTAGTTCCCTATGACTCCATGAATTAAGAAATATTGATTTCAGCCTTCACATTTCAGTTCATTATAATTTGTTTTTTTTTTAGAGTAATATTTTAGATCTGACTGTTTTCCTTTCTTAAAGTGAAAAATTACATATTTCTCAAATTCTTCTTAGAAAAACAACCTTGGAAAAAATCACTCAACAGCCTTATATGGTGAAATACTGATAAACAATCCCTCACTTCTGTGCTTTGTTAAAATGAAATAAAATAATTTTTTTTAGATGTTAATTCTTGAAGGAGGTTGACTTTTTGCAATGACAGTCTTGGAGTAGTCAGTACCTGATATGTTTAGTTCAGTGCACTAGAGTTATTTGGCAGTCTTCACAGGTTTTATATTTGTAATTCACTTTTTGTATACTGTACAAGATAGAACCATCAGCTGACTGGTTACTTTAAACTCTTCAGTTAGCAGTGCAGCTATAGGTCCTTCAGAGAACGGTAGATAACCAATTATTTGTTTTTCTGCATTATAAGAGCACTACAGAAGTACTGGTGAATTAGTCTCAATTTTCAGTCTCTGTACAGAAAGTTAGGAAGAGGCCATGGGTAAAATCCTGACTTGTAAGCCCGTAGCCCAGCAATGTGATATTACCAATGCTAGTAACAAGCCACAAGCTTTGTCGTGAGTTTATATGGACCCAGAACTGAGGCTTGTCAGCCCTGCTCTGTCTGAATTTTTCTTGACAAAGAGTCATTATTAATCTAATGTAACTACTACAGAGAGAGAAAGGATACAATTATGTGGAAAATTTTCCAGTAATAACAATACAATGAAAATTGCTATATATACTCCTTAATTTCTATCCCTTTTCCTGGGTCATCGTTCTCCTGCCTTCTAGCAATGGTCCAGAAAGGCACAGGTTTTCTACAAGTCCTAGTGTCACATTCTGCATATGTATATGACTTAGCACTGGACATTTCAAGTGATGCCAGAATCTTCAGGCAACAACATATTGCTTACAAAATCATTTTAGTTGTTGTAAATATCTAGAAGATGTGGCTTTTTAACTTCATTGCCACCCCAAAAGAGAATACGCTATCATAAATCCTGAATTGTTACTTACTAGCCTTATGTGGATGTGTTGGATTTTCTACAGTGTTTCAAAGAGTGCTCAAATTGTATCTCTTAACCGAGGGACCATAGAAGTATCACAGAATCATAGAATCGTCAAGGTTGGAAAAGACCTCCAAGATCATCTAGCACATCTGTAGACATGTACAGGAATATTCCAATACATGTACTTTAATATCAGACTGAATTCCATCCTTATAAACAAATGAATGCAGGCCTACAGAATCTACTCTAGTGTATGGACATACTTGGGGAAAAAAAAATCTTCAATTAAGATATGGGAAACATCAATTCAAATTCAATTTCTGAAGCAGAGTACATGAGAGACTTGAATCCATGTTTCCTAATTCCTAGAAACCATTTTTAAACACTTGCATAACTAGTTAAGGTCAAAATTTTTCCTGTTTATTAGACTAAACCAATTAGTCAAATTCCACATGTATTTGTCAATGAATCTAGTTTTACCCAAACCGATTTACAGTCTGGGAACATTTTGTTGTACAAATTATCTGCTAAAGTAAAAGCACAAATAGCTATCTTCTGTCCTAGCTAAAATAACTACAATAACATCAGAGTTCCTTTAAGGATTAATTCTGTAGGTTATATTGTGCGATATAATGAGATCCACTTACTCTCTCCGCAGTTATATATACACTAAAGCATCTATCATGCCATTTATAAAAACAGACTCCACTTGCCACATCTTCAACTTTCAGCATTGTTACAGAGTATGCTGAATCAGGTTTGGAAGGAATATTGAGAACATTAGAGAAATAGTCTTTTTTCTTTTTCCTTTTTTTTTTTTTTTTCCAATTACTTGAAAATGAAAGGATTAATGCCTGAGAATTAATGCATTCTTTTTCATTACACCATTTTTATGTATGATTTTATGTAGGGAAGAAAACAAGTGTCATACGTACAATCTTGTACACCAAACTCATGCACCTTACTTACCATATTTTATAGCAAATAAAGACAGGATATTTGATGTTAACCAATTTAATTACTTGTTACTCAGCAAAGTCAACCAAGCCACAATTTAATCTTAGGCAAACTTCCTTTGCACAAGGCATTCAAACTAACTAATCTCATTGCATACAAAAATAGTGATCTAGAGTTTTGCCACGTTTTTCATTACTGTGTATTTTCCAAGATATTCATTGTTATTCAAGTGTTGTCACCTGTCATTCAGCAAAATCACTTAGCTGGCACTAAGAAGCATAGTTGATCTTACATGGTGCGAAGGAGGTGACATAGTTTATGGTTTCTTCAATCATTTCCCAAACATATAACTTTGTCAAGTTTCTTTAGATGTCTAGGACATCAGGCTATAGCTGACAACCTACTTTGGAAACCAAATATATTAATTCCTACCAAGACATTAACAACAAAAGAGAGAAGGGTTTTCCAAACATAAAGGCATATCTAATATTTTTCAGGGATGAGAAAGCAAGAAAACTTTAAAAGTGAAAGTTATATTCCAAAACAAGCATTTTTCTTGAAGTGCTAAAACATTCTCTAAAAAATTATGTAGAACTGAACCTAGTCTTAAGAGATAACAAGAAAACCTCTGATTTTGATAAGATTTAGTTTGAATTACATTTCTATACACAAAATGAATCTGTTTATGTTTCTTGATATATCGGAGATTTACTCTAAAATGAAGTAATAACTGAAACTACACCAAGTTCTCAGTGTTTCTTAAGGGAATTCATCAATTTGGAGATACAAACTGCTCTGAATTTTATTTTAGAAATGATGTACTACATATTTTTCAAAATTAAATTTCTTCATCTTAACCTTAAAAGCTACCATATTGGGATTGACATGTTTTTTTAATACATATGCGCATGTTTTGCAACAAAATCAAGTCAAGAAAAATCTTGTCAAAATAGTTTTGAAAGCAATCCAGTTAAGAGTGGGAGTATGAAATTCGATTTTCAAATATCACTTAAAATCACTTGAAAAAAATTGATTTGACAACCTTCACCACTGTTGTGATTTTAATGTGTTCATTTGATATGTCAAATGCAAAAAGAATGATTTTTTTTTATAGGAAGTAATAAAGCATCTTTTGATGTAAAAATCCAATAAATGAAAGAAAGAAAATGTATAAATAGCAAAATTTGAAAGAAGTTTATAAAAGTGCTGTAAAACATGAAATAAAGAAGATCAATGCTAAGGATACTAGGAAGGTAACTATAAATTATATATGATGGGTAACGCCTCCTATTTTATTATGTTGGCCCATGATGTCAGAGGTGGATGTCGGTGGTACGGCACTAGAGGTTGAACCTTTACACCAATATTCCATTATATTTTGTTATCATGAGGCAAATGACAGCAGAAGAACAGTCTGAAAAAATGGCATCTGACATTGAAGTACGTATGAAGCAAAGGTCTATAATTGAATTCCTCCAAGTAAAAAAATATTACACCCATTGACATTCATCGATGCTTGCTGAGCATTCATGGAGACCAAGCAGTGGATATTATCACAGTGAGGTTGCGCATTTCAGCAGTGGTGAAAGCAACAGCGGATCACCTCCACTGCTGTAGCATGTGGAGTGCAGCCTCCAGGCCCTTGTTCATTACTGGTGAAAATGCACAGCTAATGGTGGTGACAATGTTGAAAAATAGGGTTTTGTAGCTGAGAATTTGCCCTATCAAACAGTGCTTTTGTGCTCTTAGTATCTGTTATAGTTTCTGTGGAAATAAATAGGAGGCATTACTTTCAGAGAGACCTATGTATTTATACACAATATATTGTTTATTTACATGCATATTTACACATACATATGTAGATTATTGGTATGTTTATTGTATGTGTTTATCTGTATATATGTGTATATCAGCATTATACGTGTACATCAGAAATACGATTATAAATACACGTATGTTTATAGTTTCATTTCATATCCTATTTTTCTACTTGTGTTTTATCACTCCACAAGTAAAAGAAATCAAAACAGTGTATCACTTTAATTGTACATGAAATGCCAGTGTTAAGGAAGAATAACTTCATATTTTTCAAAAATTTCACGGTTCTTCATTTAAAAAAAAATATCCTGGTATAAAATAAGACTTACACAAATAACAATGGTGAAATAATTCATATCCTAGTAGTATCTAAGTGAGATCTTAACAGCAACTTCTACCAGTATTTCCAAAACCAGTAATTTCTGTAACCTACTTAAAAGAATTCTTAAAAAGTTGGCTGAGGATCGCACCAACTTGTTACCACTGATTTTCAGTTAGTGTTATAACACCGGGGAAATCAGAGAATGATATGAAAGTTAATGTGGATTAACACTTTAAAAAGGAAACAGGATAACATATGTCTGCCATAAGATATCAGCCCTGAGTGAAACATAAACTACATTATATATTCTTTATTTAGACCAGGATGCGCAAACAGGGCGTGCTTGTCAGAAGGGTGTGCTTGGCAGTTAGCGCAGGCAGTCGGTGCAAGGCAGGGAGGGCAAGCAGGAGGGCTCCTTGCTTCTTCTCTTCTCCTTTGCATGCTCTACGGTACTGCCGCCTATTACAAGCACCATGGTGGGCACCCATTGCAACAGCCGGGCAGAGGCAGCAACCCAGACCTAGGGGATGCAGCCTCTCTGAGATCATGTGGGCACCCAGATAGACCTCTTGAGAGCTGATGTGGCAGTCCAGACTGCTGGCTGTGGGGGGCTCTGGAATCTGGAGGTCCCCCTAGGTCCTGAGGGTGGAGAGGGCTGTCCTGGGTGCAGGTGTGGTCTGCTCAATTAGCTGCTTGAGCAGATAGCCAGCCTGCAGCAGGAAATCTACCAGCAGGTGCAAACCTACCTCTGCAGACCTACAGTCCCCTCCTAAGTCCCCGGGGGGGGGAAGTAGCCAATCCA
>WBMW01000022.1:850-181039 GCA_013396635.1 Penelope pileata
AAGTGTTGTTAGTGGCTCCCTTCCCCCTCCCCCTGCCACATGTTAATTAATCGTGGTAATAACTTATAATGTGCTGTGCTGATGGGATTTAGAGCAACTTGTCTTGTCAGGCCTGCTCCAGTGTTGAGTGTACTAGTTAGCACCTTAAGAAGCCTTTCTTTTTTCTTTTCTTTCTTATTTTCTATAGAAATGAAAAATACGATAGTCCCAAACTGTGGGCGGTCAGTAAGCCAAGGGCTTTTGCCAATGGCACATCCGACTGCTGAGTGCCATCCCTCAGGTGCCAGCAGCCAGCCTTTCCTTACCGGTAACTAACAGCAGGCAACAATGCACAGGTGCTGATGGGCTGAGTTGTAGGTATTTCAGAGATTGGAATGTCTGATAGAATTCTCTGTGTTTCCTTCTCTTGTTCAAAGCTGAAGTTCATGTGCTCCCTGTCAATAAGCTGCTGTTGTGATCCATGGAAGGGTTTCTCTCTCTGGTCAGCACTAATGTTGGGGTGATCGCTTTGCTCGAGTTGTGCTCCTGGAGTTGAAGCTGGTCGTGGGAGAAGCCCTACAGGCATGTGGCTGATGGACTTGACGAAGGCAGGCTGGGCATGCCTCACTCACTGCTGTGTGTCCAGGCCATGCCGCAGGGCAAAAACTAGCAGGAGAGCAGTACAGGGTGCTTTGTGAATCTCCTCCTGCTTAAAGGTCAAAGTTACAAAGCCTCCAAAACTCCTTCAGGCAAGGATGAAGAGCAGGTGTAGGACTGGGAATTTGAAGGTGTGCACACATGTATGTCTGTGTGTGTAAATTTGAGGAACTGCTCACACTGGGAAGCGCATGGTGCCGCATCCCTGTTAGAGGGCAGCAGGGTTGAATGATGGGCACAAGTCGGCTGCTCCCGTTGGAGACCGATCATACCGGGCAGGCTCAGGCAGAGGAGCTGTGGCGAGCACTGGGCAGCCAGCCTGCAGGTGCTGGGAGCAGAAAGGAACCTTGGGAGCAGCCCTCTGGGGCAATCTGTGCGTGATAATGGCTCTATGATTCTATGAAGCAAGTGTAGGCCGGTGGCTGTACGCTGCTGGTAGTAGTGATCCCAGAGAATTGGGGGTTCTGGTGGATGAAAAGCTGGTCAGAAGCCAGCAGTGCGCTCTTGCAGCTTGGAAAGCCAACAGTGTCCTGGGCTGCAGCAGGGAGAGGGAAGTGATTGTCCCCCCTCTGCTCTGCCCTCGTGAGGCCCCATCTGGAGTACTGCATCCAGGTCTGGGCCCCCAGCACAAGGATGCAGAGCTCTTGGAGTGGGTCCAGAGGAGCCCATAAAGATGCTCAGAGGGCTGGAGCACCTCTCCTGTGAAGACAGGCTGAGGGAGCTGAGCTTCAGCCTGGAGAAGAGAAGGCTGCGGGGAGGAGACCTCATTGCAGCCTTCCTACCTGAGGGGAGGTTATAAACAGGAGGGGGACTGACTTTCTACATGGGCAGATCGTGACAGGACAAGGGGGAATGGCTTTAAGCTAAAAGAGGGGAGATTTAGGTTAAATGTTAGGTGGAAATTCTTTACTCAGAGGGAGGTGAGGCCCTGGCACAGCTGCCCAGAGAAGCTGTGGATGCCCCATCCCTGGAGGTGCAAAAGGCCAGGTTGGATGGGCCCTGGGTGGCCTGAGCTGGTGGGTGGCAGCCCTGCCCATGGCAGGGGGTTGGGACTGGGTGGGCTTTAAGGTCCTTTCCAATCTAAGTCATTCTGTGATGATGATATCAAGCTGTCTATCCAAGTAACTGTGAATTCACATGGTCTGCACTGAATAGTCAATCAGGTGATGGCTGTGTTTCCTGTCAGCCTTTCAACATGCAAAACTGTAGATGTTTTACATTTGAGATAAACAGAGAAGATTCCTCCCCACTGTTTCATGCACCTGCATCCAGCTGTGTGGACCGTGCTGCAGCCTACTCTGAGATATGTGTGGGAAAGAGGGAGGGAGACGTGGCACTGTTAATTGCCTTGTTCACAATTCAGTGTGAAGGCTGTGGTTCCATCACTATCCATGACCCTACCAGTGGTCAACAAGACCATGGTGACTCCTTGCAGACAATATATGGAACATCTGTTCTTAGATACAAATATCATACACGTCTGCCACCTGTAGAAGATGTTGGAACTTGATAGTGCTCAGCAACCGAAACAAACAGGGTAATAAAGGACTAGAAGACAGGAGGGAATGGTTTTAGGTAGAGGGAAAGCAATACAGTTTTAAATAGTATCTTTTTTCAAGATTTGTACTAAGCAAGAAAGGTGCAAAGCCACTGATCTCACACAGAAACACAGTAACTGCAGATCCAGAAGGCAGAAGTCAATGACAGGTACCACCCTGTTGCCTCTTGTAGGGTCACCCTGGGGTCTGCCAAGTCCTCATTCGAAACCTCAGTGTTCTCAGAGCTTCTCCCATTTGTTCAGTGCTTCCCTCTGGATTGTGGGAATGAAAAAATTACCAGTGTTGCGGTGTGCAACTTGTGCTGTCCCTAGCTGTGAGGGCAGGCTTTACTGCAGCACTTGGGTAATGCTGTGTTTCTGAAGCAAGGGTTTTGTACCTCACAGAAGGGCTTTTTAAAAATGTTCAAGGTGTCTGTGTGCAGAGGATGTGCCCCAGCTGTGCAGGGCTGACTCCTGTGAGCCCTGTGCCCAGGGAACACGTTCAGCCTTCCTGTGGGCAGTAGGGCTCCAAAATATGCCAAGAGGGGCTGGGCCTGCAGCTGGAAACCCAGCCTAGGAGGCTGGAGGGAGAATGGCTCTGTCTTGACGCCTTTTCTGCCTCTCTGCTGCCACCTTTTCATTTTTGGGCCTGTCTGTTGTACTGTCTTCTCCTGTCTTATCATAGAATATGTTGCTTTCGTAGCTGCTTGAGGCCGAGAACTTTTCATATATTCCTGTGGTGAGTATAGGGACTTCCAGAATGAGTGACAAGAATGGAGTGAAAATTGTTAGGTCATTTAAAATGCTTCTCATAGTTTTTGAAAGCATGATACTTACCAACTGAAGAGAACTTCTGTGAGGGAATGTGGAGAAGATGTTAAATCGAAGGAGTGGTGTTGTGAACCTTGGCTTTTGTGCACTCTTGGTCAGTACTCAGCTATTCGTCAATTTCACCATCGGTGCAGAGGGTTGATGCTTAACAATTCACCTGTAAGTGCTTTCAGGAGTTGTTTTTGTATCCTTTTGATGTTAATTTAATTGAAGTTTATGATTCAATTGTATACAAATAATGGTTACCTCAAATATGTGTTTTTATTAGGCTTTGTGTTACAATCTGCTGTGTGTTATAGCATCTTTTGTTGCAGTGGGTATGGGTGCTGCTAGAGTTACTGCTTTAAGGAAGAAATGGAGTGCTGCCACTTGGAGAACAAAATTAGTTACTGTTAGCAGGTTCGCTAGATTTCAGTCTTTACTCCTGAATTGCTTTGTGGATTACTTATTTTTGCTAAAATTTAGTTTTCATTTAAGTCTTTTGTTAGCTTAGGGTTGGGTTTCCCTGTTCATGTCACTTCTCATTTATGTGCTAGTATCTCTGACACTTTCTAGTTTGTCACATTTGCTCGTATACGTTAAATTTGTCAGAATGCATGTAATGGCTGTGTAGCTCTGCTTTCCCTTGGTCAGATAAATAAGCAAAATATGATCTCCAGACAGGAGAATTTTGAGAATTATGCAATGATAAAGCTTTCTTATTTCCAGCAGATCATGCAGCAAAAGAGCCAGTAGAGGATACAGATCCAAGCACTCTTTCCTTAACAATGGTATGTGTTTCTGTTCTAACAAAGCAGAAGTCATTAGAGCTCTCTGCAGTTGTGTAATGCAGAAGTAGTAAAATATTGAACTGAAATAATGTGTGTTTATATAGGCTTTTGCTTGTCTGTATGATTGTGGTATTTTATTAACCCTGTGCAATTAAAATATGAATAAAAATACCAGTAGATACATAAGTGGAACTGGATAATGTCACCTGAGCAGTCGGTTGGGGTTGGTTAGCTCACAGTCATAGGCTATGACTACCATTTTTTTTCATTAAATAAAAAAGGCTGTTGCTGACATCCTTGTGTCTATATGGTTGGAGGGATAAGAAAATACAATTAAGCTTAAAATGTAAATGGTAAAGTTGTTATTCCTTCCTGTGCCTATCTTGTCTGATAGGGTGATGGAAAGGCACGACCAAAAGCCAGTGCTCTCCTGCAGACGTGGATAAACCTAAGGAGAGACCAAACAGTGCTCTCTAGTGCATGCTTGCTGAGTTACACCACTTATGATGAACTTTCAATATATTAAACATGTCAATCTTGCATTAAGACAAGGGCTTATATATAAAAGGAATGTGAAATTCTTTACAGTTTTTGAAGAGTTCTTTTTGATGTTGCTATTAATTGCTTCCTCTGGGGGAAAGTAACAGTGCTGTGTAGCTCAGAACACTTTTCTAATGTAGCTATATGAACAGATTAAAATGTTCTAGTTTATTTTATGGATGGTGACTGAGCAGGCTATTGCTTTTCCTTGGTGTTTTCTTCCCGTTCTGAAGCTGTGCAACAGGGAGTAGGCCACCTTTTACATGAAGGTAGAGGTCATAGCAAAGGAGGTGGATTTTAGGTTGTAGCAGATGCCTGGAAATGAGCAGCTGTCTTTGACTCGGTAATAATAATTTTCTTTTGCATCTTAACCAGCTTTTTAATTTTAGGGGAGAAGTAACTAAGTTTTACCTTCCAGTGCAATAAAATTTTAAGGAAAATTAATGTCTGGTAAAAGAGCTTTTGAAATCTCTTTATGCGTTCCCTTTTCTGGATTGCTATTGTGCTACTTAAATGCAAGATTTCCTTCCTAATCTCTGTAATACCTTTAAAAAATTGCAGCAAATTAGAAACCTCTATTACTTTAGCATGTGCTAAAATCAGTATTGTTAGTAGTATTCCTGCATGAGAAGGGCATTACTATATCAATTGTAGATAGATGAACTAGCAGCGATTTTAGAGATATAACTATAATTGTGCAGTTCTTATATACTCTTTCTCCAGCAGAATTACATTCAAGATAACAAACATTTATCTCTTGCCTCTTTGTGACAGACTGAAAAATATCCTGTCCAAGACACAGGAGTACCTAAAGGTAAGCATTGTGAATTCTGTTTCTTAATCGAGTGTCATGGATCTTATTTTTTCCTAGATGTTTATGTTCTAAAAGTAGAGTCACCTGCTGTATTTTAAAACCAGTTGCATATATATATAATTCTGAATTTTTCTGCCAAAGTTTAGTTGTGATGTAGGAGTCGCAGCTATCATGAGAACATCTTACTTCTCAACCTGGAAGGAAAATAGTGGTGCCATCAAAAAAAAAAAAAAAAAAAGGCATTTGGAGGATAGAGATGCAATAATGTTAAAAAGTGGCTTTGAAGAGATTACTAGTGCCTTCAGATTATCAGAAATATAATTTGGAAATTAGTTCTCCTGCCTCTGACAGCATTCCCAGCCCTATAAGCAGTTAACTCTTCATGCCATCTGTTACCTTGAGAAGGTATTAATACTATCGCCTTAGGAACCTAACATGTTCTGTGCAGGTTCTGTATTGCACTGAAGTCAAATGCTTGGATTAGATGGTGTCAATATCTCCTTTGTCATTTCCTTGACATATGAGTGTTTGCTTGATTGTTATTTTTTTTTGTCATTCTAGTTTTTGCCATTGGCTTTTGTCCAGGGATTACACTGGCAGGGACCTCAGTGGAGGAGCACTGCGCAGCTAGAGTATTTTGTGTACTGTGTTGCACAGCTAATCTGCATTGGGGCAGGCACAGGAAACTAGGCAGAAGCTAGTCGTAATGGAAACTTTTGTTAAGGAGTGTGGGCCATATATTACTAGGATTGAAGACAGATCAGAAAGTTGTTTTGGGGGCGTAAGGGAGCCAACCATAGAAAATCAGTATCTTGTCAAGTGCTCAGTGGAGAAGTAAAATGTGGGGTGAAGACTAATTTGAAATCATAAACTGCTTTATGTTTGTTTGCAGTCACGTGGTTTCTTCAGAAATGTTTACTAACATAATGGAAAACAACATCACAGAGAAATTTCCTTGCCTGCTTCTTTAATTCCACCTGTGACACTAGGTCCCCCTCAGAACTAAGTAGATAAACTCCTACGATGCTAACACTTCAAACAAGTTTGACAATCCAAAATCTTATGTTTTAAGTGCATTTAATTTAAAAAGAAAAGCTATGAAAGGAAGTGGAAATTTCAGTGCTTTTTGTACAAAGGAAATGGACTTGGTGTATTTTTAATTTAGTTTCTGCTTCCTCTTGCCAAGCGTAAAGAGATCTAAGCATTAATAGAGCTTAGTGTCTCCTCTCTAGAGTAGGAAGTGATAAAAGCACATTTTAATATTCTGATTGTTTTTGGAATTCCAAGCTTTTTTCTTGATTTTCTTTCGAAGTATGTTTTCCTTGCTGTAGGTTTTCACATCAGTGCAAGATGGTGCCTTAGTTGGTGCCTTTCCAGTTGGCTTAATGAGTTTTCTTAACTGTTTCTTTAAAAATACAGACAGAGAAATATGAACCCATGAACTAAAAAGTGTCACAGATCTGCAGGCCTGATTCTATATTAGAAAATTGTTTGCTTCAGATTTAATGTTTGAATAGACAGTACATTGACCTGGGGTGGTGGTGTTTTGTTCCTGTTTTGGTCACTTAATTACCACACCGTTTTGGGGCCTAACTTATCAAAGGCCTTAGCACCCTCTATTGCTGATGAATTAAAGATAGATTGAGTCAGCTTTTTGTCTTGCAGAATTAGACCTAGCGTCTATGTCATGGTTTAACTATGATTGATTTGAGCTTCTGCTCAAATACTGAACAAATTTGACGCGCAACATTTCCACACAAATCAAGTGGATTTTGATGCCTGTAGTCAGCTCTGTGAGCCAGACTTCTTGGATTTTTATTTTTTTTGTCTGGATCTACAGTTGTAAAGAAAAAAGATGATCCTTATTAAACATTTGCCATGCTGACAGGGGAATGTCATTTGCTTCAAGTTTAAACAGACTGATAAAAGAAAAATAGGAAAACCATGATTTCATTATTTTTCCTCATAAGCATAAGGTTATCAGGAAAGCAAAGCAAAAAGGATTACATTGTCTTGTAACAGCCTTCTTCAGCCTGCTTTGATGTGTTTGCTCAGTTAATATTCTCTTGGTACTACTCCTGGTCAGCTTTCTGAAATAACATAACTCTGGCCTCAAAATTAGTGTGGCAGTTGTTTTTAAAACAATTGTTTGATCTCTGCAAGGATTTCTTGTCTTTGCACGTGCATGTATTCATGACAATTGCAGTCACTGCCGATTTGGTGTTTTGGGCTTTTAATCCTGCATTTCCCAGTGACTGACCAGAATGTGGAGTTAAATGTTGTATGCTAGACACCTATAATGTATGATTGATAGCGTTACTACTTAAATCTGGTGGAAGATCAGTGTTTTACAACCTTTGTCTTAGATGAGGAATACCAAACGGATCAAGTCACATTGGAAATTGCATCTGTGAACATCAGGAATCTTACATCAGGTTCCAGCCTAGTCCAACAGGTAAGAAAAAATGATACTGAATGTGAGTTAAGCCATTGCTGTTAGTTAAATAAATACATTTATTTGTTAACATATTTTCAGATTGTATGTGGAAAGCACAGAATTACTTAGCAAAATAGACCAGAAATAGGTTCTCTTTTCCAGAGTTCATTGAAGTGAGTTTTTGTGGAGAAAAGCAAAAGAAAGGTTATATAATCATTAACATTTACTTTGTTCTTTAACTAGGTTTTGATTTTGTGTAGATTCTCTGAAGAAGAGCCAACACAGAGTTAAAGCTTTGTCGTGCATGCTCTTCCTCTTCCCTGTTGAAAACAGAGCCAGGACAGAGAATATGGAGGGAGAATCCTGGGTTTTAGACCCTTGTGTTGCGCCCTAGGGAGGCATTTGATTGTTCTGCTTTGACTTCGGGACATTGCTCTATCCATAGTGGAAATACTCTCCACTGGTTGTAAAGCCTTATGTTGCCATAGGGTGGGCAGTGCTGAGTGACCCCCATGGTTACCATGATGCTCCATGGAATGCTATTTGCTGAATTTCAAACTGATTCTCTTTGGGTTGAGCAGAAAACTTGGAGAAGAGAAATGAATGAGCATTGTCCAGCGAGAAGAAGAATTAAAAGGAGTTCCTTATGCCAGAGTCCCAGCTGACTTTCATCAAACAAACAAGGGTTTGGTTTGCATTTCACAGATGATGGAGGTAACTGTCTCATTCCCATCATCAAGAAGAGAGCATTCGTTGCTCACTTACTGTCACTAGAAAGATATTTCAGCATACTAGGCTGTTAATGGTTTTACAGAGCTGGAAGACTTTTTACTTAGCTTCAGACTGTTGTATAGGTTTATAGCTTTGGTAAAACTTGCAGAAGTTGATTGGGTTTTTGTTATAGATTTAAAAAAAAAAATCTTGCCTAATACCTTCATTTTATGGGCAATGATGATACGTTGTCTTACTGCAATTATATTACAAGAAAATGATCTTGAATTAGCCTGAGTGCATGACTTGACCAAAGTGGGTAATAACTGATCAGTGAAAACACCAATTTAGGAAACAGATGAATGGCACAAGTAAGTATTGTGTATATTTTTGTACTTCTTGCAGCACTAGCCATTCCTGTTAATTTTATTGTAAGACATGAGTATAATGGCGTCTCTTAAAGGTCATTAGGTATAAACTTTCACAGTCTGATCTGAATGTTCATAAACTCAGCAAGTCTGGAAAAAGTTATTGATGCTCAGGACAGCACTTCAGCTATTGCAGATTAAGTGGAAGATATCCACTGTCCCTTTTTTCTTTGTTTGTTTGTTTATTCCTCTGCAATCAGAGCCCTAAGGAGGCTGATCTGTGATGGGCAACTCTTTATTCTCCCAGTAAGTTACCCTGTGGGAGATTTGCTCTTCAGGGCTCAATACTGTTCTACTTTTAGCGGAATTTGTGGAAATGTAGACAATGAGTATAATCGGGATTTTCAGATCTTATTTTTCTTCAACTGTAGGTGCTCACATGGCAAAATGGACAAGTTTATAAGTTTTAAAACTACTGTCCACAGAAAGCTTACATGGTGCCAGTGGAAAAGCAGAGTACTATACAGCAGTGGCAAGGATTGTTCTCTTGCAGGTGGCATGTGCAGTCTCAGACCTCTTGAGCAAAGACCAGTCCTTGTGAGCTGATTTGATGTTGTACACGTGTTCTTGCACTTTCCAGGACTAAAGAAATGCTGAAAACAGCATGCAAACTTTTCCTTTCCTGACAAAATCTTTAAATAATTTGGAGATAGTTTGCCTTCTCTGTAATTGGACTGTGCGTGGCTGTTCACTATGTCAACAAAACTGCCTTTATTCTTTTTTTAGGGGATTTCTTAGTACAGAAGGTTTAGTAGGTAGGAATATAGAGTACTTACTACACTTTATTGTTACATAGTTGACTTGTGTTTGCACGCATAGCTTGCAAAATGCTAAGAAGCTTGCTGTGATAGTTTAGGAAGAATGAGGCCACATGAAAATCAACAGTGTTTTATTGCAGTTATCTAAGGGGAAAATCCCCTCCTGCTTTCATCTTTAAATCCTCAATAGAAGAAAGCCATTTCATCTTATTCCACACCCGCATAGTTAAAGTGCAGCTGCGGTTTCCTACTGTCCTAGGATCAAACTGCTGTCCTTACAGTTTTTAGATGTTGGTCTGTAAGAAGTAAAATTGAAGTATTTCTACCTATGCTGCAGTCTCAAGCGGCTAAATATTTTCTTTGTGTTTAATTAATGTAATGTTTGCTTCAAACAGGAAAAGGGTTAGATCTGAGCCAGCAGAAATCTTCAAGACCACCTGCGGTCTAGAAAAATAGAAAAGTTTCCTATATATGTAAAGAAGTTCATAAAAAAAAAAAAAAAAATCTCCTTCACTTGTACTAGATCAGTGGAACATTCCTTTATTGTTGCATGTTACAGGCAAAGATCTCAGGTTTCTCATTTTAAAGCATTTAAATCTTCTTAAACCATAGGAACTGTTGAACAACTTTGTACTTATGTTAATAAAAAATGCTACTTTTTACATGTACAGTATGAGCAGTATTTCATGACTGTGTACAGTGAGGTCACCTTGTAGTATTGGGTATGTGCCCTGACGGTCATTTCTAACAGTGAGGGCTGTAACTGGTATTGAGTTAGTCATCAGTCAAATACAGAAAGTTGAACAGAAATGAAAAACGTGGACAGGAGGAAAGAGGGAATAAGAGCAAATTATTTAAAAGATGTGACCCCATAGCATATGACTAATAAGAATGACATTGTTCAGTAGATAAAAATGTGATGGCAGTTTTGTGAGCTGAAAACATAAAAATGCTACCTGAGAAGACTGCAAATTGTTAGTAATTTCTCTTACCTGATATGTTTCCTGCCTGACTTTATCAAGTAGCTTGGGGATTCTTCTAAGTAATCTCCTGACACTTAAAAATGAGCCAAATAGTTATTTTGGTGTTCAGATACAGTGTTTTGATTTATGTTTGTTCTCTGCTTTGTAGCCAGAAGACAAAGACACAGAAAACCATACTGATGAATCACTTTCAGGTAATATGTCAGCTTTACTGTTCTATATATTTTATTCCTACATTTTCTTTGGAAGAACTTTATTAAAAACTGCTATATGTCATAACCTGGAAGTGCCTGGATAATCAGTGCTTGTGGAGCTCATTTCATTACCATTGTCTTTTACAGCCACCTCTTTGTTCTTAAGGAGGTGACAATCAATAACATGGACCATACAAAATGTGCAAATTAGGCTGACCAAATGCATCTAGTGCAGCTGCCTTGGAAAGAAGTGTGTAAACAGCTATCCAGAGAGCAGAGGAGGGCTGTGATGGTTTATCACATAGTGGTTTCAACTTGGCTGGGTTTGGTGGCTGATTGTGGATAGCCCAGTTAATTTAACTTTTAGTTTAAAAAAAAAAAAACACAAAACTTGTATCATGTAACATTAGGGTCATGCAGTTAGGTAGGTCATCATTTGCTCTAACACAAGGCATCCTTGAAAAGCAGGAGTCTCTGTAACACTTCTGATAATCTGGTACAGCACAAGAAGCAGGTTGGTTTAGTTTTGTTTACGTATAACTGTGACCTTTGCTTTCTTTACCCCTTCTTCCCAACTTCTGTGGGAGGATAAAACATACTCTGGCATCCTTGCAAAGCAAAAGAAGATGAAATTCAGATAGGGTGCTCTCCTCCGCTTTGAGCTCAGCCAGAACTTTGAATTACGTTCATTTTACCTTATTTGTGTAAGTAAATCCTTGTACGAGTGAAGCAAGCAAGTTTTGTCTCACTTCAGTGGGAGTATAGGGTACACAAGAAGAGCAGAATATCTCATACAAAAATTTCTTAGAACAGCTGTGAGGTGTGTGGAATACCTGAGAGCAGAGATGTTACCAGAACATTTCCCTTTAAAAGAGAATCTAAGCATTTGTATGAAGTTATTTGTCGGCAGCAGTGTTGCTGCTGCACGTCCTAACTTGCTGAAAACATCAGAAGTTGTCCTTGGCCTGCTTAAAAAAGAAGGCTGATGTACAGCATTGCAAAAATAAGAATGGCTTGTTCTTCCCTTAAAAAGGCAAAAAAAAAAAAAGCCCAAGTGCTTGCAGTAGCTACGTTCAGCGTAGTTACTTCAATCAGCACTAATATTCAAATATTCAGCATAAGAAGTGACCTTTTAAAGGTCTTTCTGGAATTTTCACACAATCTGAAAATAATTACTGCAAATGAGGGAGGGAAAAAAAATTAATAGATGCTGTTTCCTCTAGGGTAGCACTTAGGTAGTAGGTGGCACTGACTGCCAGATTTGTCCTTTCCCAGGGAAACAGTTCAAATCTCTTAGACCAGCACTGATCCAGCACTTATAATGTCACTGTTGACACTGAAACACTGTCGTTGTTTTCCATCAATCTTTTGATTTATGTCAATTTTCTTATTGTAGCATTCCTTTTTCAAAGAGTTTCATCCCACATCCCAAGTACTTCCCACTTACTTCCCCATTTCAGGCTGTACAATGAGGCCAGAGGGCAGATGTTCTAGGAAGTACTTCTAGGCTGCATTCATTGTCCACTGCTCTTTGGCCATACCAAATTCCTCCTGCCTTCAGAAAGGTGCTAGTTAAGGGCATATCTGCGGCCAAAATGCTGAAACAATGTACTAGGCTACTGCAGTGTTACAGGTCTTAGTATGCAACTAGAAGCATGACTAGATCTGTTTCTATATGCTTCTACAGGTTATTACTATATAATACATAATATATAGGTCTGATAGCACTGCATTGTTCTCAGTGCTGGGCAGATGCTGACTGTTGTGTGTGGGAGACCTCTAAATGGCGATGTCTCATTTGATGCAGATTTTGGAACTTATCACCACCTACTTTCAGCAACTTGGTATTCTTATTTTTCTCACACATGGAGGAGTATGCACTCTTTTATAATGTACATTTATAATGTACATTTTTATAATGTACATTTTCATGGTAGAACAGGGACAACTTTTATTAGCCCTTAAAAAAAACCAAAGGAATGTTTGGAACAAAGGAACGCTGTCATTGTGTTAAGATTCTCCTGGTGCAAATATTTCATGTTTTGGAAGCAATAGCTCAGCGGTGCGAAACTTTTTTCTTCATTCTGCAACATATCTATCCAAGATGTGCATAATGTGCACGTTCTCCTGTTGGTGATGTATGCAGGGGTTATGACAGACTGAAGGAAATGAGGTAATTTGCAAGAAAAAACAAGAGAATATCCCAGCTCACACCAAAATGAATTGCACGACTTTTCTATAAAAGGATGAACCTGATACTTTCAAAAATACTGTCCTTTTGATTATAGCCCTTGGTAGTCGAGAAGTTCTAGAAAGTTAATTTCATGAGTACTTTGCAAGGAAAATCACTTGCATGCCAGTATTCTGACTTGTTCAGAAATGATTCACAGAAACAATATTCTTCGACTTCTTGTGCTTTTAAATTTGTTCCCAGTAAAACCGCAGTAATAGATCCTAACTTCTCTCCATGTAATGGTTTTAACTGCAGATCTCAAGAAAAGCTGCAAAGAAAATGGCACCTGCTCCTTGTGCTTGTTCCGTGCACCAACCATCAGTGACATGCTCAACGATGAGGACTTGTTGTACACTGTGAGGCTAAAGCTGGATCCCTGCCACCCAACAGTGAAAAACTGGAGAAATTTAGCAAGCAAGTGGGGAATGACTTATGATGAATTGTGTTTCCTTGAACAGAAGCCCCAAAGTCCCACCTTGGAGTTCTTGCTACGGAACAGTGACAGGACTGTGGAGCAGCTGATCGAGCTCTGTAAATTTTACAAGAGAATTGATGTTGTGAAAGTGCTACTGAAATGGGTGGAGGAGGAATGGCCCAAGAGAGGGAGCAGAAACTACCAGAATGACTTGTAGGTCAAAGCAAGTTGTTAGTTCCTGCTTGTTAGATGTTGGGACTTGCTGCCACTGGTAGATCGGAAGTTTCTCGTGTGCAAGAGAGACAGAGGTTGTGCTGACAGTTTGTATACTGTGTAAGCTTTTTGTACTGTATATGCATACATATGGTCTCTGCCCTCAGGGTTGCAAAGATAACCTTTTAGAAGTGGATAGAATAATGCAGGTTGTGTTTCTGAGTCTACAAACACCTTTGTTTTCTTTGCTGCTGTTCGTAGGCTTCCTAAGCAGAAGAAGAATGAAAAAGCCAGACCACTAGTATAACTGCACCAGTTGTGAACCATGTTAGTTGTGTGTTCTTGCTGTTGGGAAGGCCACAATTAGAAGGCAAGTCTCTTAGCCTTTTGGGCAGCCCTTCCACAATTTTTGTGTTCTGCCTGGTAGAAGATGAGAGGATTTTTGGTTTTCTTTTCCTTTCTTTTTTTTTTTAAGCTTTATGACACCATGTTTGGTACAGAAACACCTCAGTGGTCCAAGTAGCAGTTTAAAGTTGCATGTTTGAATATCACATTCAGGCAAAATTAAGTTTTGAGTCTCTCTTACAAACAGAACTAGATGTTAAAATAATTGCACACTTCTACATCATAAGGCATGTATTTGCTATGAAGTAATCATGCAATTCAGAGAATTTCCAGCTCATAACTGTTATGGACAAAAAAACCTCAAACCAACAACAGAAATGCCCACCGCAATTGAAACATTTTATACCTAAAATTTGTTTGCATAGTTTTGAAGAAATTTTTCACTCTGAATGTTCTTTTCTGTTTATCTCAAATGCCTTTCATTTTGCAGTGACAGCTAATGTCTCACGCACAGTATATCCTTAGTATCAAGTATAACTTACCTGTTTGTAAGCTGTGGTTTTCTTCACAGTCTTCCTGTGTGCTGACCTACTTCCTGTCCTAGACCAGAGTAGTTGCACACTTGCATGAAAGTAGCACAAGTTTATGTATTGATTAAAGCCACACTAATGAGAAATTCACAGGTGGATTCACCTGACAGTCTAACTGGATGTCATTAAAGCACTTCTGTTGGTTTAGATTGATATATCTCAAAGGCTGTTGATACACTGAATTACACTGTTTACATTTATGATATTTTTAGATTTTTCTACTATTCTTTTGTGTTCTAATGGTTAAAAAAAAAAAGTGAGAAATTGCTTGTACAATAGGCTGTACAAAGTACTTATTGCTGTAATGCCACACACACAAAAGCTGTGACTTCAGAAGTATTTCAGTTGTCACCCTTACTAAAGCATCTCAGACAATACTTACATGTACATAGGTGTATATAGCACAGCAGTGGTGAACAGTATGTCAAGGTGTTGGACAAAACTAGAGTGGGGTACAGGTTGATGCACTGTTTGCTTCTCTGAAGTAGAAATGACTAAGAATTAGGCTTTCCTCAGCTTTGCTACTAAGTAAGGTTGCATTCTGGGTTTCTTAATGTAAGAATGAAAAGGGACATCTAGTAATGATATATAGATACTGGTGCAAATGGTTACCGAGGAGCTCATGCAAATGGTTACAGAGGAGCTTGATGTAAAGGCTATAACTTTCAATTTCAGGCTCTAGTTCTGGGAATGATACTAACTAGCCTTACTGCAATGACTTCAGGAAACTGAAGATCTAGTGTCACGGTAAAAAGAGTGACCTAAATTTGAGGTTTGAATTTTTATTTTTAAGGCTTTTAGAAGGCTAGTGTTTTGTCAACTTCAGTCATTCCCTCAGATAAGCTGCTACTCTTCATTTGCATTTCATTCTTCATCAAATGCTAGTACATTTTCTAGCCATGTTTTCAAGTGGAAGTTGTATTGCTCTGTCTCACAGGGGCTGCAGCTCAAGTGCCTGACTCTCCTTTTCTACAAATGGGGTCTCCTGATAGATGTCTGAACTCTTAACTTTTGCAACTCATTTTCACCCTTTAATTAGGAGCTCTGGAATCAGCTCTGGGGACTGCTGCTGTGGGTGGGCTCTCTGCTCATTTCAATTCATACACTGGCATCCACTGTGTATGTGCAAATAGTCCATATGCAGCTTGTCCAATGTAATCCCTATGCATTGGGCCTACCACACGTGTAATTTAGGATCGTGTCTGTGTGTTAAGTTGTTCCCCTGAGTGATGAGGGCTGGCATGTTTGCCAACACCTTTTCTCTCCTGAAACATACCACAGCTGTATCTGTGTGGTAGTGCAGTTTGTTTTTCTGTGGTAGATCCAATCCAGCAAGGAGTCTGGCTGGAGCCCTCATACGACGACTCGCAGTGGGAACACAAAATGATGCAGTGTCATTTCTGAATCAAGGTGTACCCTTTTCCTGTTCTCTGGCTAAAATTTATAAGCTTTTGAACAAACACTGTTGCCTAGTGCTAATGAGTTCTGATCCCCTGAAACTCTTAGAAAAATCAATGTCAGCTGTAAGGATTCATCTTGGTAAATATGCATTTGAGAGTTTGTATGTGGGTTCTATATAACGTCAGCACTGAAGATTGAAAATGTTAGCCTTAAACTTCATTACACACTGGATAACTCATTTGTGTACTTGAAATATTTTTTTCCTCTTGTATGGCAAGAATTGAGGTGTACACAATTTTTTTAGTTTTGTATCTATTTACAAGATACTGGGTCTGAGTGTTCAAGTTAAGTATTCTTATCTTCTGTTCTAATGCATACTGTATTTAGAAAAAATATAGTTTATCAATGTTTGATTTTATTGTATTTGTTTTTATTTCTTACAGCTAGAAAAACAGCTGTTTTCCTTCTCATCAGTCACCTTGGAACTGCTGAACTATCAGTTAGTTGTGCTGTGTAAAAACATCTTATATGCAAGATCCTTAGCTTCTTAGAGCACCTATGTTTGCAACAGATACTGCTGCTGAAGAAATGAAGATGCACTTTTTTTCATACTGGAAAAATATGTTGTGATAATATGATGAACAAGGCTGTTTATCTAGAA
Organism: Penelope pileata; assembly: GCA_013396635.1. Classification (NCBI taxonomy): domain Eukaryota; kingdom Metazoa; phylum Chordata; class Aves; order Galliformes; family Cracidae; genus Penelope; species Penelope pileata. The sequence continues at coordinate 17,348 of WBMW01000022.1, forward strand.
AACTTGCAGCAGAATTACTAACTAGAGAGAGGTGTGGAACTTAGCTGGGTGAACTCTACTTGAATTAATTATTAACCGATAACAAAGGTTAGAGAATTACATTTACAGCGTAAAGACTCTGCTAGACTATCAATTTTATTCCATTACATCTTTCTCCTATTCTCACACGAGGCACACTCTCCCTTCATGGATTTGTTTTTTAGCTGCCATCTGTGCCAGCAGGATAATCAGTGGCACTTCCCACTCACTTTAGCTTCATGAAGATGTCCAAACCACTATCTTATTTTCATTGCTGCAGTTTTATCTAACAGTGTGCCTAACTGTTCCTCAACAGCAAAGGTACAGTCCTGTGCTCAAGAAGTCTTCAGTTTTCCTGTGAGACTGACTATGGGGCATCACCAAAAAGTCAGGGTGACAGTATCCAGTTGCCTTATTCACTACATGCACTTCCTGTGATCTGTGGGGAACAGTGCACGATGGGTTTTGAGCTACCCTTTGGAAGTCATAAGCCATTTGAAAGGATAAGATAGCATGGCCCCAGGTGTTTTCTTGGAAGCAGTTGTAGAGGAATTCTCAATCTTGCTTCTTCCTGAAGCACGACAGTATATCAGAGAGCTGCAGCTTAGTGTAGGCAATGCTTGGTGCAAGAGACTGTTTTTCAGTCTCAAACCGACTGCCTCCTACAGTTCCAAATCAAGCTGTTAGCAAGTGGAAAAAATGTAGATTCTGCCTTATGGTGATGTAAGTTATGGTAACGCTGTTGACATGGCCAGACATAGCTGAAAATTACCAGACACAGCAGAATTCCTTAAACAAGGTCAAAGAAAGTGCGTGGTATAATAATGTAAAGATGTAATTTCTGCAGCATATCATGTTCTTCCATCCGTTAAGGAAAAGTGATTAGTTATAACTAATTTCAATGCGTCTTGTAAAGCTTAAGTTTTGGTACAAGTGTATGTGTTACTGTGGTAATGAGAGTAACATGCAAATCTTAAATGTGAGAAGGATAGAACAGTACAACTTCTGTTAGAATGGTTTCAGCAAGCCCAGCTTTGGCCTTTTTGAACTCAGACATCAAAGAGGTTTGGTGTGTTGGGTTTGTTCATACCTTGCTGGTTGGCCTTCACAGTGCTATGAGAATGAGGATTAAAATTGGAGAACAGATGAGAAAGGAGTAGTTTGTCAGAGGTGACTAGTTAGAAATAATGTCTATGGTGTTAGCTTTCTCTTTAATATATGTAAAGAAATAGTTTTCCATGACTGTAGTTATGTAGAGATAGTTACGCAACTTTATGCATCTACATAAGTGCTTTCCTTTTTTTTTTTTAAGAGTTTGTTTCAAAATTCTGCAATACTTAGCTTGAGAATACTTTTTTCCTCCAAAAATTATCAAGGTTTTTGATGACACAACACAATCACGCAGCTAAGAGATTCTTAACAGGAAGAGCAGGAATAAGAATTATGGTAGCAATGAGATTTTTTTCACGTTTGTGCCCAATATATGTGAGCATCCCTCCTCTCCTCAAAATGCAGTTCATTCACAATCCCTTTAATAGCTTATTAGATTTTTGGGTTTTGGTCCTAATTCCCTGGAGCCAATGAGTCCACTAGCTCAAAAGTACTTAAAAGCTTGTTCTTCTCTAACCATCAGGAAACAGCTGCCATCTCATGGTGAGAGCCAGAACTGCAGGCCTCTCATTTCTCTTGAAAATGAAGCAACACAGGGAAAGTGAACACACCGGTAACCGTGGAGACCCGACAGGGAAATCCAAAGGTAACTGCAGTGAGGAGGAGGATGGTGTGGCAAAGATGCAGTCCTGGGGATCTTGGGTTTGACCACACTCTGGTTTGGAGAACATAACAAAAGCTTTTTTGTTTTGCACAGATGCATGATGTTTCCTGTTTGTAACCTGCCTAGAGTAGGAACTGAGGCATTACGTTTTTGTAGACATTGGTACAACTATCTTTTGGGAGGGTGGGCAGCACAGCCATAGGTACAGGTTTGTTCTAGTATCCATTGCAATGAAAAAGGTTTGATCCTGACTGTGTATCAGCAGCTCTGAGAAAAGCTTGCTACAATCATACAGGTGATTGTACCAAAAATCCCAGTTTGGCTGCTGACGAACTACTAGTCAGTGAGCACTATATTTATCTGAACTAAAAGCTCATTGTCACTATTAGACTCAGTTGTATGGATCCAAAAGCTATGTTTTAATTATTGGTTTGTGGTCTGACACTGCTGCTGAGTTAAGGCAGTCTCTTCTCCAAAGTGGAGAGGAGAAACGCATTGTAAATGAAAGCTACATCTGTAAAAAGGCAGGTAAGATTTCTTAGGGGTAACACAGTCCTCCTTCAGATTGTAACTTTTGGCCAGGAACAGCTGCTAAATCTGCCTCAGCTGAAATTGTCTGATTCTGTCTCGAGAAAGTACTTCTGTTTCCTCTGCAAGCAAATGCTCCTGGAATATGGGGAGTCAGACCATGCTGACAGAATAACACAGTCGCAGCCATGGTTGTGTGCATGGAAATTCAGAGGAATTGTAGTCTTAAAGACAGAAGTCTGAATTAGTACCCAGACCGTGTAAATACAGGAAGATTTTGTGGTTTGCTGTTACACCTGCCAGCAGTAAATGGTGCTAAAAGCAGTGATCACAAGGAATTGGCAGGGAGGTGACAGCCTATGAAATAGACAGCTGTACTGCAGCGCAAGGCTACTCCAGCTGAAGCCCAAATGAGTCATTGTCAAAGGCACATTAGCTTTGAGAGCTGAAAATGGATTTTTCTGCAGATTTCATACACTGCTTCTGACAGCCTCCAAAGAGATGGTCAGCATGTTAAACAACTGTTCTGCTTCAGTGGAAAACTGGTGCATACTTTTAAATTGGTTTATTTCCTTTGTGCTGTATCTTCTCGAATGGAGAAGAGCCCTGAGCCAGAAGTCATAGTGAAGTTTTATTTTCTGTGGATCTTCTAGAAATACTTCAACTTACTGCCCCTCCTTCTAGTATCCCTACTTTTTCACTGCAACCCTCCAGCATCCCTGCTGTCTCTGTTTGACCTGAACTTTCAAACCTGTGTGAGATTGCTTTAAAGTACAGAGAAATGAAGGAGTCTCATGAACTTGTCAGTCCGCGTTTGTCAGCACTTCGTACTTGTCAAACTGGAGTGCCTTGGAATGATTGCTTCAAAGGGAGATTCAGCAGTAGTTCAGGCTCTAGGGCTTCTGATAGCAGGCTTTTTGCTACCATCTGGTCACAGGTGATAGCTCTTGGTCTCCTCTCAAAGCCCTGTGCGACCCTAAGTGAGGCATCTTTCCCCAGGCCATCTGCTTTGCTGCTCTTCAATCTTGGTATCTGTGGTTCTGCTCAAAATAAATGTCCTTGTCCTACCTTTCTGTGATTGAATTCTTTGAATCTGATACAGATCAGCTGATGCATCCTTAGCAGCTCTCGTGCACCAATAAGCAGAACCATAGCACGTAAGGGCGGTGCGCTATGGATGTGCTCCTCCCTCCTGAAGCACCAGTTAAATGTGGAATAGGAAAGACTGCCTGTTTCCATTTGCTGTGCAGGGCGTGGGCCTGGCAGCCCCAGGGGAGGGAAGAGGAAAGGAGGGACACAGAGACGGTGAAGGTTCTGAGGGCAAGGTGTGTGAGGAGTGGCTGAGGTCCCTGGGTTTGTTCAGCCCAGAGCAGAGGAGGCTGAGGGGGCAGCATCGTGGCGGCCTACAGCTTCCTCGCGAGGGGAGCGGAGGGGCAGTGCTAATCTCTGCTCTCCGGAGACAGCGACAGGGCCCAAAGGAATAGCACGGAGCTTCCTACCAGGCGCCCCAGCTGTCTCCCGGGGCCGCCGCCGCGTGGTGACGTCGCTTGCGGCCGTTGGAGGCGGGCGGAAGGTGGGGCGGGGCTGCGGCGGTGACGCGCTGGGGCGGGCCGGCGGTGTCGGGCAGCTGCCGGGCGCGGAGGTGAGTGCCTCGGGGAGCCGGGGGTGGTGGAAGTAGCAGCCGTGCATGTGGCCGTATGTGGGCAGGGGGAGAGCAGAGCGGCCGCGGGTTTTCGTTGGCGACGAAGCCGGTGTTGCCGGCTCTGGAGCCGTCAGCGTGTGGGGGTGCCACAGTCGTGGCCGGGGCGGGGCGATGACGCTGGTGGTTTTTCCTTTAATTGCTTACAGGTACCAGAAAGTATCTCACTTGTGGGTGGTTGGTTGTTTTTTCTTTTTGGGCTTCTTTCTCCTCTCCTTCCCCTCGGAAGCCCTGTCTGTCCCGGTACAAAATCTCGCTGTAACGCCCGGCCCGGCCCCTCCTCGCGCCCCGTGTTCTCTGCGCGCCGCAGAGCGGCGGTGCCACAGCCCTTGGCCTTTCTATTTCCTCGTTTCATACTGAGCTGCTTTTAACTGCATTGTAGTGTGTGAGATAACAGGGGAGCACGCGTATCTGTTCCAAGCAGACATACGGGTGGGGAACCCGAGCTCCGTGTCACAGACTCACAGTTTGCCGCTGTGTTGCCTGGCAGCCGTTCTCTCACAGGCGGCTACGGCAAAGCCTTGCAGTTCCATGCCCGTTCTGTTTGGCCAAAGGGAGCCTGAATCGCTGCTCCCTCTCCCTGGGGTGACCTTTCAATACAACAGACAGGCGCTTCATCTTGCTGTGGTGTCACCTGCTCTGCCAGGGTTGACGTGGGTGGCTTTAGGAGTTCGGGTGTGCGCCACCAAATCCTGACAGCGGTTCTGTCCTGTGCCCCATTCAGCGAGACCTCATTGCTGCTGCGTGCCACGGGCAGTCAATCAGCAGGCTGGGGACACCGGCCTTCAGGTCTGGGTGGTGGTCTGTTAGGCTTGCTGATGGCTGTGGTCAGAAATACTGCTTGCTTTGCCTCAAGTTCCTAATCTTAAAAATGAAAATAATGGGATTTGGCTGCCTTGAAGCACTCCTGTTGTGAATTGGTGATGGTATCCTCTGACAAGATCAAAGGGGCAAAGCAGTTACATGGTGTAGGCTGATCACACAACGCTGGCGTTCTCTGAAATGTGTTCTAGACACTGGTCCTAAGTAGGGGAATTAAAGCTCTTCTGGCCCAGATCCCTCCCCAAGGCAAGCCAGATGTTGCAATGGGTTGCTCCACTGTTGAGTCACTGCAGAGGGTCAGTCCCAGGTCTCTGTGGAACAGTTCACAGGCTGCTTATTTAGCGTCTAGCAGTTTCACTCAGTGAAACTTTCTCCTTTGTCTTTTTCCCTGCTTGCCGCTCTTCACCACGCAGTTACTTGCTACCATTAGGTGCTTCTCCAGAATGTGCAAGAAGGAATAACCTAGCGGTTGTGAAGTTGGCCCATGAGTTTTGCCCACGTTCTTAGAAGGTGCACTAAAGAAATTGCAGTGTAGCTGGATATTCTCACAAGCTGTGCTTTCGTTTCTCGTTAGCTCTGTGCCTTTAGTGCAGGTTTTAGAGTCCTGTAATTATTTGTGGAGTTCGTGGATTGTGTGTGTTGGAGGAAGAAACACCCTTTGCTTCCTTCCCTGCTGTGTCTTTGGCCAGTATCTCTGTTATGTAAGATAAAGCTGGAAAAAGCAGCTTCAGCCCGTAGGCTTGTCGCCCTTGAGCAACCTCACAATGGCACAGAAAGTGAAACAGAACTGGCTGTTTACTTTCAAAAAATGTGTGTGTACTGTGGATCTTTTCCGGTCAGCTGTGAATGGAGTTCTTAAGGCCCAGCTCAGGGGCACTGAGTTATCCTTGTTGCCCTGTGCAATAGTTTTTTATGGGATTCTGTCACAGTATACATCATCTCAGGAAGCAGCTGATAAAATCGTGTACCTGTGTGCACTGTCCCTTGGTAGGGTGATGTGTCACTTCTTTAACCAAGCCCTTAGCTTCAGTATTTCAAAACTCCATCAAATTTCTTGGAAAGCTGTTTAACATTATACCTTGGAGGGTTTCACTTCATGTAGTGTTACTTTCTAATTAAAAGTTTTGGCTTTTCAGAGGGATCCGAGCTTTGGTGCAGCTAGACCAGTGAACATCTGAATACGCTCTGACAGTGGTCACACAGGGCTGCTGGATTTAAACTGAAGGAGGGAAGATGATGTCCTCGGATGGGACGCAGAAGATCAGTAAACCGGTAACTCTTCTGTTATCTCAACGCCTTCTCCCTTGGGAAATGGAACTTTGCTCTTTTATGTCAGCAGTTAGCAAAGCACTCCTACAGTTTTGTACAGTGAGGGTGTTACTGGGAGGTCTTGGTGTTGCTCAGGTATTTGAGGAAGAACCTAATGGGTGGCTCTAGTACATTTCTACTACTCTTGTGCTGTGGGGCAGTGGCCTCACGCGGGCATGAGGAATGAGCTGGAGCTGTACTTTTCTTTGTCTCTTTAAGAACAGTTCTTTCAAGCGTGCAGGAAATAGTGTTTTTAACATTCTGCGCTTGAACTGAGACAAATATCTAAGTCTGTAAAGAATCTCTGTGGAGCGTACAGTACCACATACTTGCACAGGACTTTATTATCTATTGTAACTTTGCCCTCAGTGCATCGATTGTTCAGTCCCACTGTTTGTGCATTGCTTGTGAAGTGGATAGGCTAATGGACGATGGAAAATTAGCTTCAGCATTCTTCACAAGAATCCGGCTGGGAGTAGAGGGAAGGCTGTGTGGAGATGAACGAGAGCTGAAAGGACTGAATTGCAAAAGGAAGGAAAGGGTGGAATAGATGGGGGTTTTGGAGCCTGATTTTGGTGGAGGAAGAGGAGAAGGAGGTGTGTGAAGAGGAGGATTAGGAAATGAATAGGTGAAATTCTTTATGTAAGGAAAAGAAAAAGAGTTCAGCAAAACTGGATGGCTGCAAGGAGTATGATGAGAATGATCTGTGACAAGACCGCACCGGAGAACACAGAGGGATAAAACTGAGGCTTAGGGGTTAAGAGTCTAGGGAGGAAGTAAGAGCGATTGTTTGGGATTGGAACATGGAGACAGAGGTGGCAAAGATTGTTCCAATAAACTTAGGACAGCCTCCAGACAAGGTCCTGAGCAACCATCTCTAGCAAACCTTGCTTTGAGGAATTCACTGAGCTAGAGACGTCAGAGGTGTTTTCCAACCTCAGCCCTTCTGTGATGTTCTCCTTCTGAATAAGCTGAAGGGAAGGGAGTAAGAAGGGTTTGTAGTGCAAGAGGAGAGATTTAGCAGAGCAGACTGTGCCTGTGACAGCAAACTTGAAATGGAACCTAACTGTCTGTTCTTCAGCTATGAAGCGTGCTGCTTTGTACAAAACAGCTCTTCCTGGCTGGTTCAGTCATTTACAGAGTGTGAGCAGTTGCTTTGTGATGCTCATTGGGCTATAGCTTCGGTCTTGCTTTTCAGCTGTGTGTATGAAATCACAAGACAAACTTAGCAGGGCTGTAAATACCTCACAGTTTTGAAGAATTGTTCCATGAGTGGCAAAACTTAAGAGCTTTGAATCTTAGATGTATTTATTCACTAATGTGCTGTTTTGAAACACTCAAAATCTTACTTTTTCCTTATTGTCGTTTATTCAAGCCATCTGTCAAGAAATGTCCTGGCCCATCTGATGGGATGGCTGTCAGCTACCTTGCAAGCTGGATAGAAATTGTATTATCACAGCCCTTCTCTCTGTAAAACTGTTACTTGTCCTCTCATTTGTGAAAGCTCTCAGATGTTAGAAGCAACTTGATCTGTCAAGTTGAGTTAACATTGGCTAGTTGGCTTCAAAGGGAACTTTTGAAAGTTTGTTGGGGAGCTGGGAGGAAGATAAATCAAGTAGTGTTACAAGCATTATTCTTAATGGATGATTTAAAATGAGCGTAAGTCTTGAGACACGAGGAAATTACAGGCACATTCTGTGATGACAGAACCTCATTAAGTCTTTAGTATTGCACGCAGGAAATGCGCTATTATGGCCATGCAGATTCCATGTCTGAGCTTCTGGAGAATGGATGGCCTGAGCTTCTTTTCTATTAAATGTATCCTTATGGATGAAATATTTTTTTTTTCCTACAACATTTTCTCCAGATATAAGTAACTTTGACCCCCTAGAGTATTCAAGTCTCAGCATCCCTGGTCTGTGTCTATATGTTTCTTACAGGTTTTTCTTTGGAGACTAAACCAGTAATTTACACCCTCCTGTGATTCTCAAAGCTACTGCCCACTCAGGAGCAGTGTGTTAAAACTGCATTAAGCACAGAAAATAAGCAAGATGTATTGTTTTTTATTATTATTTGGATAAAACTGAGCATCTTTTGTACAGCTTGTAGATTAGGGAACCAAGCTACCATACTACTGCCAGTAAGCAAATGGATTTCATCAGCCTGTGTGTTCTTTCACTTGTAATATCTAATTTCATATTTGGTCCTCCTCTATTGCCCCTGTTTAAGCCAGTAAAATGATCAACACTCTGGATTTAGGTGATTTTTGCTGTCACTCCCCTTTCCCTCCTCACAAATTCACAAGTATAGGTGTCAGCAAACACCTTGTTTCACATCTCCCTGTTTCCCATGGTGTATATATTTAAAAAACAAAAACAAACACAATGCAAGGGTAGTAGTTTTTTTGTTTGTTTTGTTTGTCAATTTACTGGAACTCTGGTTGGCAATTGATGTTCCATTTTGAAGAATTTTTGAAGTCTTGCATGCTGCAGATCAGCAACTTTTGGGCAAAATAAAACTTAGCAAAAATTTTTGCCTGTTAATGAGAGCAACTGCAACATTTGCTGCCATTTACATCTTTTTTCAACGTAAGTTGCACCTGATGAGATACAGACTTAGACCTTTACAATCACAACAGTCTCCTGTCAACTTCCACAGTCTTCTGTTATTGTGTTCTCTTTCCTCTCTGAAATTCTGGGTGCTCCAGCTGATGGTCAAGATATGGCTCCTGTCAGCATGTCCGAGCCTTTGCTGTAGAGCCATGCAGGAGTGTTTGGGGCTTTTGTTTTAACTGATGTGCCCCCTCATGTGGGTTAACAACTCCTCCCACGCTACCATTTGGTTCAGCATAATGTACATATGTTTGTTACCTTCTCCAGCTATTAACAAGGAAGAGAATATAGGCAGGCTTTGAGGTAGACTGAGACCTCTGAACAGGGCTGTGTCAGTGCACGTTGCTGTTCTCAGCTCATTAGGATGAGGTGTTTTGTTGTGTTTGTCACTCAGTTTGTACTCAGATGTCACTCTGCTCTCTGCCACAGGATGTTCTTTTCCAGTCACTGTTTTTCAAAATGGAGCAAGAACAAGCAAAAAGGCAGCTGCTGTTGTCTGATGTTAAAAAAGCTGCCAAAGGTACTTCCTGCTACCAGCAAAGGACAATAGTTAGCCCTTGACAATGTCCTAGTTTGAAGTGTAATTCTCTTTATTAAAAGTGAGGTAATAAAATATTGCCGTTATTCTTTTAAGAGCTAGGAATGAAGGCTGTAAATGTTTAGTTTTAAGTTTATCTGAGAAGTTTGATCTTCAGCTATGGAAATCTCTTTGGTTTTTCTTCCTAGTCATGACACATGTCTAATACATTTCTCATGTTTCTTTTAAATGAAACACTAGTTGTCTTTCTTTGAATGTGCTAGAGCACCACTTAAGTATTAAAATATTGTTTAAAAAAGAGGCATTTGTTTTGCCTCCCTCACAAAATATTATTTCTATCTTTTTTTCCTTCTCCTCCTAGGTCATTCCATATGTTGGGACGATTCTTGGTGGCCTTGTTCCTGGAGGGCTAATTGTGATAAATGGGAGTGTTCCTGATGATGCAGACAGGTAGTGACTACAGTATCACTTTTTGAATTGTCATCAGGTGAACAAGCCTGTAGTGAATAAAATGTTTCTGGGGTCCTGTTTAGAATGGCAAGCAAAGATCCAGATCCTTGTGGTAGTGCATTGTAATTTGTTGCAATAAATCTTGGGAGAGCCTTTCACAAATGTGTAGAAGCTGGACAAATGTTTTTTTTTCCTTGTCCAACAACTCTCATTATGTTTACACACTGAGGTTCATCAGTAAAACATAAATCTCTTGTACTTGTAGGTGATTTCTTGACAGACTGAACTGAATGTGGTTTATCTTATTTTTATGTTTAGGTTCCAGGTGGATCTACAGTGTGGCAGCAGCATAAAGCCTCGAGCTGATGTGGCCTTTCATTTCAACCCCCGCTTCAGATGGAGTAGCTGCGTTGTTTGCAACACGTTGGAGGGGGAAAAATGGGGCCGGGAGGAGATCACTTACGACATGCCTTTTCAAAAAGGGAAGCCGTTTGAGATTGTCATCATGATTTTAAAGGATAAATTCCAGGTGAGTTTGAGTTGATTCTTGTTCCAGTTGTCAGGCCAATAAAAGAGAGACATTTTGCATACGATATAATTGGGAGCCTTGGTATCTGTGTTACCTAGGTACAGTCTACTAACAGAAAAGTTTAGGAGCTTCTCTTTAAAGGGATGCTTAGTAAATCAGACCTCTCATTTTGCTTGCCTCCCTTCAAAGTTGCATGAGTCGGCAAGTAACTTTCTGCCATGGCTAATGGCTTCTCTGACCTTCTGTTCTTATCTGCAAAGGGCTGACCCTACAGTAAACCTATTCTGTGGATAGTGTAGGACAGTCCTCTTAGAGGAAATGTGTAGCCCATTTCTCTTGCTCTGTTAGACTGCAGTAATAGATTCTATTAGGCTGGTAAAACCACAGTTGTAAGTGATGAGCAGGGGATAAAAACTAGAGGTGTGAAATGTGAATAAATCAATCTCCCTCACAGTTTTAGAGAAGACTGAATCGTGGATGAGCTGAACTTAGTTGCTCTGAAGTTTCCAGGACACTCCCCACTTCTGTACCAAAGCACTGAAAACAGAGGCACATGCATGGAATTTCATACATGGAAGGTGTTTAATGTGATTTTCCTGCTTTTTTTTTCCCGTCCCTTTAGGTGACTGTGAACAAGAAACACTTGCTGCTCTACAATCACAGAACTAGCCTTGAAAGAATAGATACTCTTGGAATATATGGCAAAGTGGAGATCAGAAGTATAGAATTCGTTTCTAATGTAAGTTCTATAGACAGCTGACTCTTAAGTTTTCTTTGTCTTGCTAAACTTCAGAATAGGATTTATGGTGAAAAGGTAATAAAGAAAGCAGCTACATAGCTGACTTCAGTGACAGGGGACTTGCCCCATCTCTTCCTCTCAGCTGCTCTGCTGGAGAAAGTAGACCAACAGAGGAACTGAACAACTTGTTTTTGCCTGTGAAAGAGAGATCCTTTGGTTAAGAGAGCAGAAAGGAAAGGTTGTAAATACCAGGGAGGTACAGAAGACAAATGCCGTCCCTTCCTTCTTCCTTCCTGCTGCTCAGTGAGGCAGCCTCCCTACTTCTGTGTAGTGCTCTGGGTCAGTTCTGCCCTGTCCTCACTACACTGTGAACAAAGCTTGGGTCTCTTGCTGCCAAACACCAGGTCTGATTCAAGTCAGCAGACCAATAAACTATTCTGAAGGAAGGTGGAGAAGGAAAGGAGGGCCTGGACAAAACAAAAGACTAAAGATAAGTCTGCTCACTGATCATTTGTAAAGCATATGTACAGACTTTTTTATGAGCCCTGACACATGGCAGTGGGCATGTTGCTGGAGAAATGGTGCATCAAACCTGTCTAAGTCCCAGTCTGGGAGGGCTGACTCTAAGAAGAGCTTGGGGGCAGGCAGGTGCCGTAGGTTGGTTTCTGTTGCAAGCACAAAATGGAGAGTTGCTTTGGTCTTTGATTACTGATCCTGTGTCCTTTGAGGAAGAGGGGACAAGGATGGTTGTTTGCTTTTTGGCTTTGCTTCTAGTGTATACTTTTCTGAGGAGAAAGAGTGAGGCTTATGTTGAAATAAACCAGATACAGTCTGCCATGGATAGGCTGGAATTTTATCTGTGCATGGCTATGTTGTTCATATGATATGCAGTGGGGAAGGGACAGGGATACGGGGAGCTGCCTAGAACCTTAAGGTCCCCTTGTGTACCATCTCTGGGTGGATCTGCCCTGCTGATATTCCTACCCCAGTGAGTAAAGCTGAGTGGATATCCTTAGATGCTAGTGGGTTAAGAGTGCTCTGACTGTTAAATAAGGATTCAAACTGCAATGAGGTAGTCTTTGTTGTGGTTTAACCTGGCAAGCAGCTAAACACCACACAGTCGTGTGTTGATACCCCCTCTTCCTAGTGGGTTTGGAAACTGGAACTGGGGGGGGCGGGGGGTGGAACCAACAGAGTAGAACTCATGGGTTGAGTTAAAAACTATTTACTAAGATGAAACAGGAAGAGGAAAAAAGATAATAGTAATGATAATTATATATATACACATGCACAGAACAAATGATGTAGAAGCAATTGCTCACCACTCACCAACCAAGGCCCAGCCAGTCCCCAAGCCACCCAGCCAACCCCACTCTCCACCGTTTTTCAAGGTTGTTTNNNTTTTTGCTTGATGTCATATGGTGTGGGACTTCCCTTTGGCCAATTTAGTTCAGCTGTCCCGGTTCTGTCCCCTCCCAGCTCCTTACGTCCCCCCAGCCCTCTCACTGGCAGGACACTATGAGAAGCTCAGAAACTGAAATGTCCTTGGCTCTGTACAGCAATGCTCAGCAACAACTAAAACATCAGTGTGTTATCGACATTCTTTTTCTCCTATAGCCAAAACATAGCATCATACCAGTCACTGTGAAAGAAAAATCAGCTCTGTCCCAGCTGAAAACAGGACATCTTTGAAAATCTTGATTTGGCTTCAGCAATTGACTTTAGGACTATTCCTTGGTTTATAGGGGCTTGGCTGTCTTTTTCTGTAGCATAGCCCTTGATCTGCACATTAACAACTCATCCTTCAAAGCAGGACAGATTGATTATGTTTCTAAAACATCTTTATGTTCTATGGTGTTAGCAATGACATGTAAATATCTTTTTTTCTGCAGTCTGTACAAGACTCTCAGCCATCATCTGTAGGAGTAACAAAGATAAACACAGAAGATGTACGTATGTTTGTAAAAGACTGAGTGAGTCTCCCTGTTGTCTGATAAACTAGTTAATGTTGTTTTCTTTTCTTTTGTAGGGGAAAATGCGAGATGGTTCACAACTTGTAAGTATCTCGTGTAGTCTTACGTGAAAAGTGAAAAATTGTTTTTTTTTTTTAATCTTATTTAAGAAAAACATCAAGGGAATTGAGAATCTACTGGGAAATGATCATCAGTGAGGTTTTGTAGAGAGCAATCCACTTTGCTGGAGCTAGTAAATGTGAGGCTGTTTGTTAAACCAAACTGAAAGATAAACATGGCACCCATGGCCATAAACAGAGAAATAAAAAGTGGGGTACCTTAAACTTTAAAGGATTTAAATAATATCAAAACCTTTGTTCAAATAAGCATGCTTATTTTTCTTCGTGTTAGGGAATACCTGCAAAACAAACTTGCGTTAGAAATATTCTGCAGTCCTGTTAAGCCAGATTGCCTTATGTTAATGTGTGTAGGACTTGTCTGGCTACATCTTCCTCCTGGTGACTGATCTGTGCGTGCCCTGGATGTATTTCAGGTGGCTGGGTGCAAGCATTGCACCTTAGGGTTGGTTCTAGCTTGTATGTTGAAAAAAGTAAGTCCCAGCCATGTTTTTCGCTGATAATGTACTTGCAGGGAGTTCCTTACGTTGGGAAACTTGATTCTGCACTTCGTCCAGGATGCTCAATTGCTATTAAAGGAGAAGTGAATAAAAACTCGAAGAGGTAAATCTTACTTATTTTTGTGCTGTTAGCTGAGCTGCTCTTGAAGGAATAGGCTCTTCCGTTGCCACAGTATATCCTTACTCACTTGCAACTTTGCATCTGGAATCATTTGAAACTACAATACAATGCAGTTTTCTCCGGAATCTGCAGGATGCTCTTTTAGAAAAGACTTCAAGAACAGCTCCATTGAGAAAAGTGAAGGTAAAATCTGGTTGTCTTTACCTACTAAATCTGTGTCACTCACAAGGTTGTGTGTCTGTTCTGGATTTCCATTGTGCAAGGCATGTGGGCACATGCGCAGTACAAAGACAGCTTTTATTCTTAAGAGCTTTAAGAGTAAGAAAGGTGGCAGAATTGAATGAAAAAGTGCCTGAGAGGGACAAGTTGCTGGTGTGCTTAAATGCTGCACATTACAAGATTTTTCTGAATACTTCTTGGATGACCTTGGGAATGTGACATGGAAGCGTGAAGGAGGTTAACTGACAACAGTTGATGATATAAGCTGGTAGGGAAGTATGAGCTATTGTTTCGATAGCAAATTGGAAACAACAGGTTGCAAAGAGGTTGTTTTCCCAATGTGGTTTATGGCAAGAAAAGAGAACACAACGTGGTCAAAATAGAGCTGAGGAAATGTCCGTGCTTCAGTATGCTCTTTGCTTTATGAGTGGTTTGAGCTGTGTAGAAACGTGCCTAAAAATGAAGCAAGTAGTGCAATTGTTGACAAGCATGCTTTTTGCTCTGTGCATGCATCTCACTCCTGCTTCCTCAGAACACTTATCACCATCCCTGCAGCTGTACAGCCCTCAGAATTCGTGTTATAACTGGGATGCAATGTCTGGAAATGTCTTCTATAGTTTGAATGGCCTTGAAGTTGGACAAGATAATGGGTACTGACACAGTAGCATTTGTTCTTCCTTTGGCTTGAAAAGCTTATTAGCGCATTTTAAATGCTGTCTTATGCCTGAAGAGGTGGTTGGGTGTTGAAGTGTTAGCATCTGTGTTTTGAACATATAGTACTGTAGAGTTTCTAAGTTATTTAATGCCTTTTACTCAGGTCATGCAGTCATAGGTGTTCCTTTCCTCCATGAAATTGAGGACTTCATAGCTTGAGTGTGGCAATTGCTACGTTTCATATCTAGACTAAGTGGCTCAAGGCTTCCCAAAAGGAGGGAAATAACCTGAGTGCTGGAGTTAGTTTGGGAGAGGAATATTTCTCCTTCAAATGCAGTGAGGTCATTGCAGCATTCCTTTGACTTTGGCTCACTTTTCCCTCTGACCCCTCATAGGGGCCCTGTGCCATGGATATTATGCTCAGGATTGCGGGATGTTAAGTCAGTCTGGGCAGAGCTGCTCCATCTACAGAGTAATACTTTGCATGCATGCTCTTCCACTGATCTTAAATGTACAGGGAGAATCCTCAAACTTCCTAACCAGTTTTTTGGAATTACAAATATAATGTCTTTAGGTAAAAGAAAGCCTCCCACACTCTCCTTTGCACAAGTATGACGGAAAGAGATGGTGGGGCAAGAAGCACACTGTGTTTCTGTGAGAACACTGCTGCCTAGTGCTGTAGGAACAGCACTTGGTCATCATGGCTCAGTATGTCCTTGCTGAGACATGAACAGAAAGCTGTGAGTGGTGAAGCAGATACAGCAGGTTTATGTCCTACATTTGTTTCTTCCAGCAATGGTTGCTTTGTCAAGGAGAATTGCACGTTACCTGCTTGCTTGGTTCTTCAGGTGGATCACAGCCCTGGCTCTAGAACAGACCTGAGTATTGGCTAAGGCTTGGTAAATAGCGTGGACTGCTTCATGTTTATAAAGTGGTGGTCGAGTAAGCTTTTTAAAAATGTCTTCCAGCTTTGCAATAAATCTGAAATCGAGTGACTCAAAGGACATTGCATTACATCTGAATCCCCGAATGAAGAATAAAGTTTTTGTAAGAAATTCTTATCTTCATGACAGCTGGGGAGAAGAAGAAAACGAAGTTGCTTATTTCCCTTTCAGTCCAGGGATGTACTTTGAGGTAAGATTAACTGAAACACTTGTAATTCTGCCAAAAGAAGAGTTGGCATTGGTGCTTAAATGTCATGCTAATAATGATTTAAATAAAGCTGCTATTCTTGCATTTCAAATGTCCCGAGAATGTTAGGATTAAATGGGACCACAGGAAGCAAATATTGGCTTTGTTTTAATGACAGCCATCTCCTGTTTTCTTCTAAATAATTGCAAGAATTCAGCCTGTGCTCAGGACAATCTTTAATTGAATTTTAATGAAGTTCCACTTCTTTTTTTGTTTCTTTTGCATGAAAACATTTTTTGCAACAGAAACAGGGCTTGTGCAAGTCGAAGGTAGATCAGGTTGTTTTTCATGTCTTAACTGTTCCTCTTCTGTTTTTCAGCTGATCATTCACTGTGATGCCCAGCAGTTCAAAGTTGCTGTTAATGGTGTTCACACTCTGGAGTACAAGCATCGTTTTAAACAACTTGGAAAGATCAACCTACTGGAAATCATAGGAGATGTTCAACTGTTAGATGTGAGGAGCTGGTAGTTCTTTCCAGTCAGTACTAAAAGAATTAAACCCATCCTAACGACAGTTCTTCTGTCGAGTACAAACTGGTGCTGACTCATGCTGAGCCTGCCTTTATCTATCCAGGCTTCTGTATCAGCCTCAGTTAGGTGAGTAGCAGAACTGCTGTGAGATTAAATCCTCTGCTAGTTTACATAATCCTGGCGAGCTAAATGTCTTCTGAGATATATCACCTGCGTTACTGAACCTAGCAATATGAAAATGCTGCATCATACTGTGGCCTAACAATTGTGCTCAGTGTGATTAACTACTACTAGTCATTCCTTAATAGCATACACTCAATAAAGTGAAGTACGAGTTAGACTGAAGTAGGGTATGAAGATATGACTATCCACACCAAAAGGGTGATGGATCAGTCATAAAATAGAATTATGAAATGTACTTCTCTGCTTAATTTGTGTTAGTGATGATAATGTTTTTGCCAGGGCTGGATTAAACAAAAGTTGACCTATCATCAGTTCTCATGAAAGGCAAGGAGGAATTTGATCCAACTTCTTTTGAAAAGATCATGCTGCAGTATTTCCTTCTCTGGCTCTCGTGTCCTCTCCTGCTTGTAAGTGGCTTAAATTAAACATACAGCAGCATTTCTAGCTTTTAGTTTTCCAAAGTGAAACAAATCAAAGTGGTTTAGCTAGTTCTGATTGCATGGATTTTTGAACCCTTATTTCATCAGAAATGGCTCCCAGCTGTGCTGAGATTGCTCAGGGACTGGAGTAGATGTGTCTGTTTTTCATTTTAAAATGTGTGAGCCCACGTACTCCAGGGCTGGTTTCAGCCGAGTTGAGACTCGGATACTCATTATTAGAATAGAGAATGAGTCCTTTTGCAGACATGTATTAAAATGCTAGCTGAAAAAAGATCTTCCTGTTCAGTCAGTTTTCCTTACAAATATCAGTCTTAATTTTTATATATGCTTATTTTTAAAAATAAGTAAGTTGCTGCTGGCTGTCAGTACATGCCTGAGGGTTGTTCTTATTTACATTAACAGCTACTGAAAGAGTGAAAGTTTTTTGAGAATAAGATGTACTCTAAAAATCTCTTTAAGATAGATAAACTACCAGGTTAAATGTATAAAAACCATAAATAAAAATAACATTTGTGAACTGTGCTTTCCTCCAAATGTGATTAAGTATCTATAATCCCTTTTTGGCCCTTTTTGTTTCATTTTTTCGTATTGTCGTAGCCGTTTCTCCAAGGTGACCCTGACTTGAGACCCATTTCCACAGGGAGGAGTTAGTGATCTACAGAACAGTTACCTTGAGCAACACTGCACCTTGGCTGTGCAATATGCATGACGTGGCCTTCAGACCTGTGTTGTGTTGTGCAAATACCTGATTGTTTCTAGCAAGGCAGGGGAGACCCTAGGCAGCTGCCACTTGGTAATGGCACTTATAGCCCCTGTGCATCCTTGTCTTTATCTGAAAGTTCAGCAAGGTGTTCTCAGTGTGAACATCCTTTTGGTTTGCCAATAGGTATCAATAGAATTGCTTCCTTTGAAGAATTTCTTATAGCTTATTTTTCAGAATCTTCAGTGGGTTCATTTTGTACTTTGGTAAAAATAACAGAAAAACACATTCTCGGGATTGCTGTGCATGGGTCCAGTGAGTACCATACTTACGTTGTAGCAGGACAGCCCCTATGCAGAGACAGTAAGTGCACATCCCAAGCGCTGGGGGATTCATGGACAATCTGCTCAGTTATCAGAACCTCTTTATAGCTTGCTTCTGTTTCCTAATATTAAGGGAAGAGCAAGTATATCATCTGATGACAAAAAAATTGAACCCACATTCCCAGACCATCCAGAAATGATAAAGCTAGATTTCTACAGTATTTTTATTAAAAAGTTAAGATCTGAGATGTGATAAAAATCAGTATGACAATTTGGCTGTAACACACAGCAAGTGTTAACACAATTCAGACAAAGGATGAAAACAAAGGGGATAAACTTAAAAGTAGCTTTGGAGTGGTTCTCCCAAAATGACTTCCAGTTGCTGAATTGTTTTCTGACACTGCTGTTCAACTTCTTCACATTCATCTAGAAAAAGGAAGTAAGTAGAATAGTGATTACAAAGCTACTCCAGGAAGATCTCATGACAAAAGGCTTGGAACTGTCTTCAAACGGTGGCTTTGGCCACAGGCCAGTGCCTGCCTTTACTAAGGCCTTTTTAAAATATTACCTTCCATAAGCTCAGCTAGGAACGGAATAGATTCTGGTAGCAGAACCAGGTAGTTCTCCTTCAGTTTTTCTGCAACTTCTAGCAAAGCAAGCAGAGCAGCAAATCGGACCTAAAACAAAACAGCAAAATAATGTGTAAGGAAACAAACCTCTTTCCATCTTCTGAAAGCATACTTAGCTTTTGAACTAACTTAAATATTGACATCTGGATTAAGAAGTTGCAAGCAGCAGCTGTGTTTCTTGAAGTTAGTTGACAAAAGTCTGTAACTTCGCTTTACAATGCCACTCTGTTCCACTGTTTCAGAATGACTTAACCCAGCACAAGGAAAATACAAGTACTCCCCATGATATAACCAGTCAAAGAGGCAGGTAATGAAACAGTCTGATAAATAATTATTTTCCATTTTTTTCCTTATAAAGAAAAAGGTTAGCTCTTATTCAAACAGCTACCAAATCTAAATAAATAAGTAAAAACTTATAACCAACAGTACTGAAGACATCCACAGTTGGAAAATTAAGGGCTTGAGTAAATGCAGAAGGAAGTGTAGCTTGCATCTCTGGAACTTGGTGGTAGCGTAGTACAGTATCAGTAGTTCAGCACTGATTTGGTTAACCCACTTCTGGTTTTTGGGGCACTCCACATTTTCTAATGCAACAAAGAAAAACAAATTCTGATAGCTCCCAACCTTAGAAGCGGTGTGCCTCATTTTCAGCAGGATGTGGTAGTTCAGTGGTTTCCAAAGAGAATCATCTGCCATTGCCACTGAAAACTGAGCTATGCAGGGTACCAGGTGTGCTGTCACTCTTTCTTGGAACTTCTCATCTCCTCCAAGCATGTTCTCTAGCTGTGGAAGTAAAATGTTTGTCAGACAGATCCGGGCTCAGATAAACCTAGCTCAAAGTGTTTCTAAGTACTGAAGAGATGGGTCAAAGAGCATCAGTGGCAGCGCACTGAACAGCATGCATGAATCTTGTGCAGTGAAGAAGTTTAGAAAGAGGATAAAACAATTAGTAATCCAGAACTCTAAGTACAACAGTTAAAATCATCAGTAGACAAAAGATAATGAATGAATTCCTCCCTTTTCATGAAGGGAGAAGACTGAGGCCTGACAGGTATGTTTTTTAATCCTTCAGATAGACAGAAACACAGAAAAGCAATTTGTATCAGATATTTTTTCTAAATACCTGATCAACTAGAGGCATCATCAGGGTTTCTGCTCTTTCCTTACTCAGGAACTTCTGGGTGTCAAACAGGAAGAGCTTATGCAGACAGTCCACGGTAAACTGCAACAGCAAACAGCTCTTTTCGGTGCTGTTCTCAGAGTCAAAGAAAGCTTCATCTGTTTATCAACAGAGGAGCAGAAAAAGTCACAAAAATGAAAAATGCTCAAATGCACAAGCTAGAAACATTGTTAGTTGTAAATATAGCTAAGGGATGTACTATGTAGCAATTACGTAGTCATCATTTTTAGAGTAATAAAAGTGGATGCAGTATGTTATCTGATATTTAGCTAATGCCTAGCAGGCCTGCTGCTGCAATTCACAGTCAGCTCGAGATAAAAGGAAATACCCACGGGCTACAGGAAAAGTTTATGGTCATACCTATGGAGAATTTATTTAGGTTACTACAAATGGGATGGGGAAATAGTTTCCCATACAAAAAAAAAAAAGCCTTTTATCTGTTTTTGCTAATAAAGTAGTAGAGTCTGAATACAACAGGTAACAGTAGGCAGGCACATCAGATAAGTGAACGAGTGAAAAAAATAGAAAAGGGCAAGTCGTATTCCTTCCATCCAGTTTAATTTTCATGGAACTCACTGGGACTGACATCATTGACAATTTTCTCAACTTTGTATTGGCAGTCCAGAGCCCATGGGTGAAAAATGTCCTTTGGTTCCATCAGAATAAGAAAGATGCTTTATTTATGAGAGAGAAGGAAGAGAGAAGTGAAAAGTATGTGCTGTGAAACTGCTCTAAGGTTAAACTTCCAGCAGTTATAATTAGCCTGTCAGTGTTTCTCTGTAGTTAGTATCTGAAAACTTACCTGTTTTTGAAACATTGAGCTGGTTCAGCATCTCTGCAAATGGTTTCACTAAGTGACCAGCAAACAGGGTGAAGAGACCCTTGAGCTTGTCTGCAATGCAGTCTGCTAATCGGTGGAATGTCAACAGTCTATCTTTTAGGGCACTCTCTGTTTTGGACCAGTCGAAGAGCTGAAAGTGAAAGGCACATTAGCTCTTTCCCATGTCTGTGTGCTGGAGAATAGAGATGCTGATACAGATAGATTATATTTAAACTCCTTACCTTGAAGAAGAGGGGTCTGAAAGATGCCTCAGAAAGTTTCATAACCATACTTATTAGACAGTCAATAATGTAAGTCTCTATTTTACCAACTTCCTCCAAATCATCCTAGAAAAATTAGAAAACACAATTCCAAGCGTGAAATGTAAGAACTTGAGCTTTCAAAGCACTTTTTGACTCTGTTTCAGACTAAGTACCTAAGCATATTCTCTAGCCTCCTGAACAATTTCAGAACATAATATTTACTACCCAAAAAACAAGCAACAGAATTAGCATGTACAAGTTGAGCTGCCTGTTTGTTCTCCTGAACAAGCTACCTGGGCGTGCTCTGTTCGGAAGTCCAGGGCTTTCATGAAGAATGCTGTCAGCTCCGCCTGATGGGAGATCAGGTGCTCTTTCTCCATCACAATGATGTGCTCCTTCAGAACGTTCATAAGGGGACCCAGGCAGTTCTGCCAAAACAAACCAGGGCAATTTGATTTTGTGTTTCTCGTGTTTACTCATGAGAATACTAACAATAACATAACTTTTTGCAGGAGTAGTTAAAGTTGGTAGTATTTCTGAAGAGTCTGCTCTCCCCCTGGAGATGCTAGTCAAGTCTGAAAGGTTTGTGCCCATAGAGCCCCAGAGCAAAGCCCAAATCAAAGTTGTGACTCCTAACTCACGTTCCTAGCAGATCTACCACAGCCTTTACAAATGGGATAATCTCTGAATCACTCATCATCTAGCATGCTAATGACACTAAACTGGTGGATTTCTCCTAGATCTAGCTTTCCTGACTCACTTTTTCAGTACAAAAGAAAACGGAGGTATCTGGGTTGTACTGGTTGTAGTAAGGATGGAGTTAGTGCCATATGGACTGCTATAAAGAAAACTGTTTTAAAGTTGTGATCAAAACCCTAATAGAGTGGATAATACACCAGTGTTTTAGCTGTTGCTGAATGGTATTTGTACGGTATCAAGATGTTCTGTTTCTTGTTCTCCCACCCTAGTACATAGGCTGGAGGTGGGCAAGAGGGTGGGTGGGGACACAGCTGGGACAGATGATGCAAACTGACCAAAATGATATTCCACACTGTACAACGCCATGCTCAGCAATAAAACTAGGGCGGAATTTCTCTATGGTAGCCATTTCTTGAAACTGGCAGGACATCTGTCTGCTAGTGACAAGTGATTGCTTGCGATCGCTTGTTTCTTTTGTGCTAATTAAACTGGCTTTATCTCAACCCATTTTTTTTCCTCGCTTTTATCCTTCCAGTTTTCTCCCCCACCCCACAGTGGGAAGGTGAGCAATTGACTGGCTTACCTGCCAGCTGGGCTCATCCCACCACAAAAGACCAAACAGATTTTTAGTTACAATGCAAAAGAAAGAAAAAATTCTCACCTTCTGCGTGTTTGCCACTTCGCTGTAACACTTAGTAACTGCAGGCAGGAGTATCCTGGGAGCAAGCTTTGTAGCTAGGATAGTTTTCAATGATGTTACACGTAAGCTTATCTGGGAAGAAGGACCAAACTCGAGCGCAATCTTTTCCAAGCGGACAACCTGTCAGGAAATCCAGCAGAAGTCAGGCAACTAGAACAACTTAAAGATGTTACCTATCAACCTGTTTTACAAATTGTACAAGGCTCAGACTGGAATTCTGCTGTCTGTACAACTTGGAGCACATTACAGTAGGATGTCTGCGCACAGAGCTTCACTGTCTTCAGAAGACAATACTGAAAAAACGCATGTGGCAGAGGGTCAGAATCACCTTACTGGAGCTGTATCAGACAGATGCATATGATATGGATACTACCAAATGACCCTATAGGATTCAACTCATTCCCAAGGAGGCAAACCAGAGCCTATCAGAAGGAGGAACAGCAGACTCTCACATTCTGTGTCTTAGTGATCTGGATATGATCATGAGTAGAAGAGCAGCAGGTAATCAGCTTCCACTTGAACAGCTGGCACACACTCCAGTTTCAGAGAGAAAAAATAAATCTCTTCAGCTTCTTCTAGAAACTGGACAGATTCTGTAGGAGCCCTACTTAACTGCAGGAGTCAGATGGCTCACCTGCAGCAAACAATCTGTGAGGTAAGGACTGAGGAAGTGTGGCAATGTTTCTGCAACCTTCAGCAGAGCAGTCACGGCACTCAGCAAGTAAATCTCATTGGAGATCAGCTCCTTCTTACTTTTTAAAGTCTTCAACAGTGCTGGCATCAGCCTGTGAATAACCAAGCAAAAATACAGAAAAGTGAAACCACTGACCATTTGGAGGCATGTTTAAAATCTCATAAAATCCAACTTTTAAGCCTTCAGGGACAATTTTCACATCTATTCCTACATCTGTAATTGGGAAAATTCACAATTCTGTACTGTATTGTTTTTCCAGAGATAAGGAAGGATATTAGATTTAGTTGAAAGATTCAACAATAAGAAATTTGTATTTGTAGTTAGATATGTCTCAAAAAAACAGATTAGGTGCTTGAACTCCTCTTGAACAGGTACAGTTAATGTGCAGTGTTTTCAGCTGCACTAGTTCTCATGTTTTTAAACACAATCTGTTCTAGGGCAGCAGACTCTGTAACAAGCTGCACCCATTATGATAGTCCCTCATAGTCTGCCCACTAACTTGTTAGTTCTATGACCAGGAAGCACTTCAAGCACTACAAATGCCTTTGGTTTCATCTACGCAAAACATGCATGGGCAGTCTGCCACTAAGCCTTCATCAGCATTCCGTTTTTCAGTAATGCATTTTATTATAAATAACATCTCCTACCATTGATTCTGTTAAAAAGAACCCAACGCTACCTTGGAAGCTGAGGGATTGCTTGGGCCTTCAGCGTACAGGTGACCTCAGCTATACAGAGCAAAGCACTTCCTATCACATTCTTTTCCTCTTTCTCTGAAGAAACCAGGTCAATGGCAGTTTTCAGAACAGGTACAAACGGCACCGGATTTTCTGTGCCAAAACCTTTGCAGAGTAGCTTGAGGCTGAACAAAGCAGTTTGCCTGTTGATGACTTGCTCCTCCTCCTCTTCCTTTCTTTTACACTGCACAATGGCAATGAGCTCAGGAACTAGCTCCAAGAGCTGCCGGACCTAAAAGCACAAGGGAACACACGCTTCAGACGTACAGTTAGAATTCAGACCCTGCAAGATAAGTATGGGCAGGGAGTCTGCATCTCTCTGCCTCTACCTAAAGCTGCCTGACAGAGTGGACACTGCTACTTGACATTACACAGAGCAAACCACTCTACATCAATCTCTTTCTGTATTTCTGCTGAAGGAATTGAGTTTAACCACTTGGCCTCACCTGGCTTTTCTGCCATTTTGTGCGCTGCTGCACCTTATTGTTCAAAAGGTCCATTGCCTTACGTCTCACAGATGGGAGCTCATTTGTCATTAGTCCCCTAATTACAGGGATGAAGGTTTCTGTTGGCAATAAGGCATTGACCTGCAGGGGAACACAAACAGAACAATACCATAAATGTCTTTCTGTGCACTGCGACACAGCTTCCAAGCAAGGCACACAAACTCTTCAACTTTCCACGTGCTTTTCAGGATCAAAGAGAACAGGCCAGCAGTGCTGTATCTGAGGCAAGTAAAAAACCAAAGGAGGTTCCAGTTACAGCACTTAATGTATGTTTCCTCGTTGCTAATGAGCCAATACCCATTAGCTTCAACAGTTTCTCTACACGGGTCATTTTTCCTTCTTTCTCTTAAAGTGGTGCACTGTGAATATTCATCAGGAAAACTCGAGCATGCTTCACAGGCAAAATAAATAATGCAAGCTGTTCATATGGAGACTGAAGAGACATATTCACAGCACTGTTAGTGCTGCTGGACAGTCAGTCCAATTCTACAACTATACTTTTGATCAAAAAAAAGATTAGAAGGAGAAGCATAATCATTTTTTCTCTATTTAAATTCCATAGAGAAACATATAGCGGTTCCACAGGCATTAGTGAGATCATTTTATGAGTTAATAGTGAGAAATGCTGCTGGAATGCTGCTGTTCTCCACCAGATAGTTACTGAAATGACTGCTTCCAACCAGCAGAATACAAACTAGAAGAAATAAGCATTTCTGATTTTCTTCTGCTTGTTCTAAGCTGTTAGATGTAGTTGTTAAAGTTGCTGCATGAATTCAAACAGTGATGCACCAAAAAGAATTAATACAAATCCAGCAAAAATATTCCTATGATAGTTATAACTGTATTAATAAACAAAATCAGGAATGCTCCACTGCTAACAAGAAGATCAACGAGACATACTTTATCCAGCATATCATAGGACTTGTTAAGCAGAACCCTCCAAAATTTGGCTGTTGGTTTGTCTGCGTTTCCTTCCACTGAGGATGCCACAGTGTTTATATAGCGAAGAACGTCTTCTAAAAGCCTAGACAGAAAGAAACAAATCTTTTAGTAAACAACAAGGACACTTAGCAAATCGACTTTGTTCCTAGAAAGCGTAACAGTTCACAAACAAAACAGAAGCAATGAAGGAAAATGAAACACCTACTGGAGAGACTAGCAGATCACATCTATATATTAGCAAAAGCCTCTGGCAATAAGGAAAATCATAGATGCACATTAGAGAAGGCTACATGGTAGCCCCAAATGAGCTTCTACACACAATAGTAGTTCTATGTAAGAATGCTAAAAGAAAAATAACCTGGGAGTATACTTTTTTTTTTTTTTTTTTTTTAAATAAACATTTAAGGAACACAGCGTTTCAAACTCATCCTGCACCCCTTTTCACTTAGAATAAATATATAACTTAAGCATCCCTAAAAGAAGCCCCCAGTTTTGCATCATTGGCTGTTATAACCCAATAACTACAATTGTAATCTGCATTTACTGGTAATTTTCTTACACCAATACAGGGGCATCCATTAATAATATATGGATTTTTTGTTTTTTTTTTTAACCTACAAATGAAGCAATATGTTTTGCTTAAAGTCTGGAACTCTTTTAGAGACCTCATCATTGACAGCAAAATAGTTACGGCCAAGTATGAAAATAAGCACAATCCAAAATACAGAAATAGTGTAGATATTGGACAGAACAAATCTTTCAAGAATAAAATACTCCATGTCAAATTAAAAAAAAAAAAAAAGTTACCTGCATGTAATAAATACTGCTTGTTGCTGAGCACAACATTAAAAGTACCCTTGGAAAATATTTGGGGAAAAATATTCTGATGGGAGGGACTACACTTAAAAAAATATTCCCAGGTTGCAGTAAAGGACAAAAATAGGAGGAGCGTAGCAGATTTAAAGCATACCTCTGTTCCAACTTCTGTAGCTCTTCTGTTTCTTCACATTCAACTATCTGGTTTAAGAAAAGAATGAAAACGTTAACTGTGAAAATTATGAGTTCTCCATATTTGCAGTTTAGACTGTTCTAAAAGAAAATCCAAGAGCCTTAGGCAATGCAGTCACGGAAGCAAATATACATTTCTTGGTGGTGGATAATGCTCCATTCAAACACTGGGAACTACCTCCAGCTAGATCCACAGCCTAACTTTTAACACTTATTTGGTCTTTTCAGAGTCAATAGTCTACGTCCTAAACTTGGAATTATACAGACTGTGAGTGAAATCTCAGACTCCACAGAGGCAGTAGGAATTCACTGTGGCCCTTCTTTTTTTACCTATTTGCTAATCACACAAACTGAGTCTATCTGGAAAGGCCCCATTAAAAAGTAATGAAAGTTACTGAGATGTTTCAGAACTGTGTAAATGAAAGTGTCAGCAAGATACATACACTGGACAGTATATTCTTTCATCCTCTTTGAATATAAAATCGTGCTAAAAAGCAAATTAAACCTCTTTGATTATAGCATGGCACATTTACTTAATGTGATCAGTTTAAAAGCAATCTGCCAGTTTTACCTTTTTCACCAAACTCTGAGAAGATAGAAGTTGTGACATGAAGGAGACAGCCAAGAATTTGAAATGTCGAAGTTGTTTGTCCGAGTGAGACTCCACATTAAAAAGCTGCCCTTCCTGATTTTTTAGCTTGGTCTTGCATGCTTTTGATTTTTTTGGCCCAGGATCATCTGTTGAAAACATTCCCAAAACAAAATTTACATCCAAGAGAAAAAGACATTTGATTTCTGATTACAGAAACAAAGTGAAATTACAGCCAAGTGGCTATCAAGGACAGTCATTCTGCAGTATCCACAATTCTGGCAAAGTTCCAAAAAGATGCTCTGAAATACCACAAAAGATAAACTTCCTGTTTCAACAGCCTCAAAAGCAGCGGTGCCATCTGATCATTTTTACGTTAACAACCTTGTTGCTTGATGCTAAAGCTACAGCACACTGGCTACAAATACAAGAGGAAGGAACACAGATGCTAAATGTAACACATTTGTAAAAGCTGCTTTCATTGTCATTAGCAGTTCCTTCCTGGCTGAGAAAATGTATTCAAACAATAAGTACACCAAGTCCTTTCTTAAAGAGAAACAACCAACCTTCAACTCCCTCTTAATGCTTAAGCAAAATAAAACCCCAAAACCACAACAGTCCCTGTAATCTTCCTGCTATGAATAACAGCTTATTTCAGCTAAATGATTTACTGTACCTTCTAAATGAGTACCACTTCATTCTAACTGCTCGAATGAACCTATAATTAAATGAATGTCAAAAAGAATAACAACACATCGTAACCATTTTACTAAAAAAAGGGAAGAAGTCAGAGCAATTCTGTATCCCCTAGTTTTCTATCTAGGGGAGCAAAGGGAGGTTCACACGCATCTGCTGGCTGCTTTGTGGTTACCTTCTTTGTTCTCTGGCAGCTCCGTCAAGTACTGGATTATTTTCATCATGCTCCGCAACTGAGAACGTACACTGAATTCACAACAGATGGAAATCCAAAATTCAGTGTCTGCTTCCAGCACGGCATCCTGTTCATAGTTTAAAAAGAGAAAAGTGTTTATTTCAACAATATAAAGAGACAAAAGGACCCCAAACTCCTCAGTCAGTTTGTGAACGTCATGAGGGGCTAGGTATGGTGAGGATTAGCACCAGCGGTAACAGCAGCAAGCTCCTAGTGAGAACCTAGTTCCAGAGGGTGGGGAGAAAGCATCAGCTCACTCCATCTGCTGGACAGTAGCAGTGTGCCCAACAGGGATAAAACCTCACCTGCTGGCATTGGCTCCTTGTCCTAAACTCCAGTTACTGACTAATGGTGAAATAATCCATATTTTGTTAAGGATGTCTCTAGCCATTTTTTACCCCGTTGAAAAAATACTTGAAGCCATGAGAAAAGTTATCTTTTCCCACCGTTTTGATCAAGTGTAAGCACTTAGATATTTTAAACTAGCCAAAACTTTTCTAGGCAAAGTTTTACTTTCAACGAAAAACTCAAGATATCCTACAGGTTGGCCAGGACTGGCACCTGAGTAGTATCACATTAACAGGGTGCTCCAGGACAAAACTGTATGGTATCTGCAATACAAATTATAGCCAACATCACCACCAGGTTCTGCTAAATCACAAGCTCAGAATTCACTACCTATTTTAGTGTAACCTTGGGCCTTATCTTGTGAGACTATGAACAGGAAGGAGGAGATCTGTCTTTGAGCAAGAAGTTGCCCCCGCTCGTCTTCTAACCTTGTCTGTGCTTGATGTTGCAGTCACAGTTTTGGTCACGTACTGCTCAAACAGCAGCACCAGGAGAACCCAGAGGAACCGGTCTCCTCCCACCGTAGTGATCAGCTGGGCCAGGATGGGCAGGCGGCGGTGCTCCGGCACGTGGGGCAGGGCATCCACGAACACACGGATGATTTTTATCACCACCTCTTCCACACCTCCCGAGGACTCTGACAAATCACTGTCTTCAGCCTATTTACAAGCAGGTAGGGCAGTTCAAACAGATTAACATATGACATATTATTAACCATAACACATTATCATGTCACTAATAATTTTCCTCATTTTCAATGGCTCCTGTGCTGAACTTGAGTTCTATTTCTATGATGATGGCTGTACCTCTCTAGGTACAACTGTGGTGCTGTTCTTGCTAAACTGTTTATGAAGTGCAGTAGCTTCTAAGATTAGAAGTGGTAGTCTTGATGAACTCAGAGTTGATCAGATGTTAATGTATTTATTATATCATCTAAAAATAATCCTAGAATAGGCTACAAACATTCTGTTACCAATATTCTAAACCATGTATTCTACTCAATTAGCAAACTCATTGCTCACTTTTTTCCTACTTCTTTCCATTAAGCAGACAAATTTACCTGTATAAGAGCAGGAATAACCATCTGCACTGTCTTATTTATTACTTGGAATGTGTAAGTATCATCCAGACGTAAGACATTTGCTCCCATGAATGTAAAAATGGGCATAATGTTATGAAGAACTTTATCCTGGAAAAAAAAGACAGATGAGATTAGTTTGTTTTTTAAACTGCTGCTCTGCATATTATACCTTAAGGCATCTCTCATTCCCACAGATGTCACTAGATTTCTATAACAGAAAATGAGAATCATTGTTATCTTCCCAAAATTGCCACTAGACTGATTATAAACATGCAGTTTAAGATTACTGTTGATGGTTACAGTTCTAGATACTATTTACAGACCAAAGCACACTTCCAAGTGAATCATTTAAGAGTAGAAATTGACAGTTTAGTTTCATAAAATGCTCCATACTATTGAACTCAGTGTCACAGCAGAGTTACAAGCAGAATCAGCTATGGGGAGATCTGCAGCACCCCCCTGTCCTGTTTATAATTCTAAACACCTACAACAATACAATACAAATAGAGAATAAAACTCATTTTAAATGTTGGCTCTTTTTAGCTAGATTGTAATCACAGTATTGCTTTAAGACTGCTGAATTGCTGGTGTTAATCCAGTCTGTAAGAATACAGATACTATTGGGCCAGATGCTTTCTCTTCGAGATAAAAAAAACAGGAGAAGGAAGAAACAACGTAACAGAACTTTGGCCACAGCACACAGGTGAGGCAGGGCTATAGTTAAAGAGCTGCTTCCATTTCTAACCCTCTTCATTGCAAAACATAAATGAATAGCAAGTAACGTATCAATAATCAGATTTATTCTAAAATAAAGGAGAAAGACCTAAAAAAGCTGGAAACCCATAAATCTTGCCTCTTGCTCCTTTCAGAAAAATTCTCCCAATCAAAAAGCCCTGTACCTTCAGGTACTACTTACAGGAAACATGCCAGCAACAGCACCAAGGAGAAGCAGTGCATGGTGATGTGTCTGGGGCATTTTAGATACTCTGATGCACTGAACTATCAGTTCCACATTGAATTTTTCTTTGTCAAGGACATCTGCAAGCAAAAAGTAATTCATTAATATAAGCCCTAATGGCCGACCACGTTGCAATGAACTTGAGTACAAGCATGGTTTCAATTTGCAGATCATACCTAAAGGATCTACACAAAACAAACAAACAAACACTTTCCTCCTCCAAAAAAAAGAAAGATTAAAGACGACAATTAAAGCTTGAATACCCTGTGGGGGAACTTATCTCTTCACAACACAAGGTAGACTCGAAGACAAAAGCTAGAGGGCATTGTTTAAATGCTGTACTGGAGTACCAAGAATCACATCTGGCAATTTTTACCTGCTGGGATCTTGCCACCATCTGGAGACAGTTTCTGACAAATGTTTAATAGGCAGCTGAGGATCAACTGCTTTGTATATTCCATATTTTCTTCTTCTGATGCCAGAGGTTCCAGACACCTATAGATTCAGGATGAAATTTAGGCATTGAGAAAAGGAGACAGGAAAACAAGTGACCAAGCAACATATTAAAGTACAAATGAGAAATTGCCATCTTTATCCTACAGAAGTTTCACCATTTAAATGCCATCTAGTCTAACTCCCCTGCAATGTACAGGGACACCTACAGCTAGATCAGGTTGCTCAGAGCCTGGTCCAGCCTGACTTCAAATGTCCCCATGGATGAGGCATCCACCACCTCTCTGGGCAACCTGTTCCAGTGATTCATTACACTTATTGTAAAAAAACTTTTTTTCTTAGATCCAATCTAAATCTCCTCTCTTTTAGTTTGAAACCATTTTCCCTTGTCCTATCACAATGGACCCTGCTATAGAGTCTGAAAAAGGCAAGCTACAGAACATGGCAACGCAACAGAGAACAGTAGCCCACATTTTAACGCTTTACAAAGTCTGCTGCAGAAGAGAATGCTCAAGGACACATGTTTTATGGAGGCAAAATTACCGGCTCAGCAGGTTAAAAAGTGCAGGTACCAGCGCCTGCGGACGTTTAAGTTTCTTCTTATGCTGCAGTAATTCCAGGACAAGCATAACCCTCTGCCAGCTGAAGCTGCTTGTTTCTGGTGCCAATTCTGAATCTTGAGGCTTTCTAAAAAGATAAGGCAAGCAGTCAGGATATACAATTGCAGAGAAAATAGTACAGCATTTCAGGAAATAGATACTTAAGTTTAAAAACAATTAAAAAGATTTTTTTTACCCCACAAAATAAGTAATATCCTTTACGGCTTCTCCTAGGAGAGGTGGCAATATTGGTACTAAAACTCTGACATAAAGTTTGCAGATGGATCATTCTAATAGGTGATGTTTGTTAGAAAAGGTCAAGTGAAGTAAGATAAAAGCGTAAGAACAGTGATTCTCGTCAAACTAAGAAAACCAACCCAATATCCTGTTTCAACAGTGGCCAACAGCCAATGATTAAAGCGTAAGTACAGTGTACAAAACAGCAGCTGCTTTATGAGAATGGAGAGAAAAAACAAGACGAAGACATCTAAAATTAATATTTCCATTTTAACTGAAAGAAAATACTGCCTTCCAGTTCACTAGCTAACATTTTGAAGAATCACAGAATCACAGAATCACAGAATTGCAGGGGTTGGAAGGGACCTCAAGAGATCATCGAGTCCAACCCCCCTGCCAGAGCAGGTTCCCTACTGCAGGTTGCACAGGTAGGCGTCCAGGCGGGTCTTGAATATCTCCAGGGAAGGAGACTCCACAACCTCCCTGGGCAGCCTGTTCCAGTGCTCCGTCACCCGCACTGTGAAGAAGTTCTTCCGCATGTTGGTGCGGAACTTCCTGTGCTCCAGCTTAAGGCCATTGCCCCTTGTCCTGTCCCCACTGACCACCGAAAAGAGGTTCCCCACCTCCATTTGCCTCCCGCAACTAAGATACTTATAAACATGGATCAGGTCCCCTCTCAGCCTTCTTTTCTCCAGGCTGAACAGACCCAGCTTACTGAGCCTCTCCTCATAGGGGAGATGCTCCAGGCCCTTTATCATCTTTGTGGCCCTCCGCTGGACTCTTTCCAGGAGGTCCCTGTCTTTCTTATACAGGGGAGCCCAGAACTGGATACAGTACTCCAGCTGAGGCCTGACCAGGGCAGAGTAGAGGGGAAGGATCACCTCCCTCGACCTGCTGGCAATACTCTTTTTAATGCACCCTAGGGTCCCATTGGCCTTCTTAGCCACCAGGGCACACTGCTGGCTCATGGCCAACCTGTCATCTACCAGGACCCCCAGGTCCCTCTCTGTAGAGCTCCTCTCCAGCAGGTCGTCCCCCAGCCTGTACTGGTGCATGCGGTTATTCCTCCCCAGGTGCAAGACTCTACACTTGCTTTTGTTGAACCTCATCAGGTTCCTCTCTGCCCATCTCTCCAGCCTGTCCAGGTCTTGCTGAATGGCAGCACAGCCTTCTGGCGTGTCAGCCACTCCCCCCCTCAGAACAGAACACTGTTAGGCTCCAGCCATGTGTACAGGAGTCTGTCCATACACCCTTATTACTAATGAAGTTTAACACCAACAAAACCAAGAGCAAATGCCAACAGTAAAAACTCTCTAAGAGGAATTCTGTTGGTTTTTTTGGTTAAATTAGGACTACAGTTTCATCTGTACTAAAACAGCAACGTAGGTTGGTTTTCTGCTGCTGAAAGAAGCTCAAAGTTATTTTACTGCAAAGTGGAAAGAAGATATTCACGCTTTCAATATAAGCTACGAAATGCAGTAAAATGAGGTGTTTTCAAATTTTTTTTTAAAACATATTTCTATTTCTAGTTATTTTACTTTTGTTGCTGCATCTTCTGTCTTCTAGTTTGCTGAACAGTGGCCAGACTTTTGGTTTTCTCAGGAGGCTCAAGTTCTGTGACGATCTGCTCAGCACACACTGAAATCTGAAACAAAACCAATACTGCAATTACATGTGAACCGTGTGTCATACCATACCACACACCCATGGCCTCTCTTTTTTTTTTTTTTAAAAACATGTCCCTTTCATGCACATATGGATATATAATCCACATAGTCACATATTTAAGTCACATCACCATAATACATAAATGTCTCTCCTTTGTAGTTCTTGTAGCACATAAAATGAGAAAGTGATTTCAAGTGCAAGCAATACAATAAATTGTTATGTGAAAGCTACAATGATTGTATTTTGGGAAAAGTCTTCTAATAACTGTAAAAAAAGTTTCTACCCAGAAAATGAAAATCAGTGCAACAGAAAGAAGTGAATTCTACTGAATTCATTCACACCGTGTATCGAGTGACTGATGCATTGCTTCTATAGAAATACCTTCTAAAAGCAGCTATTTAACTTTTTATGCCACTAACACAACTATACGACAAATAGTTCTGATTCCTTTAGTGCTATAAATTATATCAACAATGAACATTACTGAATGTTGCCACAGGGAACCACTGCAACACGACTGAAAATACTTCTGCGTTCTGGAGTTTCCCACTTACCCCTTTAAACACGCTGCTGATTGTCTGGGCACACAGTGGGTTCTTACAGTTTAACAGTATGTCAAACAATACTTTTAATAGCTTCTGTTGCACCCTCCCATCTGACAGAGCTGCAAAGAATGGTTTAGTAATCTACAAAGGGAAAAAAAGAAAAGACAGAGAGAGGTTTACTGTAAGAAGGCAACAAAATCAGAAGCAATGAAACTTGGGTATGCTAGATTATGTATGAGACACCCAATCACACGTGCATATGTGCACAAATATATATGGTAAAAATTTACTATTAACTAGGTATCTGTATACATCAAGAAATCTTTAGATACAAAGCATATACTTCTGAAATATCCAAACATATCAGTTCCTAAAATTTTTCTAAATGCTTTGAGTAATGGAGGGAGCAAGCCTGCTGTTGCCAGACTTTTTTCTTCCCCTCTAAGTATAGGCTAACACCTGGCTAATAGAATTTGTAGCCTCCTTCAAATAAGACTTGCTCACCAACTATATTTTGACAATTCCTTATCAGAAGAAAAGCAGGAAGTTCCTACACAACTGACAAAAAATACCCTAAGGACACAGGCATTCACCTGCGTGCAACTACAACAGTATCTCTACTCTGTACTTGTCAAAATACACAAATGAAGCAAGCAGCAACTTCTTCCAGTAAGCTTAAGAGTTTTGTAGCCTGTTTAGCTGTTTCAAAGACACTATGGAGACCATGAAAACTTGTAATCAAAGAAAGATAGGTCAAAAGCGACAGACTCCTTCACACGGTATTCTTGCAAATCCAATCCTAGAGCTATTAGCTCTGAACACAAAAAGGAATTAAATGTATTTCAGAAAGCCACACCTGCCCAAGTGCTGTGATCTGGAACGGTGGAATTTCTTCACAGATTTTTGTGGCAGCATGTAGACTTTTGATAAATAAATCCAGACTCTGCTGATTCTTGCACAAGAGGGTTGCTGAATGTTCATTAAACTTTCCAAGTATGAGATGCAGGAGAACAACTTCATCTTTCAACATTGTCTCAGGTTCCTTCAAGACCTTCTCAAGCAACCGGTCTAGTGCAGGCAAGAGGTGGGTAAGAATCATCTGCAAACAGAGGAAAATTGTAAGAATAGTTTGGTTTTTATCCATTCTTGTTTTAAGAAACTTGCAGCTTCATTTTACTGCAACATCTGCTCCCTGTCTTGTACTACATTGCATACTGTGATTTTACTCAACAGCTAGTAAAAAGGAAAAATACAAGACTTTTTGCCAGGTTACCTTAAATGGTTCATCAGCTACTTTGCCATTACTCCCTGGCAGTGTAACATTTCATGTTTTTGAAGAACTGAGGACTTTTTTTTTTAAGCAATTTGTGACTACTGTCTCCTACAAAACCCAAATGTGGGGCAAGAAGGCTCATCTCTATGGAGTGTACAATCCCTTCAAGAAACATACAACTGAATAGAACATAAAAATTCATAATTTCATTCATTTTTTTGAACAATAAACTCATGTATTTTCCAGCACTTGAAGAGAAATTCCACGTATAGCAGATAAAATGAGGTTAATACGTACAAATAAAATTAAATTAATAGTACTTCCTATTATGTTATGATTCTGTACAGAAGACTACATTCACTGATACCTAACGTGCTGCATCCCACGCATACCCAGATAGAGCATGAAAATATTGTGTGCTTCAGTAAATCAGCCTTTGCAGCGCTACTGCCTATTACTGGAGGTGTCAACTTAATACCTAATAATCTATAAATTAAGATACTTAACAGCATTACTATTAAACAAAATTAAAATTGAATTAATTTTCTGCATTTTAATTAAACACAATAATGACAAAGCAAATGTGAAACTATAAAGGCCACACTCACCTCACCATGGACTTCATGAAGAATTTTCATTAAGTTTCTTGCAACATATGATGGGCAAATAGGGTTTTGTACACAATCAACTATGCTTTCCAAGGCTTCTGACAGTTTTTTCTTGTGGGATTTCTGTTTTAGTTGTGTCTGAAGCTCCTCAAAGAGGGTTGCCATAATCTAGTTCGGTAACAAAGTGAAAGTTTAGTTATCTTCCTGCAACAAAAACGCTTTAAAACAACATTTATTCAATGCTTTTTTAACAATGCAATCCAGATGTAAAATGAATTGTTCATCTGCAAATAAACCACAGGTTAATATCTCTTGACTGATATTCTCAATTCTCTGTGTGTAACAAATTATTTGAATATTTTTATACACCTTTAAAATAAATTATTAAAAAAAATCAGTTCACAATCAATTTACAATTCCTTCTGGAAAAGATGAGAGTTCACAGCTGCAGACAAGACTTGTACCAATGCACACCTTCACAGCGAAAATACCTGTGTTATGTATGTAGGGTCAGATACGATCTCCTCCGTCTTTTGCTCCAGATGCTGAAGAATAGGATGAAATAGAGACTCTTTTACACTGCTCAAGGAATGGAAGCAATTGAGAGCAGCCCTTCGAACTTCACTCACAGAACTACACAAATTAATTAGCAGAGAAATCACCACTGCAAAAAAAAAAACAGGAGGAGGAAAAGACAACAGAATTGCATCAGTGAATCAGCAAGAAAGAGCTATCTCAACCTCGTGCACCTGAACCTAAATGACTAAAGATAACCTTCATGGTATAAAACAGAGAAAAATGACGTGAAATTTAAAAAATACTGTGATTAAACCTTAAGATGAGAGAGAGATACCATTGTACTTTACCTGGAGATGATGGTGATAACAGTTGTTTCTTCTTCTGGTATGACTGAGATACAAGCACTGCATAGCCAATATATAAAGCTCGAGTCTGTAGCACTGCATTAACTTCATAATTCAGATGATTTGAAAGGTTAAAGCTGTAAGTCCATAAAACTGAAAGGAATTTGAAGAGAACCTCTGAATCTTTCAGATGTACCTTACATGTAATGAAAAAAAAAGGAAAAGAGGAATTAAAAAAAGACAGTTGTTTGAAAGCTTTATTTGGCCAAATACTATTCAAAACATCAGATAAGCCATCTAAATCAAAGGCGTACAAAAAAATAAGAGTCAGAAGCAGTGATCTTTTGGGAAGAAAAAGTTACTAAGCTTCTTCTGATCGCAATACTTGCATGTACATAAAAATCCATGTGTTGCTTGACAGCTGGCTTATTTAGTTGAACAGACACCTTGGAGTCTACAGGTATGTAAACACAGCATATTTTCCCTTACCATCCATATGAACATTTGTATAACATGTTAAATAAGCAGAAACATTTTAAATGAAAAAAACAAAAACAACAAAATTAAGAACTTGCTCATGTCTCAGAAGGACTGCGCACTTAATCTTTCCCATGTGGCACAGCTTTCTGTATTGAATATTCATACTAAGGTCATTCTTAGAATTTATTCAGGATCTGCTGTACGTAAGGGGAACACTAGGTCACAGCCTGAATCAGTGATGGAGCACCTGGTGAAGGGCGGTGGCTGCCTGGGGAGCACAGGCAGATTGTTTGCACCTGTGCTCCCCCACCTGACTGGAAGGGGTGGGCCCAGGGTGGGGCTGTCCTGGGCTCATATAAGAGCAGCCACCAAGGGAGGTTTGTCTTTCACAGGAATTGGGTGCTCCTTGGGGAACTGTTGTCATTTTAGTGGGGGAATCAGTGTCGTGTGAGTCTAGAACTTCCGTTGCTCCTGTTTATGACTATTAAATCCTCAAATACTTTACCTTGAATCACTAAAAATTTATCTGAAGCAATCTCACTGCTTTGTTTGCGCAACAGTTGTATAAGCTTTACAATACTGTGGCAGGGATCAAAATAAGCAAATTCTGAATCATTCATCTACATTAAATTATTTAAACTTTGCTGTAGGACTTTTCTGTCAAAGTTTAATGAGGATAATTTCTGACTTTGAAGCAGTTACATTGTCTCCTAGTGGTCTCCCAAATCAATTTATAGTTCTCGTTTTCTACTAAATCTATCTACTAAATATTCTAGTATTTAGTAGTTAGTATTACTACTAAATAATACTAGTAATTACTACTAGAATAATACTAGTAATATTCTAGTATTTAGTATTTCTACTAATTTAGTATTTAGTAGAAATACTAAATTTCTACTAAATCAATCTATAGTTCTTGTTTCTTGTTTTCTATGGTCTGACAATATTTACTACTCTGTCTGCAGACTGCCCTCTGGAATCCTCAGAGGGCTCTGTTCATCAAACAAGTGTGCCCACTCAGCATCCTGCAGACTGAACACAGCTTGCTGGAACAAATGATCAAGCTTTTGACATGCTCTTGCCTATTATCCTTTCCAGGATTCCATCAAAATCTAGCTTCTACTAATAGCACCTACTAATTATTCTAGAGCAGGAAAAATAATTTTCTTGTCCTCTACAAATTAAACACTCTCAAAATCAGAGGTCAGCAGTATTCCAAAAGTGAAAGAAACCAATTATTAATGCAGCTGTTGCCTTCATTATGTCCTAAGGACACTGCTAATTCCATTTCACAAACTTTCTGTAGTCCCTTCTCTCATCATCTTATTCATCTCTCTTCTTCCAAGCTTCTAATAGTTCTCCTTTTAGTTTTTGTATTTTAGAAGATAATGAAGTTTAAAGCAAGTTTGTTTTGCTCCTTAGTAGGCTCAGAAGCTTTAGCTCAAACTTTAAAATCAGTGTTGACGCAAATCAATGTTAACTAGTCTTTGCCCCAACTGGTCTATTTATTTATTTTTTTACTCTAGTTTTCTACTACATTCAGTTAAACTTAAATCACCAGCTGAAGCTTAGACTCATTTGCTCGCAGAGCTAGCGGACCACAAGCAGTGTTGCATGATCAATTCTTAATTTTCTCACTTTTCTTTAAAACTGTGGTTCTGCATATTTGATGAATTATAACTCAGAACAATAATTAAGAAAACAAATTCAAAAGTAATACCTTGAGTAAGAGATTCATCAATGCTCTGTACTGAACAGCACTGCTCCCCTCACTAGCTCCACAGACAAGTAGGTCAAATAGCCCCAAAAGGAGGTGCAGGTAGTCCTGGCCATCCTGATTTAGAGATTCAGGATTCCACCAAGCTTCATCTAAAAATCACAGGTTATAAATCACTTACAGTGGATGCATATGAAAAACTTCAGGAACAAAGAGGAAATAAACATCTTTAGTTAAAATAAGGCAATATTATATTAGCTGATCTCATGTTCAACTTAAAAGTAGTGTATAAAAGATGTCAGTCAAAACCTTAATACCTACCTTTTGGAAAGGATGGAGGAGGTTTAAGGCCATTAATGAAACTTTTCAATAAAAACACAAATATAGCTGACTCCTCTGCATCAACATTTTGGTCACTATTAAGCTTTTCTATATATGCAGTTAACAAGTCCACTGGCACCGAATTCTCCTGTATTGTTTCAACAGACCAATTTGAGGGAACTTCCTGTGAATGAAAATTTATTTAAACAGATACTGTCACAAACTCATCCAACAAAAGACAGAATTTAGCACTAACATCCAGTAGTATTTCATGTCTAACCTCAAAACATATCCTTAAGAAGTGAATTACATTTCTGATTTTACATTTAAACTTACGTCTACAATTTTAAAACTTCTATCTGCTCTTACTACCATGATTAAGAGTGTACATAAGCAAGGTAATAAAAGGGTAAAAATACAACTCTCCATAAAATATCTCTTCCAAGATATTAGGAGTTACACACAGCATCCTGTGGACATCCAGTTTCATCCTTTCATCTAAGTCTGTTTGGGAATCACTTAAGAACAGCTTATTTGCATGCTCCAAGGACCTGCATGAGGCAGGAATTAGTGTAAGCTCTTTTTCCTGCTCTGCTGCATTTCCTTCCTTCCTGTACTGAACAAGCCACCAAACCCTCTACTCAATAACTAAAATAACTGGCATTCCTAAGCTGAATAATGACACCACATGATGCCACAAGGTAGCTGGCAAAAATGCTCCAGAATTGGTGCCAAGCTCACAGCACTAATGCATTGAATCTCTTGCATTAGGCAAGAGCTCTTTATTTATTTTTTTTTAAAATGTGAATTCACTAGAGTCGTAAAACATAAAAACAACTCTTAATGGCAGTTTCTATTACTGCTGCCAAGTGAGTGTCTTTGCTTTGAAAAGAAACGACAGCAAGATTTTCAGTCCTTCTCAAGGTTTCTGAATTTCTTGTTCTTCCAATTGAAGACATTTCTCTATTACTAAGAAAATGCTCTCTCCAAACTGTTTACATCTTACCTCTGCAGGATGAAACGCTTTGAGATTTCGTATTTTTTCATCCAAGAAGCGAAAGACTCTGAGAGCCACTGAAAAATAATTTTCCTTCATCTG
This sequence comes from Penelope pileata, assembly GCA_013396635.1. Lineage (NCBI taxonomy): Eukaryota > Metazoa > Chordata > Aves > Galliformes > Cracidae > Penelope > Penelope pileata. Next base: position 57,204 of record WBMW01000022.1, read on the forward strand.
TAAATTGCAGCAGCATTGAACAAGCACGGAACCAATTATATGTGCAGTTACTTTCTGTCTCACACTGTCAGATTCCGTTTCAGCAACAAGTATCAGATCATCAACCTTGGAAATGGGAGGGGAATAAAAACAAGAAGAAGTCTGTAAGACGGTGACTTCACTATGACTTTCACAGAAACACAGAATTGTAAGGGTTGGAAGGGACCTCTGGAGATCATCAAGTCCAACTCCCTGCTAAAGCACGTTCCCTACAGTAGGTTACACAGGAAAGTGTCCAGGTGGGTTCTGAATAGCTCCAGAGAAGGAGACTCCACCACCTCTCTGGGCAGCCTGTTCCAGCACTCTGTCACACTCCCTGTTAAGAAGTTTTTACACATTCGTATGGAACTTCCTGTGTTCCAGTTCATGCCCACTGCCTCCTGTCCTGTTGCTTGGCACCACTGAAAAAAGCGTGGCCCCATCCACTTGACTTCTGCCCTTTAGATATTTATAAACATTGGTAAGATTCCCTCTCAGTCTTCTCCAGGCTGAACAGCCCCAGGTCTCTCAGCCGTTCCTCATAAGGAGGTGCTCCAGTCCCTCAATCAACTTTGTGTCCCTCCGCTGGACTCTCTCCAGCAGTCGCCTGTCTTACTTGAACTGGGGAGCCCAGCACTGGACACAGCACTCCAGCTGTGGCCTCACAAGGGCAGAGCAGAGGGGGAGGATCACCTCCCTTGCCCTGCTGGCCACGCTCTTTTTAATGCGCCCCAAGATACCATCAGCCTTCTTGGCCACCAGGGCACACTTCTGGCTCATGGCCACCAAACTGTTGTCCACCAGGACACACGAGTCCTTCTCCAGCAGGTCACCCCCTAACCTGTACAGATGCACGTTGTAATTCCTCCCCAGGTGTAGGACTCTATGCTTGCCCCTGTTAAATCTCCACCCAGCTCTCCATGTTTGGCTATTGACATACTTAAAGAAGCCTTTCTCATTGTCCTTTACCTACCTTGCCAGACTTAATTTCAAATGGGCCTTAGCCTTCCTTATGGCATCCCTGCATGCCCTGACAACGTTTCTATAATCCTCTCAAGTGGCCAGACTCTTTCTACATTCTGTAGACTTTCTTCCTCCATTTGAGTTTTTCCATGAGCTCCTTGCTCATCTACCTTTGCCTGATTTCTCACTCTTAGGGAAGTACCATCTTGAGCTTGGAAAAAGCAGTGCTTCAATATCAACCAGCTCTCTTGGGCCCCCTTACCTTCCAATACTCTAAGCCATGGGATACACACAAGTAGGTCCTTGAAGAAATCAAAAGTTGGCTCTCCTGAGGTCAACGGTTGCAACAACTTTACATTACGTTTCATTTGCATGATCAAATAAATTACTGTTACCTTCTATCATTGGTAACAAATTATTGTCTGCTGTAATGGTATTCTTTGGAATCTGGCAATGTACACAATTCTATGTATAAATTACCCACAGGTCAACTTGTTAAATTATTTTTTTTTTTTTCCAGGAAACTTAAAGTGAATGCAATTTAGTTATACCAGTAATTTGTTGAAACAGGTAATAGCTTCATTTCTTCTTTTCCTTATGCTAAGATAAAAATGTGTTTTATCTAGCTTGTACTGGGGTTTGTTGTGCAGTATAATCTATTTCCCTAACAGCTTGATGAGATCAATGTTGTGAACAACACACGAGGTTCTTCTATACCACACCTGTTCTATTATAGTGACCACCTAGAAACTGAGCTTAGAAAAACAGGGTACACATACCATTTGCAAAAGTAAGGAAGAGCCTCCTGAAACCATGTTTTTAGAAAACAGTAGAATCATTTTCTTATTGACCGCTCCAATCAGTTCTGCAGACTTGCCAGATTTAATTGCTTCTTGAAGAACTATTCAAATGGAAAAATAAATAGATCAGAAAACATAGGTATACAAATCACATATTAAAACACTGGCAGCTCAATATTTAGAAGCAGTCAGAAAAATACTATACAACTTCATTTTTTCAAAGCGCTTTTTAAAGAACTCAAATCACACTGTTAGTATAACAGCTTGTTAATGACCACTAGTCTCCCTCAATAAGCATTAAGGTACAGTAAGTACTAACTCCTAAACTGTCACAATTCTTTTTTCATCAAATTAGTTACATTTAATACATTACCTTCTGGCCAATCTTTCAGTAAAGGGTGTAAGGAGCAGAGATCAGACTCTGATAGACAAATGGCCATTTTCCATTCTGAAGATTTTGAATTTGCACTAGTGATTACCATAAAGGGTAACAACTGCATTACTGCCTCATCCAGTAGTTCTTTCTTCTCTTTTAAAATCTCCTCTTTGACTAAAATTTGTATTGCTCGCTCCAGAACCTTGTACCTAAGAGAAAAAAGTGATGTTGATAAACCATTGCTCTAGCATGTCTGCTACATTTCTTTGATTTATTCACCATTTTCCATATGGTTTTTTTCCAGAAACCAAGTAGCAGTGAGAACAAATAAGGAACTCACTGAAAATAGTATGCAAATAATTGAAAAAATCTCTTATAATTCAGCACAGCTAAAGCATAAGAAAAAGCATATGAAGTGAAAAACTAGTTTAAGTATGCTTTGGAGTTACTTTTTTATTTAATTTATACACAGAGAAAGAAGCCTGAAAAACAACACAAACATACCACTTTCCATCCTTTGACAGATCAGCTCTCTGGAAGATGTTCAAAAGGCTTGATACCACTACTTCTGGATTGACTTGTTTCCTGAAAATCTGCAAAGTAATCAAGGAAAAGAAATGTAAGTATAATAAAAGGAAAAATAATTTATTGTTCACAATGGAACAAGCATCTGCTGTACCAAGTGGAAACACAGATCACACATCACTAACGAAACTCCTACTGATGATCATGTAATTAAAAAAAAAAAAATCAGGGTAAACAAATGTTCTAAGGCTCCCCAGTATGCAGCCTCTTGATATGTTAAAGTACAGAAAATTTTTTGAATGCAGAAATGTTAGGTAAAACTGATAAACAAAGAACAAGCAAAGCACTCTGAATAAGAATTGCTTTTACTTCACATATTATCTATATGACATAAATATAAGGCATGTTAACAAAAGATACTGAAGTTTACAGATAATCACTCGCTTCTATTCCTATATTTTAGTGTGAATGAATGAACACAAAAGGCCAATTATACTACTGCTAATAATATGCTCCATTACTGCTAGTAGAAGCAAAGACAGGCTGTTACCCTAGTTGGAAACAATCAGTACAATGCATACCAGAGCCCTATCCAATAAACCTGAGCTGGCACTTAGGACTTGGCTAACATCAACTGACCAAGTGACTCCCATATGGAAAAACTCAGCTGAATATTTCTCACTAACGTAATGACTTGTATGGAAAATGATGCAATGACAAAAGGCATTTCACATGGCTTGCATTTTTATAGCGATACATACAGGGTAAGCAGGAGGCACGCTTCATAATCAAAGATTCAAATATGCTTTAGTGGCTACGTAAGAAAACATAAAATCCACGCTAACTACAAACTTTGAGAAAGATGAAGAAGCAGAAAGTTGCAGGGAAGGGTATGTATGACAAAGCGAACAATAGCCTCCTAAGTTTGTGCTGTTTCATCCTGTTAAAAAAGCCATACATCAAAGACAGGGGTATAAGAGCAATAAAGGACAAAAGTCATACACCAAAGAGATAATTAGAAGGGCAATTATAAAGACACATTCAGAACCTGATAAAATCTTACCTGACTTATTGAAAGAAATACACATACCTCCAAAACGTTGAAAGCAGACATTACAACATCTCTGTTGTCATCCTTCAGGCGCCCAAAAATTGCTTCTTCTATGAAAGACTGATCAAAGCCTCCCTGAAGAAAACAAGGGAAAGACCAAAAAAAAAAGTGTTTATTTAAATTAATTTTTTTTTAATTTTTAAATTAAATTTTTTTAAATTTAAAATTTACAGTTTTTAATGAAATATTTGAATCCTAGTACAAGAAAAGTGGTATCATCATCTAAATTAAACCTGAAATAACAGAGAGACTAAATTTCGACAACAGAAGGAAGAAAAATAAAAGTAACCATTGACTTAGATGTTATCTTAGTCTACAAGCAGCCTAATAAACAAGAACTACATACAGACTCCAGAACTGGGAAAAATGCTGACAGAAACCTCCAGAAAACACCATGAAAAACTGTCAGGATGACATTTCTGAACAGTGTAACATATCACTTGTCTTTAACTGGTATTTCTGGCAAACAGCTTTTAGAAGATGTTCTACTTTATACGTTAAGTCAGTTCTGTAAACAAGAGATTCAGGACACAAACCTTTGATGTTTCAATAACATCTTTCAAATGCTGAAGAGCCAGGACTCGCACAGCTGGCTGAGGATGATTCAAACTAAGCAGAAGGGAGGTGTCAGAGTCTTCCAGAAACTGAAATACAGATTTCAGAGTCACTCACCACATGTTAAAAATACTTAAAAGTATATGTCAGGATAATGGAAGAGATTCTTTCTCCAATTTTTCAGAAAATAAGAGAACCTGACTGAGTGTCAACTGAACAACGATGCAGTGTAACAGTTCAAAATTTGGTCTTTTTCACTTTAGCAGACAGTTTTTGGAATACAACTTGAAAAGTACAGTAAGCCACAGATAACTTTTTGTCCTAGAAAAACATTACGCTTATCTAAGGATTCTGAGAAAGCTCTACTGACAACGTCAATGTGACAGAACACAGATAGAAACTGTTAAAAAGGCATCCCTGCCAGTACAATTGCCTGCACTTATCTCACGAACGTTAAAGGCCAGAAGAGTCATATGCCTTCATTCTGCATGCCTTGTTTTTCTGTTTTTCTCTTAATCCACTTATACGCAGTGACAGAAACTGTGCTTTCATAAAATCAGTACAAAAGAAACAAAAAGCACTTCTTTTTCAAAGTGATTCCAGTTCTTCTCTCATTGCAAACAACACTCACAATTCTAACCATCTCTTAATGATACAAAATAACTCAAACATTTCTTAAATCTGTGGTGCTCATGGTTGTTCTGTGTTAGTCTGAGTTTCAGTTACTCCTCAGAAATAGCACAGGAAGGAACTCTGTAGACACTTCATTCTTCCTTGTTACTGGCTGTAAGCATTCGTAAAATCAATGGAATAAATGGATCGAGCCATCTTCTCTCAACTGTGATAAAGTTGTCTTTCTGGGGTAGGATGACATGTACAACACTGACAAAATTGTATAAGTTTGATGAGACCTTGCTGGGCAGCACCATGTTGTTGTTATCAACCAATACAGTATACGTTCTGGCCGTGCCAGTAAAGAAAAAAGTTACTGATGACAACCACGGGCAGGTGGAAACATGTAAATTTTAATGATGAAGAAAGCCCACACTCATGACTGTTCATAATGAACGTGATCGTAAAAAAGTCCAATAGTTTTTGACTTTGTCACATTTTTGATCAACTGCCTCCTCCATTTCAGTAATGTTTTTGTGGGAATGGCACAGATGGAGTTTAAAAAAGAAAAGAGAGGTTAGAACTTTGCTACAATATCAACGTTCTGACAGTATAACTAAGTCAGAGCTATGATAAGGAATTAAGCTTCTACCTACCTTGTATTTGCCACAGCTTAATGAAAGAGAAATAAATTGGTGAAAAAGATTTTGGTCAGCCTGATCTGTAGCACCTTCCAGATGCTCCTCCAACACAGAGTCTAAGGCTTTAGAATACCTGCCAAAAGACAAAATCCCAAGTGTTTTCCACAGAACATTACAGAAGAGCATATATTTTCTAGAGAAATAAAGGGAACTACAAAGAAGCTGAATGCACATGCACTTTTCTGAACTATTTACTTTAAGAAGCTTGTGAAGGCAATCAACAATTATGTCTTAACTTAGATGGATGATATGCAGCCCACTAGGATAAATGATGAAGAGAAAAGGTAACGCTACACGGCAAAAAGCCACACCAAACCAGCAAGTCTGTGCCCACATGTGGAAGTGATAACAAAACAAAAAAGGACAGATCAGTAAAATAAAATTTAGACAAAGATTAAGGGTCAGTTGTTTTTACTATATTTTTTTAGGCAAGAATACAGCATTTACAACACCCACTAAGCCAAGATCATGGCTGACATCACCAGTCTACAGGCTGTAGGTCTGTCATAGAAAAATTGAGCGTACTTTCTCTCGAGAAGTCTGACAAGAGGAAGGAGCTTTTGATTGACTGCAGCCATTTTGGTAGGATTAGATTCAATCTCTGTACCGTAGGAGATAAACTCTTCAAGAAACTTGCTAAAATAACAAACGAAAGAAAAAGTCACCATTTTAAGGGAAAACATTTTCATTAATGTTATCAAACATACTGTTAAAACAGGTTACAATTAGTATGCATTACTTATTGCAAATACAGATTTGCTCCTGGCCTGAAGTGTCACTCTGTTCTCTAAGTATTCCCATAAGTGCTAAAAGCACAGCTCTTCTGGATCACTGAATGCTTTTTTCAATATCTAAACTTGAACTTATAAACAGAAAAACATGACGCTAAAAGGATTGGTCATATAGTGATAACTCCACTGTGAGAAATTAGCTGTTATTAAACCAAAAATGACTGTACTGTTGCAGAAAAAAACAATGTAAGCGAACTCACGAAGCCAACAGGTGATCCAAATCCTTCTCCAGTGGTATACTCTGAAGAATAGCTTCAAGATGTCTGATGGAAATATGATCCTCTCTCTCCTCAGACTCTTCTTGTTCCTCTAAGGACAATGAGTAATCATAGAAGATGAACAACAGTTTGAACATAACCTCCTCATATTGATTAAAACTAATACCTTGTATAGGCAATATCATCTGGTGAGCAAAGCGCACAGCTTAAAGACCACAACTGATTACACTAGCACTCTCAGTGCGCTGCTAGCAATGCTTTACACCAACTTCATTAAAACGCCCAAGACTGTATTGCTACCAATAAGCTCACGTATGCTATGGAGCATTCTAGATCTGTTACAACCTATGCCAGCAACTCATTAGAGCTCTCCTTCATGTTAACTAAAGCTTAGCGCTTTTCAACTAAAAAGCTTTCCCAACCACTATTTGGCAGTTACAAGAGTCAACAGCACAAGCAGACTTACTAGCACAGACACAGGCCACTGCACACTAGTCAGCCTCATTGTCCAGGAACATTTCCAGGCACATTTTATTCACTGGGTAAACACAGATTACGTGTGCTCTGAATGTAGTTTAAGTGATGGAGATCTATCTAAAGATGATCTAGGAATCGGATTCAAATCATGGATTTTGCAATACTACACTACCTCTAAGAGTCAGAAGTTCAATACATCAAAATTAAGTTACTGCTGAATATTGAAAATAAACATCTAAAACAAAGTGACAGACAGAACAATGCGTGAAACAGAATCTTCTGTAGGACCTCGAAAAACAAGCAACACACACACACACAAGCTCAACCACGTCTTCACATGTACTGCTGCAGTTTTAGTGGCAGAAGCAAAAGGAAAATGACACAGCTACAACATTTAGCACAGCTACCTATCTGTGTAAGACCCAAAAATATTTTAAATACACATGCTAACTTACCTGCATCGCATTTCATGATACTGCAAACAAGGTGAGGCAACAGGTAACGCAGAAGAGGAGAGATATCAAAGCCTTCTGAAAGGCCTTGCAGAAGTGTTACCAGTTCAGGGTTGCTGCACAGATAATTAAATGGCCTGCACAACAGAACAGGAGGAAATAAACAGATGTATGCTCACCAGGGTTACCAGCACTTTCAAACCAATAACGAAGGGAAAAGCTCAACAGGAACTACTCAAAGAGAGAAGTAAATCTCTCTTCTTGCTAATAAAAAAATCCTCTCATCTTGTCTCCCTTTATATTCACTTGTCTGGGTGCCACACAATGCAGGAAGCCTGCCTGTCTTTAGCTCCTTACACCTTAGCTTTTAACCCATTTTCCTCTTCTATGACCTGCTTTCAGGTATCTGGAAGGCAATCTGCCCTTATCTCAGCAGACATTTATTCTATTGGAACACCCACACTAATTTCTCTACCAAGCAAGCAAACTCTTTGTAGCACATATGACTTCAATCACCGTGTTCAACTGCATGCAACGGCACGAGCTAACAGACTGTCTCAGGGCAGGGCAGACAGACTGAGGGAAATGAAACACCATGTTATTTCCAGAAGAACACCTGACTGCTGGGACCAAAGCAGTGGTGGCATAGAAGCACTTCAGCTGTAAAACTAAGTAGGTTGCTCTGGAAGTAATGCCTCCTATTAATTTCCATAGAAACTACAACAGATACAAAGAGCACAATAACACTATTTGATAGAGCAAATTCTCAGCTACAGACTCCTAGTTTTCAACCTAGTCACCACCATTAGCTACGCATTTTTGCCAGCGATGAACAAGAGCCTGCATACCAAGCTTGTAAAAATCTGCACCAGCAGGTGACCCACTTTTTTGCAGCTGCTATGATGGCATCATTGCTAGGAAAATGTTGCCTGTGCAGTCCATCTTTCATTGGCCCAAACAGATGGAAGTCAGAAGGCACCAAATCTGGCCTACATCATGGGTGTGGTAGGACAATTCAGCCAAGGCTGGCAATGTGCTCCATGGTCTTCAAACTGGTAGGGGGCCTGGTGTTGTCATGTTGCAAGAGAAAAGTTGTCTTCCTCTCGGGCCTGGCTCTGGAAGTTCGAGCCTTCAGCTTCACCAGAGTCACAATGTAATGGTCAGAACTGATGGTTGGTCTGGGTTCCAGGAAATCCAGAAAGATCACCCCTTTCCTATCCCAAAAGACAGTGCACATCACTTTGCGCACCGAGGGCTGCATCTTGAACTTCTTCAATGGGGAACTCACATGTCACCACTCCACGGACTGCCATTTTGACTCTGGTTTGAAGTGGTGACACAATGTTTCTTCACTGGTAATGATGCAATCCAGGAAGCTGTCACATTCAGCCTCATTTTGGTTCCACAGATCCTGACAAACTTGCATACAGTGTTCTTTCTGTTCCTGTGTGAACATTTGTGGGACCCACCTAGCATAAATTTTGCAATATTTCAACGTCGCCACCATCATTTCTAACACATAGAAGCCGATATTCAGCTCTGTACACAGTTCCCTGATTGTAATTTGCAAATGAGCTGATCGAGACACTCTTCATTTTGTGGTGTTATAGCTGTGCATGGCCATCCGGAAGGTGGCTTGTCTTCCATGTCACTGTTACCACTGTTGAAATGCACTACCTACCGCCTCACTGCGCTCACATCCACTGTTTGGTCTCCAGAAACATTCAGCAAGCATCTGTGAATGTCAGTGGAAGCAATTTTTTCTGCATGGAGGAACTCAATTCCACCCCTTTGCTCCATCTGCACTTCCCTATCAGACACCATTTGGCCAGACTGCCCCTCTGCTGCCATCTGTCACATGGCAACAGCATGGAACGGGATATTGGTGGGAAGGTTCAACCTCTGCTGCCATACCACCAACATACGCCTCTGATGTCATGGGCAAACATAATAAAATAGGAGGCATTGCTTTCGAAGCAGCCCTCATATATGAAGCTAAAGCCATCCCACTGAAAGGACAGAACTTCTTTTCTCCAAGATATATAAATAACCACAAATTTGTGCTAACATTAGCATACTAGATTCTCTTACAAGATTATCACTTTCATGAAAACTTCAATGACAAGCTTAAATTTTGCATGTTGACAGCAATCCTTTACCAAGGGATGTGGCACGAGAGAGACTGAATAATGACAGATTTGGGCCACTGAGAAACCTTAGCTGTAGAGACCATGAACATTTTCGAAGCAAGCCAAATAGACCTTCAAACCCTTTGATACATGACTATTAACATTTCTGATAGGGAAGTTTCCCTTTAATGAGTAGGATGAAAACATTCGAACTGTCAAAGCACCAGCCTAAGCTTTTAAACAGGGGGAAACCTGACTGAAGTCAACTTACTTTTTCCCAAGATTGTCTCCTTTTTGGGTTTGCAGAAGTAGGTTCAAGCACGCTACTCCTTCCCTGGCTAATGAGGGCACTTTAGAGAATGTCTTGCTTATCTGTAACATCAAGGAATGCACCAAGGAGGAATCCACTGTCACTTTTACTGTCATCTGGCAGATTATCATATATGTTGCAGCTCTGTAATCCTGCACAGAGGACTTCAAGCCCTAGGAGAAGACAAAAGATAAAGATCTATTTTTGACACACGCATTTTTTTTAGAAGTATATTAACATACAAATCATTTTCATCCTGACATCCACGGAACTCCAGGTGTTTTAAGGAACTATGAACTTAACTTTCAAGAAGAAAAAGCTGTAATGCAGGGTCCACACATACAGGAAGACACATACATTCTTTAACTGTTGCTCTCTTGCTGGAATCCATATGCTGAAACAAAGAAGGTATTAAAGCAGGCTGACTACTCTGACTCCACTACCTTACTGTTTAGCATGATAAGTTTCTAAGGCTGTTTCTTCAAACTGCGTATCCATTTTTCAGAGTTTCACTTCCTCATACAGAGTAGAAAATAGAGTGCTCAAAAGTGCTCATCTGAGGTGTGACAAAGCATTATTAGTCAAGGAACTTGACCTGCCTAATGTTTCAAACCACCTCGAATGTTAGCAGCAGAAAGCATGTTAGCAGAGCACAGTACACTTCATCATACAGGAAGGAAAACAAAAATTCAGGTACCTTTTGGATGTAAGGGAGCAGCATGGAGACTATACTGTCTGTTATCTTCTCTGCGGCTCCAAGAGCTGATACAATGGTGGAGGCATAAAATGCAAGAAGAACTCTCAGCTGAGCAGAGTTTCCAGTACACTCTGAAAAGACCTGGACCATAGAAAAATTAGTTGTTGAGACATCAGGAAAAGTGGAAAGGCACATACTGCTTCCCAAAAGTGAGCAAGATCTCAGAACTTCAGCTCAGAAATCCTACTACTTCTTGCTGACACAACTGAAGGCATCACCTCCCCCTAGCAGTAAACTTGGCCAGAGCTAACTGCTACCTCTCACAGATGAGGTAGAAAGGAAGGGGTGCTTTTCCTCAGCTATTAGACTTTATCACTTTATAACCCAGACCATTTATTTTGGTGCAGTGCTCATGACTGAACTGGACAGCCAAGAAGCTGCCATGATTCACTGGTTCTCAGCTACATGCTCTTAAGTATTTCTATACATTGTAATACATATAAACAAAAAGAAATTTTCATATTGCTTACTTGTAAATGAGTCCTTTTACTATTTGATATGCAAATCAAAATATTAATAATATGGTAATACTAACATAAAGATGGAAAAAAAAAGCAAGCAACAACAAATATTGTTCTAGAATTAAGGAACAACCTTCACGGATCTTGCCACCAGACTGCAGATGAAATCCATGAAATCCAGGTCTTTGTAGCAGTGCGTAATGAGAGTACCTCTTGCCAGAGGGACGCCAGGTTTCTTTTCGTGGTGAAAAAAATAAAGTTAGAATACTCCAGGGTAAAGTGAAACAGCCAAAGTAAAAATTAATATAACCTCTTTAAATTAATCCCACTGATCAGTTAGCACCACTTAAATTGCACCTCTGGAATATTTTTGTATCTACATTAAGTCAGATGATGACTTACATGTACCCTATATGTATGATGAATCATTACATACATATCATTATATATTTATCATTACATATTTATCAACATAACACATATATTCAAGTAAACACATATTTCAGTAATTAACATACCTTCCTAGCAGTTGCAAGTACTTACACCTTAAGAGCATACTTCAACTTTGACAAAGAGTAATTACAAATGAAGCTTCTTATAACTGTATTTAAAGAAAAATAGCAGAAAGAATGGGTAGGCATTCAGGCTTCATTCCTGCAATTAAATCTTTCAGTACAATCTTACAACTAACCACATGAACAAGTGGACCATACTCAAATCTAGTAATAGAGTCAGGATATTATTATGTTCCTCATGTTTCTCCCAACATGCATCCACTAAGTACTTTACCCTTATTGGATCCAGCCAGTGCCACTTATGAGTTGGGCTTTTTATATTTAACAGCTGAATAACTCTCACAAAGAGTTTAGTCTCATGATACGGCAGAACACAACCAATCAAACTATCTTGATTGTAGAGGTGGATGTGAAATCTAAGAAAAAAAGAACATATATGTAACAGTTGAAAATTAACTGGAAGTTCAAAACAAAGACCCAGACATGTTCTTAGAACACCTGGGTATACCTGCTTTTAAGCAAGACCAGAGGAGACTATCAAACTGATACAGATATACAGTCTGCCTACAGTCTAGAACCCAAAAGGTATATAGCCCATACGTGTAGGAAGACATATAGGAAAGAAACAGTTTTTACTTCACACTCAATGATTTTAGGTCCCTTAGTTTCTTCTGCATAGATCTTACTATTAAATCAAAAATTACAATAACGTGGCACAAATTTCAGTATTATATATATATATATATATATATAAAATTGTGACACAAAGATTATATCAACAGCAACTGCCTCCTCACTCTTTCATGACAAGAAACATTCCACCTTCTGTAGGTCAATTTATATAAATAAGGACGACAGCACCTCATAAAAGTACTTGGCTCATTTTTTCTTCATATCTTCTTAAATAATCTTGAGATAAAGTTACTTAGTTCTTGTTATAATACAAGAGCACATCATTCATGGTTCACAGTTTATACTGAAAATTTGCTGCGTTACACAGCTCATTATCTCAAAGTATATTATATACATGTCTCTGTAGGTCCTCTGGAAGATGCCTATAGCTATGTAAATTGGCGAAAGCCAGGCAAACAAATGATTTCTTTTATACAGATTATCATGGCATATTGCAATTTTCACAGATTTTTGTCTTTTAATAAATTTCTAACTGGCAAAGAGTAACACCTGGCCCCATAAAGACTAAACTCATACATATATATATTTTATATACATAAACATACAAAACATTTCAACCTGTATTTCTAGAAAACTAAGTTGTAATTATTCAAAATTATTCTTAGGAGGAAAAAGTACCTTGCATTCCTAGAAGCCTTATCTATTGACATGTAGGGTATTCAGTGGATTACCTGTGAATGAGCCATTCAAGGCACTTCTGTGCTGGCTTAAGCATAAAGTAAGGGGACAGGTGAATCAGGAACAATGAAATATTCTGATTGAGCTGCTGATTTACTGCTTTAGTCTGAACACTGCGTTCCAAGCCTTTGGACATGGAACTAAACAAGCTGGACTGAAACACTTCAAAGGAAGGATCGATCGCCATCAACTCTTCTAAGCCAGTGCATCCTGTGAAAAAAAATGGAACAATGGTTTAAATGCAACAGCTGGAACCAATAGTTATACTCACCTACATCACCACTGGCTTACCCCATCTCTTTGCTATACTGGTATATGCCATCCTTACTTAGCAAGGCAAATCAAATGGCAAACAAGTCTATGACCAAAACTTATGCTACACTTAGCGTATTTCTTAATCGATAAAGAAAATTAAAAAAAAAAAAATGTCGTCAGTGTGCTCTTGTAGCAAGGAAGGCCAACAGCATCCTGCATTGTATGCGCAAGAACGCAGTCAACAGGCTATGGGAGCTGAACTTCATTTCACTTTTACGACATTGCATCTGGAGTGCTGGGTACAATTTGGAGCTCCTCAGTGAAAGAAAAGCTGGCATTCAGATGCCAGCCCAGTGGAGGATTGCTAGGATGGTCAGGGACTGGAAAATGACATACAAAGCAAAGGAAAAGAACTGGGTTTGCTCAGCCTTGAGAAGAGATCACCAGAAGGAAATCTTACTGCTGTTGGCAACTACTTAATGGAGTAGAATAGGTTATTAAGAAAACAGAGCCAGACTCTTCACAGAGATGCACAATGGCAGGATAGGATAGGACAGAATAATTCCAGCTGGAAGGGACCTACAAAGATCATCATCGGGTCCAATTGTCTGCCTACTTTGGTGCTAGAAGTTAAAACATCACTAGGAGTGTCACCCACATGCCTCAGAAACACAGATGGGCATGGAGCATCAACGACCTCTCCAGGGAGCCCGTTCTAGTGTCTAACTATCCTCTTAATAAAGAGATTCGGATGGGGGGAACAGATACAAGCTGGAACACAGGAAATTCCAAGTAAAAATATAGATTTATTAATTTATTTTTCAAACTCAGGGATGGTCAAACACAGACCAGAGACCATGGAACCTCCAAGCTCAAACTCAGCCAAACAGAGGCCTGAAGAATCTGAACTAACTGTACCAAATGACCTTCAGAGGTCTCTTCCAGGCAAAACTATTTTATGATTTTATATGGCTGAAGTAAGTAAAGGCACATCTTTGAATAAATTAGCATTCCACAGAGAGCCCTAAGAATTATTTCATTATTTCGCATAACCTTTTAAATATTAATGGCTAAGCGCAAAGCCCCTTCTGGGTAAACATCTACAAAAAAATGGAAACAGATGTGCACAAAGGGCCCAATATGTGCACACATAAAAGGCTTTTTCCATTTTCCATTATTTGTGGTTGTAATGTTATTGCAGAGCCGGCTGTCAGCACATTTTCATGAAACCATCAAACAATCCAGGTTGGAAGGGACCTTGGGAAAGCTCTAGTCCAAGGCCTGCTCAAAGCAGTGTTAGCTCCAATTCAGACCGGGATGCCCACAGAATTATCCAGTTGTGGTTTTCAAAACGATGGATATGACAGTCTCCTTGGACAACCTGTTTAACTGCTTGACGTGATGCAAAGGCTTTTCCTCATATCCAGTCTGCAACTCTGCTGTTGTATCTTATGCCTATTGCCTCCTGCTCTCCTGCCATGCATTCCTCTGAGGAACATGACCCATCTTCTTGCTATCTTCTCAAAGATATCGGCAGGCTGCTGTTAGACCCCCAGAAGTTTTCTCCAGTCTTCAGTTACAAACTCTCCATCCCTTTACCACCTGGGGCCCTCTGCACTGAACTCACCCCAATTTAATTAACATCTTTCTTATACTGGAGAGGGAGGCGAAACTGTACGCAATCTTCCAGACATGATCTAACAAGCGCCAAGTGAAGGGGGATACCAATTCCCTCCAGCCACCAGCTGTGCTCATATTAGCACCTTGGAACGCTGCTGACCATCTTTACCAGCAGGACCCAGCGTGCTGCCCACCACCATCCCCCAGGCCTTTTTGCAGAATACAGCCCATGAACTGCTGCCCCTGCGCCTGATCGCCCAACTCGTTCTTAATCCATCTGGCCACCCCTTGGCTAGACTGGAACATCCTAACTTCGACAAAAAAATGTCAAAGAAGACAGTGCAAAAAGCCTTGCTAAACCCAAAACAGATGACGTGCGCTGCTCGCTCCTTGCTGCACACCTGCAGTTACCCTATCACAGAAGGCAACCACAGCAGGCAGGCACGATTTGCCAACAGCAAACCCACACTCGCTGTACCCAACCACCTCACTCTTCACGTGCCCAGAAACATGCTCCACCACGACCTGCTCCACAGTTTTGCCACTGACCATAGCGATGCTGACAAGCCTGCAGCGTCTTGAAATACTGTTGACCTCTTCTGGAGAAGGGTTTGCCTCTACCATTTTTCCAGCTGGTTTTGGATCAATAAATCACTTTTAAAATCTCTGACGTGTAAAGAGCTGAACTCACCGATTGCAAAGAAGGTGTCCCTGTCAATAGCAGCGGCCTCCCTGCAGTCGAACAGCAGCGAGGCGGCTTCAGAGCGGCTGAGGAGGCTGGGGTCGCTCTGGGGGAGCGCCAGGCGCCTCAGCTGCTCCGCCAGGGACGTCATGCCTCCGCCTTTCCAGCAAGCACAGCTCGGAGGAAACCTGCTGCGAGGCAACCAGAGCAGGCCCGCGGATAAAGCCAACAGCCCGCGCTCCTCTCCCGCGAGGAACCTCCTGGAGCCCGCCTCAGCGCGGGCTCCACCGACCCCTCCCGCCCCAGCGCCCGCGATGCGCGGCCCAACGGCCCCGGCTGCCCTGCAGACGCGCGCCCCCTCCCCCCGCGCCTGCCCACCGCGGCCCAGGCCCAGGCCTCGCTGCCAGCCGCCCTCTGGGGACACCCAAGTGGAGCAAGCCGGGCTCACCCCGGGCAGGGGACCAGAGGGCAGCGGCAAGCGGTGACACGGCTCAATACCCCCTAGGCCGACCCCCGGCCCCACCTGGCCCCGCGCCGCGCTCCACGTGCGCCGCTAACCCGGAAGCAGCGGCACCAGCGGCACCAGCGGCACAGGAAGCCCCACCCCCAAGCAGCAGGGCCACGCCCCCCTCCCTTGAGGGCGTGTTTGTGCGCTGCTCCGGGCACGCGCCAGTCTCCGGCGTTTGGTTGCTGGCGCGTGAAGGGAGCGACCGTTGGCCGCCGGCGTGCGAGCGTGTGTCGGAGTGTAGGAGCGGGGCGAAGCTGCCTGTGCTGGTCTTAGCTGTGAGAGGAGATGTGAGGGCCTTGCGCAGTGAAGGGAAGGAGACGCCTGGCGGAGGTGCCTGTGGCCAGGTGCCACGCCGGCATTGTGCTGAGCCCAGCGCAGCCCTGCTCTGGGGGTCAGATCTACTGAGAGGGGTCGGCGTGTTAATAGTGAAGCATGCAGAGCTTGAGTTGTTCCACGACAGCATTTCTCCCCATCCAGAGTGAGTTGTGCTGGGGAAAATACAGGAGTCCTGAGCAAAAGATCTTGAAAACTACTGCCGCATTTATGGATGAGATCCCAGTGGCAGCACCACGGAGTGATATAGGTAGGAGGAGTCCCCTGGAAGCCATCTAGCCTCAACGCAGGCCAGCTCCCCGCGTGTTGCCCAAAAGTTTGTCCAGTTGCAGTTGGAGCGTCTTGGAGGATGGAAATTCCACAGCTTCCCTGAGCCTCTCATCCAAGGTTTGGTTACCCTCAGGATAAAAACAAATTCCTTATATAAAAAAACATTGTCACCCTCCAGCTTGCATTCAGGGCTGCAACATTTTGCACCTTGAAGCAAGTGCACAAAGCCAGAAAGAGAACATGGGCTGTGACAGTCCAGGGGAAGCCTGGAAAAAAGCTTAATGTGAGCAGATGGACAAAATTATGCCACATACAACAATTCCAGCACCAGGTCTGCAAAACTATTCCATATGTTGTTGAGAAGCTGTACCCTTATGACAGAAGTAACAAATATGTTTGCACAGTAAAATTGCCAATTTGGCAATAATGTAGCATGCAGTAGAAAAAAAAGGTTGTAAATTTAGCTCTGCAGAGAATTGTTTGCATTATCCCTGTTGTTCTCTTCCTGCTCTCTGGGGCAGCGCAGCAGCCACCCTTCATGTCTGGACTTTGTTGTGAAGTGGTCAGACAGTGCTCTTCTGCTGCACCTGCGTCCATAAGGCCATGGGGCCCCTGTTCCCCCAGCTTGGCTGAGGAGCAGAGAGGCTGGAGTTGTTGTGCTATGTATGGACGCCAATATATCAAACTTGAGAGTTAAGATTCATCTTCCCCTTCTCCTGCTAATCAGGTATGAGCTTAGTCTTTTTCTGCTTACACCAGTGAAACTCAGGAGTATCAAACTAGAGAGTTAAGATTCATCTTCCCCTTCTCCTGCTAATCAGGTATGGGCTTAGTCTTTTTCTGCTTACACCAGTGAAACTCAGGAGTAATTCCCATGAGGTCAGTGGAGTTGTACAAGTGTGCAGCTGGTGTAACTGGAGGCAGAAACAACAAAGCATAATTCAGTGACGGCTGGGATTACAGAAAATTGCAGTTCTTGTTGCTGGAACAGGTTTGAAGAGAAAATAATTTTTCAGTTGAACTGAACAGCCGGGAGAAACTTGCTTGCTAGGCACGATATCAAGCCTATCATCGACTTACTGACCACTGCGGCAGGCAGTATCGTGTTTCCCTGCCTTTTCTTGGAAAATCTATCACAGCTTCCCCCAGCCATAAACTCTCATGTGTAGCTGCATTCCTGATCTAAAAATAAATAGAAACCTCTGGATGGGGCGGAGAGAAGCTATTTGGGGGATTTTGCTGTATTAAAGCAGCTATGATATGGTACTACAAACCGAGAGCTTCTAATGAGAATTATTGTAAAGGAAGCTTTTAAATGTTCTGAAGGCGCTTTGGCTAGGCACATGCAAAAAAGACATTGGTTTGAACACATTGCAGTGGCCACCTCTGTGACTCCAACTGTTTTCACTCAGGATAGGTGTAGTTTGTCCCAGAAACACCAGGGAGAGATTTTGGAAAAATGTAGGAAAAAAACGGTTCTTTCATTGCTGAGCCACTGATTAATTGTGACGTTTTTGATGCTTATTGTGTATTGTTGTAAAATCAGCTAGAAAGTTGGATTTCCATGACTGCACAATTGTTGCTAGAAAAAACAGGAAAATGTCTCTCATGATTGCTGTGGTTATGATTGTTCTTTGTCATGGTTTGATATTTATTACGCTGGGACAGAAAAAAAAATGGTTCTTTGCATGTGTGTTAGCTACTTATTGGTATGGAAAGATACCTCTGCCAGACTCTACTGAGAGAAGATGCCGTAGATCCTTCTGTCTGGTAGTTGTGAGTTGTGTTGTTTAATGCATTGGGAGAACATGGTAATCGGGGTGTAGCAAAGTGGCCATTTGGGATTTAGATGTAGTAAGCAACAAGGAGACTGTCATGTGCTCAACATGCTTTGTCTTTCATGGCAGTGCTGTCCATGATGAAAGAGAGACTGAAGGCTGGGAGAAGGAAAAAGTGAACAGTAAGAAACACGCTTCTTAATGCAGCATGCTTTTCGTGCTGCCGCGTGCTGTCTTGCTCTCACCACTCTCAACTGCCTCTGTTATTTAAGCAAGTGGCAAGTGGTGGAGTAACAGCAGGTCTTGTGTGGTGCAACAACCCATTCCTGACCTGCAGCTGTTCAAATCTCTGTTTACTTGCCAGCCCAGCCAGTTGCTGTTTTTTGGTCGTATGATTCTTTTATTTTTAATTTTTTTAATGCTGAGATGAATCACGGCTTTTTCCCTGAAGAAGATATAGTTTCTTTCCTACCCTCATGCACTAAATAGAAATTTCACCCTTTCCCCATGCTGGCCATTGAAGTCAGTGCCATTTTCGTTCCTTCAGTTGCCCCAATCACTGCCAGTCCACCCACCTTATCCATACCTGGTGAATATATGCTTTCATCTGGAATGGGCTTGCAACTTTACATGATAATACTGAAAACAGTAGGATCCAAGTTCAGTAGCAGGGGGCAGAAAACGTATCTGCTGTTTTTGCTGTTTGATTATATTCAGTTATATCATAGAGTCATGGAGTAGCTTGAGTTGGAAAGGACCTTAAAGCCCACCCAGTTCCAACCCCTGCTGCGCACAGGGCTGCCACCCACCAGGTCGGGCTGCCCAGGGCCCATCCAACCTGGCGTTTTGCACCTCCAGGTATGGGGCATCCACAGCTTCTCTGGGCAGCTGTGCCAGGGCCTCACCACCCTCTGAGTAAAGAATTTCCACCTAACACCTAACCTAAATCTCCCCTTTTTCAGCTTAAAGCCATTCCCCCTTGCCTTATCACTATCTGCCCATGTACAAAGTTAGTCCCCCTCGTGTTTATAAGCTCCCCTCAGGTACTGGAAGGCTGCAGTGAGGTCTCCCCAGAGCCTTCTCCAGGCTGAACAAGCCCAGCTCCCTCAGCCTGTCTTCATAGGAGAGGTGCTCCAGCCCTCTGAGCATTTTCATGGGCTCCTGTGGACCCGCTCCAACACCTCTGCATCCTTCTTCTGCTGGGGCCTCAGACCTGGATGCAGTACTCCAGATGGGGCCTCACGAGGACAGAGCAGAGGGGGACAATCACCTCCCTCTCCCTGCTGCCACCTCTCTCCTGATGCAGCCCAGGGCACTGTTGGCCTTCGAAGCTGCAAGAGCGCACTGCTGGCTCATGTCCATCTTATCATCCATCAGGACCCCCAAGTGTTTCTCTGCAGGGCTCCTCTCAGTGAATTCTTCTCCCAGTCTGTACACATATCTGGGATTGCCCCAACCCAAGTGCAACACCTTGCACTTGTTGAACCTCATGAGGTTCTCATGCGCCCACTTTTCAAGCCTGTCCAGGTCCCTCTCCTTCCTTAATATATGGCATCCCTTCCTTAATATGTATTTTTATTTATCCACTTTCTAAAGTTTGTTTATCTTACACATCTTTGTGTAGGAATGAATTACATGTTCATGTGATGTCTAAGAGGAGCATTGTGAACACTGACAACAACTGAACTACCTTTTTTAGCACGTGTATGCATATTTACACATGCATATGAGAGATATTAATATTACAATAATGAAAATTATTGAAAATAATCTCTTGTTGTTGTTGTTGTTGTGATACTGCATTATATAAAGTCTCTGCAATTACAAAAATGCCCCAAACCTTTCTTTGTGTTTCAGTACAGTTTTAAAAAATGTTTGGGTTTTGCATTTGCATTCCTTGTGGCTTGAAAACTCTTCATGCTATTTTGTGCTTTGGGGTTTCCTGGCAGGGGAAACAAACTACTATTAGAAGAAATAGTGTGTTTGATTTAGGTGGCAAGGGCATGAGACTGAATTTTACTGATAAGCCTGGATATCTAAATCTGTCAATTTGCTAGAGGTGCCATGTTTTTAGGGTTTAAATAGTGGCTCTGCTGTCTTGAGATGACGTAAAGACTCAATGCTGCCTTTCATAGCATACACTTGACAAATGGAAATGTTCTTGACAACAGCTAATAACTTACTGATAAAACTATTTGTCAGTATTTTCTCCAGTGCATTCCTTGCTCTCTGGCATTCTGTCTATATTGCGTATGCCAGTGTCTGAAGAGAGTTCTCTGCAGAGAAACTGCTTGAGAAAGACTTGGATGTCCAGTGACATCACCAAGAGCAGGGTGCTATTGCTGCAGAAGACTTGAGAAGCACCTAGCACAGTGGGTCGGAGGGCAGCCTGGTGCTGAACATTCACTGAAGGAGAGTGCATGGTACTGTGAATCCGGTGATTCTGTCACATCCTCTGAATACACCCGGTGGCCAGAGACAAAGCAGGTCCTGCTATGATGCTTGGAAATACTGCATAACGGAGGCTGCACTTCAAAATATCCCTCACTTTATTTGCAATAGGATTTCTTTGGTTTGTTATACCAATTGTAACAGTATGGTGATGTATGTGCCCTGAGAGGGGGAACCAAACATTTTACACAATTTATGACTAACTTCATCTTCAGAATGTGCCTAGTTTGTCTGTGTTAATGTAAAACATTTAACAACTTTTGTGTGAA
This sequence comes from Penelope pileata, assembly GCA_013396635.1. Taxonomy (NCBI): domain Eukaryota; kingdom Metazoa; phylum Chordata; class Aves; order Galliformes; family Cracidae; genus Penelope; species Penelope pileata. The sequence continues at coordinate 78,512 of WBMW01000022.1, forward strand.
CCGACAGCAGGCAGATCTGAGATGAGAGAAAGAAAGTGACTCTTGTTGTTGCCCTATAGTAGTAGATCCGGATGAACTTCCTTGGCAGTAGGGTAATGCAGAGAGAGAGCTCTTACCTTCTAGCGTGCAGAAGGTATGTTCGTTGAGCAGAAACTAGTGGTTATATTAATGTTGAGCTGCACTGGAAACCGTTATTGCTTTCCTTAAGATTTTATATGAGCTGTCTTCCAATTCAGAATTTCTTTGTAATTAATTTCTTATTTGTATTGTATTTATAATCAGTTATAGAACTGATAGCTTAGAAAACATTAAAATCATGAGTCGTTTAATTGTGGGCTATGCCAGAGTTGAAGTTTTCCAAACAATCCTAATTCAGCTGCTTTGTGTGTATCACAGTGCAGACTTTAATTGCATAGTCACAGACTACTTTTTCTCCAGAAAACCTGCTTTGTTCAGTGTATTGCGTAAGCAGTTTTCTACAGCATTATTATTTTTCTCTTTTATTCAATGGAGGTTTGTTGCACACAGTTGAAACTTATTCCCAAATACATAATATATGATTTTCATCTCTGGTCATTGTGTTATTTGTACTTGTCTTTGAGTATTCCAAATCTATAGGGAATATATTCAATTTTCACATATATCCTTATACTTCATAGCTTTATGATTTTTCCTGATCTACAGAAAGGAAACTGAGGCACATGTTCCAAACCATCCACAGATCCATTTCCCATCCAATGGATATTTATAGGATAGTGAATGCTGGTACTGCAGTTTTTGTCTCTCTCTTAAAGTGCCTTACAGAGTACTGTTATGTATTGCTTTATTTGCCCACTGAGTGGGCCTGGTGCTTGGAACATTTAGGTCCAGCAGAATCCTGTATTTGCCTGTTGCTTCCACCATGCATTGTTTTAAACATTATCTCCTGCAACTGAAAGTCTAATTTTCTGTAGATCGTCTGTGTGCTAAGGTGACACATGAAGGAGGAATAAGGGGGATTGTTGAGCCATGAGGAATGAATGAAAAAGTGTCTTCTTCTAGAAGCTCATTCATAATTCAGTGGTCTCCCCTAGAGAAGTCCAAGTTATGTTTGAATTCATCCATTTGAACTGCAAAATAAGCTTTCTGCTGAATGCTTTCATCAGAGGAGAAGAGGCCAGGGGAAGATGTGTTCAGACTGTCTTAACTAAAAAAAAATGAATTCCAGACTTTGCTATAAATATATGTGGAGCCTTTCAGCCTATAGGGCCCACCTTTGTTCCTGACTCCACCTTTTGTGACTATTGTCCATATGAACTAGAAAAAAAAACCAAAAAAACAGCATCTAACTTAGGGGGGTTGGGGGGGGGTTGGGAAAGTGTCTTCAGTTAAGAAATTCAGGAAGCTTATGACTATTCCACATTTAACTATGGGGCACAACAGAGTTCTAGGCTGCGTGTTATCATCACACCACTACATTTATCATATAAACAAACTGTCTTCAAAGTGACAAAACATGCAAATACTCTCCTCCTTCACTCATACTGATCTAGACTTAGACAGAGAGAGATGAGCCAGTTAAGAAACATCCAGAGATACTGAGAATAAACAAGACCTATCACTGCGAGAGGATTGTTGCTGGTAGTTCTTAAGAGCAGCCGGTCTTGTCCTGGAATGTGTGTTGTCCAAAACTGATATCCATTGCTCCTGAGATGAGAACATGGCGAAAGTTACTGAGAGAGATCATAGATGGACAGGGAACAATTGTCTTCAGAACAGAAATAGGAAAATACAGGCCCTGCTTTATGGCAGGAACATTGCTCATTTTCTCAGTGCTGATTCTTAGTGCAGCAAAGTGCCAGAGTAAAGCTTTGTTGGACAGGATGTAAGGACAACAGTTCCGGAAAAGGAAAACTTGCACAATACGTGTTGCAGAAAGAACATGTTATCCATGTTTGGCAGAAATTCAGGTTGAGCCTGATGCTGCCTTATACAGGGATGAATTTGGCACCTTTACTCATCTTTGTACAATAAGTAGTTAGTATTCATTTTTACTGACTAGCAATTCATTCAGACAGGTTGTCTTCTTGGGTGTATAACTTCAGTTTCACTGACTGGAGTGAAACTCCACTTGGAGTACCTGGAAGGAGAAATGAGGGCACAGTGACTGCAACTTGTCTAAGGTCGTTCAGTGAACCTGTACAAATGCTGAGATTAGAACACAGCAGTGTCTGATATCCAGTGCCCGTATCCTGTGACCACAATCTCTACCTCATACCTCAGTGATTTAAAACCTGCCAGGTCTTCTCTGTGCCCCCTAGATAATTCTTGACTGGAAACTCTGACTTAGTTGACAGCCTTTGTTTCTAGATAAATAAAGGCATGTTGTGTATGTATTCCTTATCTCACAGACACATCTGAGTTCTTTTTTTCCTCAGTGTGACCAAAACTTTTGCTGAATAGTATGCTTTAAAAAAAATAATTCTGAAGTATATCAGTTATCAGGTCATAGGCTGGCTCACTGAAGGTTGTTTTTAACCGGTAATGTTCATAAAGTACAAGCTGCATAGTCAGTTGCAGGCTTTAGCATTGCCCAAGTCCCACAGTTTCTTCCTTGCTTAGGATCTCTGTGTGCTGAGGCTAAGCCAGCATAAAATAGGAGCACAGCCAGGATTCTGGGAACAAGATGGTTCTTCTGGTGGTCTGTGATAGGCTGTGCTATGCTCCTAGTCCCGCTCCTTACATTCTCATGCCTGAACCATTTTTAAAATCCTGGCTCTGCCTCACCATTTTTTCCAACCCTATGCCAGCACTATTTGTAGTTTCCCCACCTGTTACCATGTGTATTACGTTGTAGCTGTCTGCATGCTGCTCTACAAATTCAGTCTGCTAACAGACTGACTGCAGTGCTGCAAATAAATTGCCATATAGATTTTGCAGCTTTTTGTCTGATGTTACATTTTTAATCTGTGCAAAGCATCTATCAAAGCTTCTGATTTTATTTAGCTCATTTTCTACTCTGTTTTTGTGAGTTGTGCCTACCCAGACCAGAGCCACTGAACAACAGAGGCAGCCTCGAGAGACTAGCTCAAATGATAAGGCAGTTCAGGTATCAGGGTTTTTTTCTGAAATATTTAATAGACAATATAAGGGTTGAGGGCTCTTCTGATTCCTGAAAGGTATGATTTTGTGTAGTGCTGCCTGGCGGTAGCCATCACTAGAGGGTTTGCCCTCTGCTGTGTCATATCTTGCACTGCTCACTTTGGAGTTTGTGATTATGATGTATTACAGACTACTAGAAGAGGCCAGATTTTGAATGTTTCATACTAATGTTTGTCTTGCAGTCTTTTTGAGAACCAGGACCATCTGGTGTGCTGACTATCAAGCTGCAAATGTGGCTCTAGGAATTGCAGGGACATCCCCTTCAGAGTATAAGGGACCCTGAATGCCTGAGCAAGCCTGACATACTAACATACTGCCAGGCATGTTTGGGTGCAGGCTAAGCACAGAGCTGAGACAGAGATGGAGGTTGGGTAGGTAAAGCACACTGCAGTTGTAGTTGTTCTGTAGGCTGGTCAGGGCTTTTAGAGGTAGAAAGCCTCTGCTCCAAAGAATGGACATTAAGAATGGTGGACATTAAGAACCAGAGAAAGCATCACTGACTATTTCAGAGATGGGAGAGTGCAGCACAACAAGCTTGTTTCTCTTTCAGTTGGTGGGAGCAGTCTAATGGGCCAAGACATAGTTTGTTGGGAAAAATTTACTTGAAGTGACTTGCTCAAGGTTATGTAGAGCGTTTTAAACTGGTGTAGATCACTCGGTCTCTCAGCCCCATGACTCTCCTTCCGCACAAAGGGTTGGCAACAGTCAGTGGTCCCAGTGCAGTCAGCATTTTCTCCATACTCCTGCAGCCCAAGCTATGCTTTAGTAGTATTTCTCTCTCCTATAAATGTTTCAGGGGCAGAGTACGTTGTTTCTATATATAGTTGATGAAGCACTTTGAGATCTTTTGACAGTGTCAGTTGTTACTATGAAGTCAGCAATGCATTTTTTCAGTTCTTTCTCCATTTGTATTTCCAAACCTATCCTTTGGAATAGCATGCTTTAAAAAAAAAAAAANCTATATATAGTGCATACTTAGCTTCTATATAGTTAATAATGCATGAGTAGAATGGAGATTTTTTTGGAGTCAAAGTCCATGTCTCTTGGTGCCCCCAGAGCAGCTTTGACTTAGCTCAGGCAGAATCAGAATTTTGGTTCCCATAAGTATGCTTCTCTTTGCTCTCTTTCCCCCTTCTGTACATGTTCATTTCACTTGCTACAAGTGAAATGCTACATTTTAAGAAACAGGTGTGACATGCCTTGAAAATAACAGGGCTTTTTGATGCTTCTTTTAAGATTCTATTAACAGTTTATGTAAGAAAGCAGTCACTGATTTTTTTTTTTCTAATGTTTCCTTGATTTCTTTCTTGAAAAGTCATCCGACTATTCTTTTTCACAGAGGAACAGGCTGTGCCTATGGATAGATAGTTACATGAAGACTTCTGATTTATGGAGCTCTCATAAAGCTCTCATAAAGTCCTTTATCTTCAGGTGGCCTTTCTGAGACAATTTTGGCAGATGTGGACTATTGTGTTCCTACAGAGAAATGTTAAAACTGAAAACTAATGGTAATCACTTCCCATGAGCTGATTGTTTCACATATGATTATTTAAGTAGAGAAATCTGGCTTAGTTCTTGTTCTAAGTCTTACTAAGTTCAAATAGAAGAATGATCTGGAGAAACATTGTTGAAGTTTTAAGTATTTTTGAAGTTTTATTAAAAAGTTGAGGCTTTGTAGCCTCAACTATATATATATATATAGCTTCTGAGAGTTTGTGAGAAGGAAGAATAAGAAATAGGTCACAGGGATTGGAAGTCTGGTGAACAGCGAAAATACAGAGGAGCGATTTCTTGAAAGAATGATGCAGCAGGCTTTGGGGGAGCAAATGGAAGCTAAAAATAAATGGTGAAACAATTTCTATTTCATTAATAAAGTGTTACAGGCTGACACAGGAGGTGAAAACTGTGCTTTGCTGAGTTAGAAAAGCCCTTGAATTCTCAAGGAGCTTAATGGAACGTGAACCAAGAGACTTTTGCTTAGTTGGTATTAGTTTCAAAGATCCTTCATATGTTGGAACTCAGATAAGAAATACTGATTTTTTTATATTTATTTTAATCTGTTTGAAAAACATGCATATTCTTTTTGTCTTACCACATAATAAGCAATCTATGTTATTTCTACCTCAGATCTACCTGGATCTCAAATCTCCTGCCATGTCAGTTTTAAGTGCTGCATCTATATAGGTCACAGTGTTTCTTCCTTTTTCTCTACTTAGGATTTTTGTTCTTCCTTTCCTACTCAGCTTGCTTATTTCTGTTTTCATTTGCTTTTCACTTTCCTTAGGGACACAGTTTCTAGCTGTGCAGCTCTGCCAGTTTTAGTGGAGCTGGTCATAACCTATCCCAGATGTGGGGATGAGCTGATTGAGCACACTGCAGCCTGTGCCTGTCTGCTTGATTCATCCTACTCTGCTGGGCTCAGCTTTCCTTTCTCTAGGTGATCTGGAAGTGGCAGCTCCCTTTCCACTTCAGATTTGGCATCATAATTCCATTTTGGCTCTCTTTCCACTATAGGCCTCCATTCATATGCTCCCCATTACCATCTGAACAGTTCATTTATGAAATTAAATTGAAGTAGTAAACAAAATACCAGATACTCCTCCTAATACTCCATCTATAAATATCTTCTGTGCCTACTCACGTTGTCTGATTAAGGGCTAGTAAGCAGTTATTCAGAGAACCTAGGACAGGCCACATTCCATCAAAATAAGCCATTTTTTTAAAAAAGGATATTGCATTTAGCTTCCTGTTTCACAGTTAAAAAGCTCAGCTCTCTAAAAATGCATATCGGTAAAGTTGAAACCCCCTATTTTGACATTTTCAGAATGAAAAAAAAAAAGAAATATTTTTTGCAATAAGAATTCAGAAATATTTTTTTCATCCAGAATGTACTAACGTAACCTGCCCAAAATGGATTTGGAAATATTTCCCCCTTGCATAAAAATGTGGGTTTATTCCTATTTGGAATGAACTGGAAATTTTTGTTCTCTCAGATTGTCTGAGACATTCTGTGGTTCTAGGTGTCAGTTCCCTGGCACAGTGATGATATTTTTTTTGGATTTGTTATTGCAGTGATATGTTTACCTAAGTACCAATAAACATGAAAAAAAAGTCATACCTTTGCAGCAGTGGCTAGCTACCTTGTGACAAAGTTCTGTAACTATTATTAAAAAAAAACCAAACATTCTTCTTTCAGAATTCTAGGAATCAAGTGTAGATTTCCAGAAGTCTAGCGCTAATCCCCAGTGTGATTGGCTGCGCGCTGTTGCCCCAATACTTTCATTTGTGTTTCACAGCACAGGCGCTCTGGCCCACATTACATGACGAGGGCCAGCAGGAGAGATGTGACTTTATCTGTTACCTCTTGTGCGAAGCCAGCAGGGCCCATAAGGCACACTGGTACTGCTCAGTGGGAGCAGTTTGGTACCATCTGGCTTCATCTACCTCGATCTGCAGACAAAAGAGTGCTGAGGAAAGGCTCACCTCTGAGGCAGTAGCACATTGAAAGGTCGCAGGTCTTGGCAGCACAGGAGACAGCTCTGCTTCAGAGCATTACAGCTTTATATGTATACTTCTGTGAGTTTTTTTGACTTATTCCTGCTTTTCCTCTAGAAGCTTCTGTGCTGCGCATGGTGAATAAGAAGAAATGGTTTTACTAATTTTGGAGGCTTTAATAGTCATTTAGGCAATAGGAGTTGAGCATGCATCACAGAACATGGATGACTCCCCATCTATAACCCACACAAATTATACCAGCATAGGCACAATGTGTGTATACACAAATGATTTGTTTATAATCACTATTAGACATGGGCTGAGAATTTCCTAAGAGGTTTCTCATCTGTGCATGAGCAAAGGTCTGTGCACAGCGTTCATCAACATCTGCTTCATTTTAGATGGAAATACTACAGCAACCTTGAGAATATTAGTACTGAGCAGGTGAAAAGCGTGTGCTTGTTTCTTTGCTTCCTAGACTTGGAATTTTTAGACTGTTTTATCTCATGGTAGGTACACCAATCTTAGGAAGTTAAGCTTGATTTGATTGCATGAAACATTTGTGTTGCAATCCTCTTCTGAATTCAAATGTGCAACCTTTTTTAAAGCTTTTTAAATGAATGGCTAGTTAATGGCTGTGTGTGTATGATCATCTAAATTGCATGGACTCACAGGACAGAAGGCGACTTGGCAGAAAGCGGAGCTTTAATGAGTGATACCAAGTGCAGGACATATGGGTGCTAGCTGCTACTCATTCTGGTGATTCATTCACATTGGTTCAGACATCTATGGCTGCCTTTACTGAACACAGTTCTCCTCTCTTGTACCTGGCTAAGTCTTCCAAGGCCTTTAAAAGCTCAGCTTTGGTGAACATTTGTTGTTTGTAAGCAAGCTTCAAACTGTATCCAGCATGGACACCGCTAGAGGAGATGACCTTGGCTGACAGGAGGTGCAGCATTAGTGCCAGCCTAGATGAAGGGCACAGGAAACCTGTCAGTTCCCAAAGAAATGTTCAGTTATTGCCAGGACAACTGAAATGATATGACACGGGAGACAGGGAACGTGCTTGCCAGCGTGTTTGATCTCAGTGCTATCTTTTCAGATTTTACCCTGTGGAAAACAGAAACAGATAGATGGTTGCTGTCACAAATCTATAAAACTTTTGGTTCCACAGACGTTTTCATTCTCTTCTTGGTGTCTGCCTTGGGGTTGCATGGAGCATGTTCCCTGGATGAAAGGATGCATGTTGCTTTTCTAAGCTGTCCTTGCATAATTCTGGTTTAGCTCCAGACCTGATCTCTGTTGCAAGTGTTTTGTCTTCTGGGTGTCCTTTCCTGCATTGGCTTTGGTGAGCCGTCATCTGAAAAGGAAAATGGGAAGTGACTGATGGTCCACACAGCCTTTAGACTTATGATAAATAATGTTGTACTGCACTAGCAAATCATACATGGGTCTGGAGAAATAGAAATACACGAAGTAGATTTGAAAAAAAAAAAAAGTCGAATTAGAAAGGCAGATGAGTAGACAGTAGTTGTTTTTGGTCACAGCACTTACGGGAGGTGCATCTCCCTTGTCAGCTTTCGTTCCCCCTGGCTGCGACGATCTCCGCTCCGCACGGCAGCGGCGCTGCTCGGTACCCGACCCGGCGGGGGCGGCAGCGGTCCAAGCGCGGGCGCCTCTCCGCCTGCGGCCGCAGCTCGGCACGGCGCTGGGCAGCCGCCGGCGGCCACGTGACAGCCCGGCGGGGATAATAAGCGGCGGCGATGAGCAGCGCTGGGCTTCTCCGGAGGGTCGGCCGCAGGGACCTACAGCAGCAGCAGCAGCAGCAGCAGCAGCAGCAGCAGCAGCAGCAGCAGCAGCAGCAGCAGCAGCAGCAGCGAGAGAGATCGAGGGAGGGAGAGCGAGAGAGAGGGAAGGAAGGTCACCACCGATCAGTGCCTACCTGGCAGTTTCAGTCTCTACTCTCAGCAACTCATCAATATTCACACCCTGTCTCTTTGGAAAAGAAAAAGAAAAAAAAAACCAAACATATTGCTGCCTTCAACCCACCAGCAACTGAACTGATCTTAAATATATATACCTATTTAACTATCAGAAGCCACAGCAGTTGAAGCTGATCCCTGGGTAGAATGAACAGCATGAACCAGATAGAAACAAACATGCAGTACACCTACAACTATGAAGAAGATGAGTACATGACCCAAGAAGAAGAATGGGACAGGGACCTGCTCCTGGACCCAGCATGGGAGAAACAGCAAAGGAAGGTCTGGAATTAAAGTAATGTGTGTCTGTCTGTGTGCTTCTTTGTGGAGTTATGGCCTCACTTGTAGCCATGCTGCATCTGGAATTGCCGGGGCTCTGCACTAAGGGGTTCTTGTTTTAGAAAAGAATGCATTTTCCATTGTATAAAGCACGTATATAATATACGTATTAGGTCATATTTTGCTAGAAAAATACTCACTTCTTGTATTCTTAAGTGAAACCTATGTGAGATGATGCTGATTAGTGAGTCAGGAATATGTTTTCATATTTTACTGGGAATATTTTGTCAGTACCTCTACGTTTATATGTTAGTTGTTGATACAGATTCCAGCAGTTTTTAACTTAACTTCATGGGTTTTCCTTTCAGGAAGCAGATTGTGAATTAGTATATGTGCCTGATGGCTTCTCAAAAACAGTAAATTGCAGTTATAGCCTGTGTCATGCATGAAATGCTTCAGAATTGTGCAAAAAATCCACCAAAGCTTGCATGCAGTATTTCTGAGGGCAGACTCAGAGATTACTTTCAAAATTGGGATCTTGCAACTTGCCTTTCGTTAGAATTTACTCTCAAATCTGAATGAATGATTTTAGAAAGGAAATATTGCCTAGGAATATATTCAACACAGGCTTGGAAAACGGTGCTTAATGAGTTACCATCCCGTATGCCATTCACTGTCTGGTTAAAAAATCAAGTATGTAAACTCCTTGGAATACATGATTGTCGAGGAAGTACATTTCATCTTTTAGGTGTAGGAAAGCTAATGTGTTACCAGGTACTACCCATGCTCAGTCTCTGAACATAGGCACAGATGATAACACTACCAACAGTCTTGTCAGCAGTTTGGTACTTTAGTAACTATTGCCAAGGTGATACCTTTAAAATATGGGAGTAGAAAGATCTGATTTCAGAACACCGAATTTTAAGCAACCTATGGAAGAGAGAGATGAGAAGTATTATAAAGGATTTGTTACTTCCTAATGTAAAAAGTGATGTTGAAGTCACAGTGGACAGATCTAGGATTAAAAGGTTATGTGCTGGTTACAGGAAGGAAAAAAAGGGGAGGAGGAAGAGAAATGGAACTTTAAACTGTGGGGTTGTGTATGCTTTTTGCTGTAGGTGACCAGCTCACTCCAAAAACTCAAGTAGAAAATAAGAAGTTGGGTGGACTTTGATTAGGGCAATATTTAGCCTCTGTCAAATCAATAAATCAATCTTAAGCCCACTGCTATAGTCATGGCCATAAAAGTATGACTATAAAAGTAAAGGCTGTTAGAATTGTTAGGGCCAATGTGCTTGCTTTTCCATTGAAATTGGTAGAGGCAATATTTTGCTCTCAGTTTTCACGTGTATCCTTCCACCTACTGTCAGCTTTATGTGGTTTTGTTCATTTCAGTGTCCTGCACTCACATCTGCTTAGATCCTGCTGTACAAGTATAGTGTGAGAAGTTCAGCCGCTGCCACTCCTAACCAACTATTATGCATCAGTGATGTTCATTTTAGTTTGATGCTCTTTATATGGTGAACTATTCTTCTATGTTTTACAAAGAAAATGAAAATGATTTAAGTGCTAGTGATTTGAAACTGCTCAGCTGTAGCAGTTTGTGGTTACATCTGATGAAGATTCAATTGTCCAGCGTTTCAGAGAGTGCTGTGCTTCAAAGTAAAGAAATAATGGACCAATTACTAGATAATCAGCACTCTAGCGTGATTTTCCTAGAATGTAGATAAATAATGAAGAGGATTTGGATGCTGTAGGCTTATATGTGCAGTAAATCTCTCTTGTCTATTATAGAAGAGCAGGGAGAAGATGATATGAGACCCCATAGCAAATTTTTTTGTTTTCATTCCTCCGAACAAATAATACTTCAGCAGAAAGTTTGGTTTCCACATGGACAAGTGAAAGCTTACTTCCACAGAGTACAGAGATAGTGCCTTTGGTGCTTTGTGTTGCCTGTCCTCAGTACAGTTTTTAATATTTAAGTGATATCATGTTTAAATAAAATTTAAGAGGGAGATTCTCATTCCATGCCTTGGAAAGGAGTCTGAATTATTATGACATGAAATAACTAGTCTCACGTAAAGGGTCTGATAAACTTCTTAAAATTTCAAGGCTTCTATCTTTTTCTAGATAGTGCTAAGACAGTTGCAGAAAATGCATTCTCAATTCCCTTATTTATTAGAAAAAGATTGCAGATACATGGGCACAGACCTTTGTTCAAACTGGTAATATAATATAGAAAAGTGATCTCAGTGGAGCCCTGGCAGTTGGCAGCATATATTTTCTATTAGGCACTCTTGGAACAAACCAAAAATAAATGCCATTGTTTCTATTGTGGGCTGCCCTCTCCAGACTTGCCATTTCGGTGATATGCCTGGTATGAGATCTGTCAACAGATGCTGGTAACACATGATGACGTCCATAGGATTACAATGGATGTGACGCCTAATTATAACCATGGTTCATAGAGTATTATGGTCTGCTGTAATCCAGTCTCCTTGGTGGCTTCAGATGTCAGAATAAATATAAAGCACACTATATGAAGGGAGTCTCAGTAGTAGCTTAGCTGTGTCTCTCTGAATGTGAACACCAATTTAAGTGCTTTGGTTAGAGTATTATTTAGCATGTGCCAAATCAAGAAATAGAGGAAACACAGCAATTGGGCCATTTGCTGCATTAGATATTGTTGGTAAAAACTTAAACAGGATCATATAGTTGGAAACTTCAGACAGCAACTTTGAAAAAAAACCAGAACAACAGAACAGTTTGTCTCCATTGTATTTTGGATGGACATGCTGTCTTCAGTAGGAACTGATTAGAGAACTACAACCTTGGCGTCTTTTGAACATGTAGATGGAAACCATGAGACTGGAAACTTCTGAAGTCTGCTGCTTGGCCTGGTACACTTTGATTGGCCATGTGTACTTAGACAACGGTTGAAAGGTCTGTGTCAGTGGCCCCTTGTTTCTTCGGTACTACGCGGAAATTAAAAAGTAAGGTCTGACTGCCCAGAGGGGTTGGGATTCTCTTCTTGATTCTTTAGCCTTAGGCAGGGTCACTTCACCTCCTTAGACCTCAGTTTTCTCACTGGTTAAAAAGAGGACAACAAAAGTGATGATTTGTAAACAAATGGTAGAAGTAGTTGGTTTCATGGTGTGTCATAGTAGTCATTAGCTCTCTTTCAGTCACAACTGCGCTGTACTGAACTGCAATTGAAAGTCATGCTAGCTCATAGTGAAAGACTTAAAGCCTGATATCCCTTCTCTCTATGTTAAATTTCTCTCTTAACCTTGCAAAAAATGTTCAACAAATTCTGCGGTCCTTTTAGTTTTCAATAGCCTTTACCTCAATATAATTTGAAGAAACAGAAAAAGTGCAATTTCCCTTAGCTTAGGAGACCTACGACAACTCAACTTATGCGAGTATACTGTGTTGTTTGCAGCATTTTTGAACCTTGTTCTAGTGATAGGACAATGGGAAATGGTTTTAAACTGAAAGAGGGGAGATTTAGGTTTGATGTTAGGTGGACATTCTTTACTCAGAGGGTGGTGAGACATTGGCACAGGCTGCCCAGAGAAGCTGTGGATGCCCCATCTCTGGCGGTGCAAAAGGCCAGGTTGGATGGGCCCTGGGCAGCCTGACCTGGTGGATGGCAGCCCTGCCCATGACAGGGGGTTGGAACTGGGTGGGCTTTAAGATCCCTTCCAACCCAAGACATTCTATGATTCTCTGATTCTATGAATTCCTAACACTGCTTAGTGAGTTGTGTGTTAAAAAATGCTTTTTCTTTTCCGTCTTCTCTTACTAATGCAAGAAAAAAAGTTTTAAAATTATTTTCCTCAAAATTCAAAATCATCTTTGAGTGAAAAATGATGAGAATCCCACAGAATGAATGTTATTGTAAAACTAATGAAAATGCATGAATTGATCCACTGAGCATTGATGTTTTGTTAATACATCCACAGATAGGCATTTATTTTCAAAACTATAAACTAGGCAAAAAATTACACTAATTTTATGATCTTTGGACTAATTAAACTAAAGTCTGCCAAAAATGCATCTGACATGGAAGCGCGTATGAAGCAAAGGTGTGGAATTGAATTCCTTCAAGCAGGAAAAATGGCACCCATTGACATCCACCAATGCTTGCTGTGTGTTTATGGAGACCAAACAGTGAGCACAGTGAGGTGATGGGTGGTGCATTTCAGCAGTGTTGACAGCAACGTGAAAGGCAAGCCTCATTCCGGATGGCCATGCACAGCTGTCACACCACAAAATGAAGACTATCTCCATCAGTTCATCTGTGCAAATCAGCTAATGGTAGTGAAAAAGAGAGTTGAAAAAGAGTGTTTTGTAGCTGAGAATTTGCTCTATCAGGTAGTGTTATTGTACCGTTTGTATCTGTTGTAGTTTCCATGGAAATATATAGGAGGCATTACGTTTGGAGTGACCTACGTCTTTCATACATTCCCTTCAGACGTTTGTGCATGCCTCTGACACTACTGCACTGATGAGTGTAAAGGAAAAACTGGAAACATACTCTTGGCCTTACCGATATTATTATAGATGACTGTTCGTATTCCAGCTTGCTGTATGGCCCAGATGCCACCATTTTGTTGATGCAGAAGGGCTTTGATGTAGGTGCCAGCACCAGGAAAGCCAATGGTGTTTTGTAGTGCATTAGGAAGTGTTGCCAGCAGCTTGAGGGAGGTGATTCTCCTCTTTTCAGCCCTGATGAGGCCACATCTGAAGTGCCGTGTCCAGTTCTGGGCTGCCCAGTATGAAAGAGATTCCAGTGGAGGGCTATGAAGGTGATTAAGGGCCTGGAGCATTTCTGTTATGAGGAAAGGCTGAAAGACCTGGGACTGTTCAGCCTGGAGAAGAGATGACTGAGAGGTTCTTATCAGTGTACACAAATATTTTAAGGGCAGGCATCAAGAGGATGGGGCCAGACTCCTCAGTGGAGCCCAGCTACAAGATAAGGCAACAGGCACAAACTAGAGCACAGGAAGTTCCATATGTGTATGAGGAAAAAACTTTACTGTTGAGAGCAACAGAGAACTGGCTTGGACACATTGTCTAGAGAGATTGTGGAGTCTCCTTCCCTTGAGATATTCTAAAGCCATCTGGACATGATCCTGTGCAATATGCTCTAGGTGACCCTGCTTGAGCAGAGGGGTTGGACTAGGTGGTCTCCAGATGTCCCTTCCAACCACAGCCATTCTCTGTGTGTGTGTCAGTGTAATTTCTGACTATTTTGATGGGATTTTATGATGGTATAGAATAAACAAGAAGACCTGGAGTATTTATTTAGCTTGATATTGTGCTCTTCGTGAATAAAAATCTTCTCAATGAGACTGTATGCTGTGCATGAGTGATGACTTCAGAAAAGTTTCTTTAGTGTCTTTCCAGTATTCAGCAGTACATTAGATTACGTTTTCAGTGTGACCTATAAGGATTTATCTGTGTTACATTATTTCACTGGTAATGCAACTCCTCTTGCATTAAAAAAAAAAAAAAAAAAAGGCATTTAGAAGCCACTACTATGGCAAACAACTCTTTGGAAAAAGTTGCCAGAACTGTGAATTATGGACAAAATGCTCCTTTTCCTTATGTTGGGGCTACTTCATTAAGTTCAGCAGATTAGAGAGGTTCATTGCAGCCTGAAAGAGAAATTGACCTTGTGTTCAGTCTGACTTCAGTGTCTATAAATAGAGTTACAGTCAGCGTCCTGGCTTCACTCTGAAGTCTGTGTGGTCTTCTATGGATGGAATCTAAACCAATTCCGTATCAGAAACCTTTTCTTGGAGAAAGTCTACTGGTGAATGAGAAGACAGATAGACTAATAAATAGAAAAAAAAAAAAAAAAACAGCTACATTATTCAACCAGGAAAAGAAAATAAATGGCCAAGGTTGAATGAATGAAAAAGAAATGTAAGGCAGAAAAATGTTGGCAGGCGAGGCTGGATGCCACCAGGAAAATTCAGTACTGTAGAACTCATGAATTTGCAGGCTCTGGACTGAAATAATTGTTGTGGAGAATTTAGCAATATCTACAGTGTGTACAGTACCTTCCAGCCTCCATCTTGCTCTTTTTCTGAGACATTATGTAAATAAACAATTGTGGTTTGTTTGTTTGTTTTCTCAGATTGAAAAATTATTTCCTTGAATAATCAGCCTTGAGGTTAAGGTCTTACAGCACACAAACAGTCCATCTCTTGGTCTCTTGAGGTTTTTCAGTGAGATGACACTTCTTACTTGCAAGGATCTGTGAGAGCCAGCAGTGACTTGTAGGGTCGTGAGGGAGGGAAATGGTACACTCCTTTCTAAGAAAGGATCAGCCTCTCATTACTCATCCCTAGTACTTTCCTGTTTTTACTTGGGTATTTCTTAGGAAGACTGGTGCCCTGGGTTGAGTAGCTCCAGAACTTATTTCAGGAGGGGATTTCGTTTGTTAGGAAGGAAATTTGCCATGTACCAGTGTTGAAATCAGAATGATATTGTGTGGAGAAATCATGATATACTGAGTCCAATACTGCAATTCTCTGCATTCTTTACCTTTTATCCAAAGAATTAGTATGGCGTAGGTGTCTTGGAATTTCTGCAGGTTAAATGCAGGATTTTTTGTAGCTACCGGTAGTTAGAAAAGCAAACCAATTCACCTTTTCAGACAAATTTTATTTTTCCTTAGTAATCATCCAGCATCGTGCCTGCCTTCTATAGAAGCACAATGTGGTTCTAAATGGTGTATTGCCACTATAGATGCAGAGAGTGTGCCTTTTGGAAACATTAAGTTTCAGCACTCCAAGGCCAAATGCTTCTCCAGGTGCACCACGAATTCTCTTTCAAAACAGTGAATGCCAAAAGCTCTGATGTTAAGAACACGCACACATAAACCATCTGTTGTTTCCTTTTAAGTTCTGGGTGCTCTTTAAGTGACCTTCTTGGTGGTAGATGGCCTCATATAGGGGCTGATACAGAACTTGGTAGTCGATGGACAGATTCTGTTTTTGCTACCAGTTTGTCTTGATTTTTCAGCATGATTATAAATACCCTAAATATTAGACACTGATGAAACAAAAGAGTGTGGAGTTGCAGTGTGTCTAGTTCTGTGGAGAGTTGCCATGAGGGTAGACAAACTCTGTACAGAAATATGGGATGTGTTTAAGGCTTGCTCTGTATGATTGGCCTGCTAGAGATTAGCACTTGTTAAAATAGTAACATGTTAAATTCCTCTTGCTGATGTTATTGGCATGGAATGGTGTTCGAGAAGAGCATGTTGAAAAGACAGTGGAATGATCATATTTTGTCAATGTGCTTCATAACCTATCTTTGAAGCTATCAATGAGGTGCGCAGCTGAGAGGGCCCTGACTACTGTCGTTCTGGCATATGAAGGAAAATTTGAGTAAAACTACTATGAAATTCACTTAACAAGAAGTGATTATGGAGGTAGATTTATAGAATGGGAAGGTTTTGTTTACCAGTACTAAATGTGAGGAATCAATACATTACACATTTTTTTTCTGTTTAAACTCAACATCCCTCTCAACATTGACCCATTGCAAGCTCTATAAGCTTTTGTTAAGTGTTATCAGATGGGTAATTCCTACAGTTCCAGTTCAGCTGTTGATTGCCACCAACCCCCAAATATCTGCCTGTAAGAAGATTGTAGGCCTCGCCACCCTCAGATTAAAGAATTTCTTTCTAATGTGTAATCTAAGTTTACTGTCTTAATTACCCCTTGTCCTATTGCTACATGCTACAACAAAGAGTCTCTCCTCATCTTTCTTGTAGGCCCCCTTTAAATACTGGAAGGCTGCTATAAGGTCTCCCTGAAGCCTTCTCTTCTCCGTGCTGAACAACTCCAACTCTCTCAGCCTGTCTGATGATACAGATATACAGTACAGCTTCCCATGAAACCTGTGTAGTAAAATGTCTGCAGATACACTGATCCACTTAGTAAGACAATAAGGATTGGAAGAAAGTATGGATCTAAGTGGGTTTCCATAAGCTGCAATCAAGGTGCTTAAGAGCTAGAGGAAAGCTGTGTGTTAAGCAGTGGACTTTGCTATAATCTCTTGAGGGAGGAAGGTCTGCATCTTTTTCTCTGGATCTGTGTTTGGGTCATTGAAGAGTTGAATGGAGAGGTATGGGAGGTATTTGTTTGCTTGGAAAAAAGTGCTGAGGGTCCTTAGCTCTGAGACTGCAGTAAGTAAGGAATCTGGACTTTTACAGTTTGTAGCCCTGTTTAAGCAAAAGCAAAGCTCAGGTATGTTCTGTAAACTAATGGAACTCAATAAGAAAATATCCTGATTTCATCACCAATTTCAAAATCAAATTAAGACAGCTCTGCAAGCTGATTTTTGACTTCTTTTTGCCAGTGGGGCAACACAATTCAAGACCTTCTGCCAAAGTGTGTTCATCCTCTTGCAAGTGAGACAAAAGGAATTCATCACTGTGATGGAAAAATCAGATACCGAATGCTTAACATAAATTGAATCACTGTTGCACAAATTCAGACCCATTTAATGATGATTAGTTTAGGTGAGGCTGAGCAACAAGGTTTTCTTTAGTTATGAGAAGTAAATATTATGTATATATAGGCAGTATTTTAGAAGTTGTACTGCAGGAGCCTGCTTATGGGCGAGTGCATTGGATTATGCATCTGAAATGCAGGTAGACATGATCAGTGAAATTTCACTTGTGAAAGTGGAATAGAATTAGATGAGAATTTGTGCTGCTGGGCTTTGTCCCAAGTAAAATGAGGTCCCACCTGTGTGTTATTTTATATCCTTGCAAGCAAACAAATTTAAAAATGTTTATATAGCTGGCAAAGTTGAATCGTTTTGGATTGTTTTACTGCCAAGCACAATTTTTTTCTGAGCGCTGTCTGGATGAACAATGTGTAACCAATGTGCTATTCCTCTATTGCAAGCAGTGAAATGTTGCTGACTGTGAATACATTTTTTGTGGCTATGGACTCTTTCTCTCAGCTAATACAAGAAGAAAAATGTATTCACGTCTAGTACTTCATTTCCTCCTAAATTAAATTTCATAGCCAGTAGTTCTTGGTGATTTTCATGTCTTCAAGTATTTGAAGAACATCATTTTATTGAAAAGCTCTGGTAAGAGTGTGTGACATTTGTTCTTATAATATTACTGGATTTGTTGGATTTAAATATGCCTCATGTTGAGAGACTGAAGCATAAAACTGATGGTAATCTATACAGGTGCTACACAATGCTCTTTTTCCACCTAATAAAATTAAACATCTATTTAAAGGTAGATATTACCTCTCCCCACATCATTTAAAAAGCAAATACAATGCCACTGTCTGCAGCTGTTTCTGTACATATTCTGTTTGTAGCTCTTTCCCCTGGATGTACAAGTACCTCTTCAATGCAAATTGAAATAGTATAGTGCTAGTAATCCTCAAACTACTCATGTGAAAAGATTACAGGACAGGTGCTATTGCAGTAATGGTTTTCCTTTGTTACTGTAAATGCTGGAACATCTCCAGATAGAGGTAGAAAAATTTGAAATATAATTTTGCCTTTTACTGAAAGTGCATATTGGAAGTGGTAGTTTGTAGAAATGCACTTCCTTCTTTGTAAGGCCTGCTCAGGGGGCAGCAGGAGCTGCCAGTTATGTTGCTAATAATATTTAGATTGTTTTTTACCTTTGAATATTCACACAGGTGACATAAGTAGTCCTGAATTTACCTTAGTGCAAGAACGGATACTGCTGTTCCCAATTTTCCCTGCTTTTGAGTTGTAAGGGAATTTCACTTTGTCTATGTGTCTCCACAGTAGTGGTTGTATTACCTGTGTGGTACCTTTACAGATGAAAAGTGCAATGTGTTTATAGTACTTGATGCGAGTATGATGTTCTGTTCACTTCATATGTTTTTTCCAAACTGCTTTTAACTGTCAGAATCTCTTCAATTTGTAATTTGATACCTATTCTTTTTTTTTCCTTCATAATCTGTAGGCAAAACAAGTCCAGCCACCCCTTTGATAACAGCTAACAGAACGTAATTCAGAGCCCATGGATTCTACTCTGAACCGCTCCCTAGAAAAACCTTGCTCCTCTCTACTACCATAGCAGGAGCCTGTGGGAAGTGACTGCCCTGGTCTATAATTAGCATGTCTGGCTATTCCTTAAGCATCTAAGGAAATGCTCATATTTTCTAGGTGTTGAACACCCAGGCATTTCCAGTGACATCAGGAGGAACCTCTGAAAATCAGTCTGCTATTTTGGTACTCACAGAAAGGCCTCACCATCTAGCATTAAGTGATTTCTTTTTTTAAACTCAGTTTTATGTTTAATCTTGGCAGCAGTGTAACTTTTCACTGCTGTAAGACTGAAGACATTGCATGCAGAAGCTAGAAGAAAATGGGTGTCCAGATGCATGAAATGCAAATAAAAAATTAAAGAAAGGATTGTGCAGTTCTGCGGTTATTTCGCCTAGGTGGGTTTCTTTAGCCTATGGAAGACATTTGTAGTCCAAGTTTATCTCCAGCTGTATTCTGAGGTGTAGTTCCACCCCACATTGTCTTTGATGGAGCAGCTGTCCACCCTCGACACTACTCTTTTCCGTAGACTTATAGTCCCTTTTGTTTTCTGATACAATGATCTTTGGCTGTATGCAATATAGAATCACAGAATGGCTGTCCAGTCCCTCTGCCTTGTGGAGGGTGGTGTTGAAATAATTGAAATAATTTGAAGTAACCCCATTCCCGTGGTTGTTACCACTTTTTAATGCCAAATCAGTAACGCAGTTTGCAGTGCAGCCCCACAAGCAGTTATATCTGTACATGTATATATTACGTATAGTGCACATATCATCCATCTGGTATTAATATTAAAAGAGAAATGAAACACCATACGTGAGGCTGAAGATTGCTTGCTTTTCTTCTGCCTGTGCCCTTCATTTCCATGCCTAAGCACAGGTCAGTACATGGCTCCTGTTAAGAACAGATATGCTATAAACAAAGAACTGTGTGCTTAATTGACAAAGGAGCTTGCTTATCACAAAAATTGTACTATCTAAAACATAGATGTTTCTGCTTTCAGTATTTACAACCCTCATTGCTTATTTACCCATCTATTCTTAGCTAAGCCCTTGAAAACAGTTTAGTTAAATTCTGTATCCATTTAGAATCAAGCTATCCAAAGAACCTGAATAATGTTTTATTTTTCACTCTGTTTTTACAAGAATCTCAGTAAAATTAGTTTAGGAATTCTGGAATTTTTCAGAAAGTCTTCTGGTTTACAGGGTATTTCAAATGTTTTAGAAGATGTTATTCTATAGCTCATAAAACCATTACAGTTTAAAAAATATGTCCAATATACTTACGAAGTACCTTTAACAGCAATCAATTTTTAAAAAACGGTATTCTTAAATATGAAATAAAAATTGCAAAGTGTTATTTTCTAGTCGTTACGTACAGTAGTAAAAAGATTAACATGGAGAAACTATATGAGAAACTTACTGAGAAATGTGTAACTCAGCATATATGCTAGAGAGGAGCTATTCATTACATAATTGAGAATTATGTTTGGTTTGAATGCAAAAGCTAGCATTCCAATGCCAATTTGATTTGGTTGAAAGTGAGAATTATGTAAAATTTTCCGTTTTCTGTAAGAATTTCAGCTGAAACCTTTGTGTAGATGTTAGTGAAACTATAGTTGTTGGTGTTCAAATCCACTGCATGACAGACTGCAAAGACATTATTTACCATGAAAATATCTCAGAGTCTGACTGACTTCTTTTCCCCATCATATGTTGTTGTCAGGGCCTTATAATAAAGATGTGTGCACTGATGTGTGTGGAATTCAAAAGCTTTCAAAATCTGTTTTAATTTTATCAAAAATACATAAGATGTACTTCTATGCTTACGGAAGTGCTTTAAAGAATATTGATAAATTGAATAGGAACATGCTTTTATCCCACTTGAATTGACTGTATTGACTAATTTATAATGGATTTACTTACCTGGCAGTGTGGCATATAATTAGTGGATAAAGATAGCATGGTGAAGAAAATCAACAGAGAAAGCAAGGGAAAGACATTTGGAAATCCAGTCAACTAAATCCTGGATTAGCCTACTTTAATTAATCCTTCTATTTCCAGAGGACATACCTTTAGTTCCTTCCATGCTACATGGATGTGTGAATGCTTCTTTTATCTCATCCTAAATTGCATTTGGTCATTTAAATAAATATTTGCTGTAACAAAAATGTTAGCACTATCTGTGATAGTTCAGGAACTCTTAGGAAGCCAGGAGGAGGATTGTAGAGCATGGTCAGTGGGAGAAGGAACGGAGACTTGAATGGAGAATGGGAAGTACAGTCACACCAGAAGGCTGGTTTGGCAATGATATTGCAGTGGTAATGCATGTTCATTGCTTAATATACTTAAGAGAAAGCCTCAAGCAGTATAAAGGGCATATACTTCACCTTTAAAGCACACCTGCAGATTTGTCCCTAGCAGATCTACCATAGTAGTTGTGACACTTTTTGGATTATCGATGTTCCATTTTTAACTCTCATCAGGGAGTGACAATTGTAAGAGATTATATTTTTGTTTCCTGATAGCAAAGAATTGGCAGTCATACAGTTGGAAAAAGGATATAGGGGAAGAGGAAGAAAAAACATGAAATTTGCTGGCCTCAACCTTTTTGTCATTAGTGAAACAGTTCCCTCCAAACCTATTGGCGTTTTTACTGCGAATTCCTTTTCTCAAGATTTATTGTTGATTCTTGTAAAGTGAAAATGCAGAGCGTGGAAGATGGTGCTCCAGAACTATTTCTGAACCATATAGAAATAAGTGAATTTGTTTTGACCCTGCAGCAGTTCAGCTTTTAGTTGGATATTTTGGTTCCATGGCATGCTGAATACCCTTTTCTTTCCTTGTTTCTTAGTTTCTCAATAGTGTTCCTTAAATATAGCTGTTTGTCTAGCTAATATTTACATTGAGACCTCACAAATATCACTTTGGCCAAAACTGATCCAGACAGCACCAGAATGCAAATAACTCACTTTTCCATTAATTGTGTATGCCTTTAATTAAAAGTCTTTCAGTGTTTCAAAGCTGTCCAGTTACAATATTCTAACAGCTCCTACTCCTACCCCAACTCATGTTAAAAAAATAGCTTTGTGCTGAAGGTGAACTTATAATTTATTGGTTAGATTGCACAGCTCGGGGGAACCTTTCACTTTTAGGTCACTGTTTTGAAACCAGGCCAGGTGAATAAGTGACAAGGTTGCTAACACATGCATAGTGTCTATGAGATGAGTTGTAGTCCCAGTTTAGCTCTCGAGGGGACAGGTGTCCCCATCACTTAAACCACCAGAAATGGCAGCTTCATTGGAGATGCCCAAAACTGGCCTACTGCTGAGAGGTTGGGGCAGTGACTTTTTATTCTAGAGG
This sequence comes from Penelope pileata, assembly GCA_013396635.1. NCBI lineage: Eukaryota > Metazoa > Chordata > Aves > Galliformes > Cracidae > Penelope > Penelope pileata. Next base: position 100,845 of record WBMW01000022.1, read on the forward strand.
CGAAAGCTAAAACAATTTCTATTTGTAAAAATATGTTATCAGATTGCATCAGTGGGGTTATTCACAGTCATTGCTATTCTTAACAGTTCCCTAAGTGACTTTTTCTCCATACTTAAATGGGTGGCACATTCTATAATTCAGTGAGTGTTTAAGGAGGGAAAGATAACTGGTATGCAATGAGATTTACAGTAGTACATAACTGGTTTGTACAAAACAACTGGCTTTGATTTTTTTAAACATGTAATTGACTTTGGATGAATGAGAATAGATACTGAAGATGTTGGCAATTATTATGTGTCATTTTTCTGATGTTCACAGTAGGTTCTGCACTTGCTTAACGTACAGTTCTTTATTTACAAGATGTTATTAGCTTTATCAACTTTCTGATCTTTATTACTACTGCTTCTTTGTTGGGACTTTTTCAGAATAGTGTTTGAGCACCTCAAAAGCGATGGTGAATTTTCCCCTCAGTAGTGTTGTGGGGTGTGAAGAGTTTATTATTTTCATTATCATTGAATACAGAAGTGGCACACTTAAAAGTACTCAGCTGTGGCTAACATCTGCTTCCATAATTGTTAAATGGCTTATGGTTCCTTATAGGGAATCATGGATCATAAAATGCTCAGCATTTAGGCCAATATTTTTTTTCAATTGATGTATGGTGTGGTAAAGTTGGGAAGAAAACAGAAGTATCAAGATTCCTTCTCCAGGATCATAATATAGACTTTGAACAGTGTATGCACACATAGAATATGCCATTCCATCTCCTTTCATTTTAATTTGCATTGTGTTTAAATTTCCATGAACACTCTCCTGCCTACTGACTTTCAATCTTCTTTTCCTCTATTCTGTTACATTTCTTCAGCTTTGCTTCCTTATTGTTTCATCTTCACCCCTCCACACTTCCTTTTCCTCTAATATCCCTGCCAAATCTCCGTCAGTGCTGTATTTCTTTTTCCTGAGGCAAATTACGGGGTCATAAAGTAGGATAGGGAAGGGAGGATCACTGCAGGAAAAAAAAACATCCTGACAGAAACAAGGTTTACAGCTATCTGTTGTATGCCAAGTGCTTGGATTACTAAATGGTAATTGTCATCCGTTGATTGACTTCTTATTTTGCAGTCTTTGGATAGCACATATATGTAAGTTTTAGGGCCTCTCTATCACATAATCTGGAAGGAAAAGTAGTTTTTCCTATTCTCCCTTTTTAAGGCTGCAGTGTGGATGTCCATTAGGATGGAAGTCTTCCATGAACATCGTAGGAAATACGACTGGGAGAATCTGTGAAACAGTCTATTCCTCTACTTTCAGGCAGAAAAAAATAGCTCATACTGTTCTTGACACATTTATCTAACTCATTCGTGATGATCTCCAGGAGGAAGGATTCTACTTTTGCCCAGCTAATCTCTTCCAGTACTTCTTTGCTTGTAGAGTTAAAATTTGATCTCAGTCTTCTTGTTTAAGCTCATGACTCCTTGCTATCTCCAATGAATGCAGAGAACTGATTTATTCTCTGTTGTGACTTCTTAAATGGTTGAGACAGGTATTAGTTTCATTTCAAACTTCTGATGATTAAAGATTTTTATTGAAGTCTTGTCCCTGTTATTTCTGTATTACCTTTTTGGGTGAGGTTCTCTTATTTGAGAGAATTTCTGAAATTCCAAACGTGAAAAATGGATTTGGAGCATAATTGCCCTACCAATCAATCCTGAACCCTTTTTAGTTTCAAAAGGGATTTTAAACATTGTATGTACTGCTACTTTTTAATGTTTCTGATTGAAGATACATTTGAAATAGGCAAAATTATTTTAAACTGGTAAAAATGCACAAGTATAAAACCCTGTGGCTTTACATGTATTTTAAGAAGTCACGTTCTTGGATCTTTTAGGCATATGCTGCTGTAAAACTTTCATAAATGGTATCGTCAACACTAATGAAAAAGAAAGGAGCTTCCTGCAGGAAATAGGGCAGCAGTAGCATTATACCAATGATCTACTGAAGTCCTAAATTCTCTAAAGACTTATCTACATTTTCATGCTCAGGATTGATGCTTCTGTCTCACATTTGAAGGCATACATGTCTCAAAGCTTCTCTGTCTTTTCCAGACATCTCAGGTAATCTAGTAAAGATATTATCAGTTTGTTCCTAATAAACCTTGCCATAGTGTAACTGTTTTATCTCCTTCAAAGGCCTTATGAAACCTCATCTTCTTTCCTTTCCTCCTTCTTCTGTTCCATTAAGAGAAAAACATGATGTGAGAACAGGCTGAGAGAGTTGAGGCTGTTCAGCCTGGAGAAGAGAAGGCTGGGGGGGGGACCTTATAGCAGCCTTCCAAGACCTGAAGGGAGCCTACAGGAAAGCTGGGGAGGGACTTTTACAAGGACAGGTAGTGACAGGACAAGGGGTAATGGCTATAAACTGAAAGAGGGTAGATTTAGACTAGATATAAGGAAGAAATTCTTCACTGTGAGGGTGGTGAGACACTGGAACAGGCTGCTCAGAGAAGTTGTGGATGCCCCCTCCCCGGAAGTATTCAAAGCCAGGCTGGATGGGGCTTTGGGCAACCTGGTCTGGTGGGAGGTGTCCTTGCCCATGGCAGGGGGGTTGGAACAAGGTGATCTCTAAGATCCCTTCCAACCTGAACTATTCTATGATTCTATGACAGTGCACGCAGTGACACATCACTGAGTTTCCTTTACATCTTGCTGCGTGAGTTTTCTGCTGTTTTACATCAACAGGACACAGAGCCTTTCTCTGCTGTCTCCTCTGAAAGAAAGATCTATTGTCACTTTATAATAAGTGGCTCAATAATCTTAGCATTTCTCAGGGTTCAGCCTTGCCAAATTATTCATAAAGGGATATTTACACGCTCTGGTTTTGTTTGTTTGTTTGTTTTAATAGCGAGCACTGTAAAACAGACATGGAATAATTCAGTGCTAGGAGGGAGTCTCTTTTTTTACAGGAAACCCTAGACTCACACAGGATTAGGCCACCTGCTTTTTAAGGTTTGAGGTTTCCTCAGGCTGTTCCATGCAAGCAGAATGCAGAAGTATACTAGCATGGCTCGTGCTGCATTCTGTGTGATGAATGCATCCCTTTGATGATGTCTCCTATGAATGATAAAATTAAGGAACTGGGATGGTATCCCTTTAGTAACTGGAGATGATCTACTGGTAGTGGAAAGTACATCAGCATATATCTGACACCATCTGTTCAGCTATGTCGAAGGATATGCTGGAGCAGGGAGGGCTTTCCCCAGCTTGGGATTTGGGGATCTTGTGGTGAAGATTCTACTAACTTCCTTTGTGAGATGGTTTCATTATATGCTTTCGTAGGAATTTGGCTTTGACATACTACCTGTAGTTTGAGCTTTTTTGGAACATGCTAAACATTTCTGCCACCTTAGTTTTCATGGCATTCTAAACCATGCTTTCACTGTGCTTCGTTTAGGTGGTTACTGTGCTCTAGTTTGTTCAGTGCTCAAACTACACTTTACCTATCAAGTATTTTAGTGCGATTGAGTTGTACCAGTGAATCACCTCTCCTGTTATAGTTACTGTAGTTATTTTACTGACATGTACCAATGTGTTTGGGCTTCTATTGCAGTGGAAAATAAGGGGACAGTTAATAGCAATTCAAACCAGTAAGTTATAAGATTTTAGTTGTTTTTGATTCATGGAAATATACTCCTGCACTAAATGTGCAAAAGATAGAACTATTCTAGATGTTCTAGCAGAATCTAATAGATGCCATGTGTAGTACATCAAGCTAGTTTATCAAGGCTATGCAATCTTCTGCTGTTTTGCACCTTCACGCCCCCTTTTTTGAGAGCAGAATTAAATAGTTAGGAGAATGAGGGCCAACACAGGCTGTATCTCAAGTCCAGGAAAAAACTCTGATCCTGAAGTCGTTAGAATGCTGTGTGGACACAGGAGCTTGGAGATCATGTTGCAGGATCACAACTTGTATTTTAAAACATGGATAACAGACAGATGGGTGGTTCTTCAAGGGGGTAACCTCAGTCTTGTCTGTGGGAATGTTCTGGCAGAGCTCTCTGTAACACCCTTGCCATGTGCTCTGAACACGGTAATGTTCCATATAACTCCAGAGTGAATCATTGCGTCCTATTTAGGCTGGAAGTAATGAAAACCCCCAGCTAGCACAAGCAGGGAGGAAAAATACTTTAGGAGAAGGGCTGTAAAGCAGTGTTTTAAGAAACAACCCCATTAGACTGAGATAATGAGGGACAGCATATATATATATATGTACACCTCAAATATGTTGAATGCTTATATTTGAAATTAATTGTTTTCTGGTGTGATTTCCTGCTCTGGGTATTAGAATTTGAAGTTTGCTTAAAATGAGCGAACTTCTTTACTTAACAGATACAGGAATTATTAAGCTTCCTATTTTTCATAAATGTCCTAGGTTAAAATTAGTCGTTTGTTGTTGTAGTTGTTATATTTTCATGTATTTTCTTATGGAAACATTGCAGAAAGGCTAGACACACAAAAAACAAATGACTTAAGCAGACCAGTTGTCTTTCTGGTAGGGGGACAGACAAGCAGGCACATGCATTTTGAAATCAATGAGTTCCTGACCTCATAGCAGACATTCATTTGAATTGGAAAGAGTGAAAGGTAGTATTAACCTTTGTTATATGTACTCGGTAGGACATGGCTCTCCGACACTTTTTTGGGCCAGATCCACTTTGCAATTTCACTTTTGAGTGCACATGAATAAATCTTCCTCAACTTGTGGAGGGAATCTCCTGTGTGCGTCCCCATTAAAGTTATGCGGTTGTTTTGGTGATGCACATTTTAGACTGTCAGTGCCTAACTAGAAATTTACCTTGTATCTCCAGCATATGCAACAAATTGTCTTATGATTCACCCATGGATAGCTGTATGGGAGAGGATGGTAACTCCTGCTGTCTCAATTCTCTTTATCCCTATTACCACCGGCACTTGGAAACTTGTTACTATAGTATCTTTCTGGTTTTCTGTCTTTGAAGCAGTATCAAAAGTAAGTTGCACTACATCCACATAAAAAAGCACATGTGGACTTTCTCAGGAATGTAGGACTGTTGAGTTCTCAGAGGTTTCACGTTTTTCTGTCAAAGCGTGTCCTTCATCGTGCCTACATAGCAATATTTGTACTATGGAGTAGGCATACTCCATTATTACTTGGCATTAGCTGAAATTCATTGATAGTTAATGAGCGTTATCTTCTTTTTCTGTCCCTTGATTGCAGTTCTGCTTGTTAAGAGCTTGTAAAATTAAGTGGCCTGAGTAAATTAGCAGCTATGTTTATTTTTCTTAGATACGTTCTTCGCAGTCACAGATCAATGAATCCAAATGGAGGTTATGATATTGGCAGTCTTCACAGTGAGGATATAGTAGGCATAGAACATAAACTGTGCTCTCTTTTCTAGAGTTAGCTTTTCCAAAATATACCTCTGACAGTAGTAGATTTATAGTGCATTAAGAGAAAATTTACCAGAGGGATTGCAAATTACTTGGCTTCCTGCCCAGCATCCTCTCCTCTGTAGTCTCTTATCCAAGAATGTCAGCAAAGTTTCTCTTGTAGTAATAGATTTAGAAATGAAGGGTTTGTTTGTTTGTCTTCTGTAGAGTCGTGTGTGGTAAGTAAATTCTAAAAGAGATGTCTAGCTTTCTCGGTACTTATAACTCCTGGTATTCGGCGTGATACTTTCAGTTCTGCCTTATTTCTCTGAGCAATCTGATACTCTGAGATGTGCTGTGCAGTCCAGCAGAAGAAGGAATTTGCTTTGTCTAAGTCATTTAATAGCTTTTAAATCCTAATGGATTACAAAGTTGCAGGATACTGTATGCTGGCTGTATCTTGATCTCCAGAACGTGCTTTGAATTGTTTTTAAATAACTATTAATAGAACTGTTAAAATCAAACAAGTGAGAATTCAGGTTTTGAACAAGTGGTCTTGCAATGAGAATGGGAAGATGGAGTGTTAAATAAAATGTAAACTGTGGAAAGTGTTAAAATTTGCAGGTGTAATTTTTACAGTAGCTTTGATACTTCAGTAAGTCAACTGATTGCATCATTGAAACAAACAGTAAACACTTCCTTAAGTAGTATTCCTATAACCATGTTTAATCCTAGGAAAATAAGCCAGCTTGGAAGACACCAGGCTATGAAGCCAAATGCTTCATAGAAATGCTTCAAGAAGAGTCTGCTGTAGTGTCCTGCATTTACATTTTCCATGAGAAACAAGACAATTATTACAAAGGGATAGGAACATTTTATGCACTGGTAAAACAGAAAGCTCCGTGAAACTGAGATAAAAGATCTAAAATAGAGAAAAGATCTAAATCTCTTCTTCTAGATATAGAAGATAAATCTAGACTGTACAGATACAGGTAGTCTAAATAACAAGTCCATGTAGAGTAGAGAGCTTCAGCAGATCTTGTCTCATGAATGTAGGCATGGTAGATAACTTCAAGTTTATCTTTCAGAATGCTGTGGGTCTAATGACAAACCCCAGTGTTGCTGGAAACAATTGTAACCATAAAAGATATAAAAAGGCAGCCAATAAAATGGGTAACTGACAACAAACTATTTATTGAAAACAGCTTGACTCAGCAGTGGTAGCATCTCTTTGTTTATATCTTAACAATGTTGGATGCTTAGTATTTTCATAAAATGAAGAATATCAGGGAAAGAAGGTGTGAAGGTGTGCAGATCAGGAGAGACGTTGTCTAGTAATCAGAAGACAGCACTAGGTGCTGGAACATCCAGTATAAGTTTTTAATTTTTCCACCAGGATCCAGTGAGCTTCTGTGACTCAGTTTTTCTCAGCAAATTCAGTGCCATAAAAATGTCTATCTTCAAGAGAAGATATTTAAATTATTTAAAAACTTCAGGATTTTTGTATAAAACTTACATTCTGTATCTATCACTGCGGCATCCAGTAAGGTGACTTGGCTGGTGTAGTGGTGAAGTAGTGGACCACAGTGAGATTAGAGGTGGACAAGATTCTAATTTGCTTTTATATGTGCTTTTCTATATGCATATATGAGCTAAAATGCATCAGGTTACATTTCTTAAGAAAGTGAGAAGTAACTTTCTTTGCAGTAGGAATCAGAATTATATTTTAAGACCACTTATCTTGTGGGATTGTTTCCATTAAACTCTTAATGAAATGAAAAACAGGGAAAAGTCATTCACTTGAGTGGTGCATAGTCAAAATGTTCACTACAGATGTCTGAAAGAAGGGATGGAAATGTCTGTGTTTTTCCTTCAATTTTCCCATTCAGTTTAGTGTTGTGTGCTTGGAACAGTTCTACAGACTGTAATAGCATCTGTAGATAGGCACACATCCATCACTTTAGCAATTCATGAAAGGCTCATTCATTTACTGGTTCAGCTTGCTAATATTTATTGCCAAATTGCTGTTTAAAGTTCATGTGGATTTATCCTTCAGTGCTTTCAGCTGTTTATTGTATGTTACCATAATATTGTTCCTTCAAAGGATGCTTGGTATAATTTGTGGTGTTTGCAAATGACTTAATGTGTTAAGCCTTTTAGATACGTATCACTAGAACAGGATATGGCTCAGGGCAGACAAATTAGTCTTCTAAACTGTATCCTAGTCCTGTAATGATCCAGGCCAAATACCATCCTAAGACTCCATCATATCCAGCCCTGAGGGTAGAAGTGCCTAGTATCTCTGTTGTGAGTTTCAGGTCTCCCGTGAACTCAGTAAAGCTAGTTACCCTAAAATGAAGTATGTTTTACCTCCCTGAATGACTGCTTGTCGAGCTAACATCCCTTTATTAAAATAGTTGTATTTGCAGAGATGCTTTAGTGGCTGCTGTATTTCATCTGTCTGCATACAGAACAACTTTCTCATGCCTCTGCCTGCTCTTCATCCTCTGCAGGTCAACAGGACCCCTGCTTAGAACCACTTCCTATACTGTCTTCTCTCTCCTCCTTTCTCTGTGTATCTAAAATTAATGACTTCACTGCATAGCAACCCCAAATCCACAGAGCTTCTTACTTCTTTCCTTCAATCAGGAGAAGTCAATAAAAAACAAAGTTTAACAAAATTTATCCATCTCAAAAGGAAAACTTTGCTGCTGTCTGTTAGCTTCTGATAAATGCACTTATTTTTCTGCACCGGATTTGACAATTTTTCTCTTCTGCTGTTAGATGTGCAGTTGTTGCTCATTCTTTCTGTCACAGTGATCCCAAAAGGCTTGCTGGAGATATTTGAAATGGGCACTCTGCAGTCAATCCTCTTTTACGACTGGCCATATCCACAGTATATTCTGTATATCCTGTATTTTGTCCATAACTCAGTGCCTCACAAACTGACCACATTTCCCATCACACTGGGGGGGGAAATTCTGCATTTTGGTCACATGGTAGGTGCCCAGCTGATCCTCTAATGGAATAAAGATAAAGATCTGCTAGAAACAAATACTCAGAGATAAATCTGCAGGTACCAGAGCAGTGCACGTCCTGCAAGCTATGCTTTATCACTGTGAGAGCTCTGAGACAAGAGCCCAGCAAGCTGCAAGAATCCTCTACATACATTGAATCCAACAACAATGAAAATGTTATTCTCTGACAGAAAGTTGCATTTTTGAGAGTAGACCAGTTTTGAAAATTCATTCTGTATCATCCTAAATTGTGAAATCTGACCACTATTTACATTATTTAGTTCCAAGAAAGGTTTTTTTCCTTCCTTTATTGCCCTTTCCTATTCTGTTTCTGAGAGAGCGAAAATTAAATAGTCTGATCAGCAGGTGAGAAAAAAGAAGGCTAAACATCATTTTACAATAAAAATGGGGATTTAAGATATATTTTAAAGTAGTTACATTAAAAGTTCTTAAACTGCACACTTGAAATAATAAAGGAAATTCCAGATTTCTGACAATTTTAAGTATCTGAAGTCTAACTTATCAAAATGACTTATTACATACCTAGAAAATACCTAGTAAATATAAACTTGTTTTATATGTCTTAACAATCACTGTAAAGCAAGGGGAATTTGTCCAAAGGTTGAAGAGTACCAAGTATTTGAAAAAAAATTAATTGTAACTACTAAATTTTATAGTAGTCCCTGTTTTGATTTCATTCCCGGAAAGGATAGTGTGCATGTGACCTCTGTAGCTCAATGAAGTTAGTTTTACTTGCTTTTCATCTTTGCAAGCAAAAGCAGACTTGATTACTCTCCACAGGGAGCAAAAGGCTCATTGTTGTTTTTGTGATCAATTTTGCCTTGGTAATGTGTCTGCATTTGTGTATTTCGTGAAGATGTAGCAGTTTTCTGAAAACTATATAATACAATTTGAAAATTAAATCCTTAATAAGGCAGACCATATATACAGGGTCTGAATGTAAAACTTCTTCATTTATTGTAAAATTTCAAAATCAACTTTAATTGTTCAAAAGACATTCCACTACTTACTGCAGTTAAAGTAGAAGCAGATGTGATTTTGATGGTATCCTTGCCGTATAAACTCTCTCTTCAGTTACTTCATCCTGAAAAGTGTTCTCACGTCCTGTGAGAAATGCATGTTACCTATCCCTGGAATGGATACAATCTGTGTAAGAATAGTTTATCATGGCATGAATTCTGCCTCCACACTTGTTATTGTCTACAATTTGCTGTCACACAGCTTCCTTGATGACAGATCAATCTTCTTTTCAGGGAGAATTTGTAAAGGATATGTCCCAACATAAAATTATGTAATCATTACTACACTTATGTTTCATGACTATTGTACAAATTTTGACTTCATATGCAGATCTTTTAGGGAAGCATTTGCAAAGAAAATCTAGCACAATATTTCTTCTAAGTGAGCAATTACTTGCATCTTCATGAATACCTGAAATAAGAATTTTGAACTCAGTGATGTATAAAATGACTGGGAGATGGATATCCAAATTTCTTAGACAGCTACGGCAGTCTCTGATGCAGTGTTTACTCAGATGGCTTAGCAGTTATTTTGGAAAATGCTACGTTGATAACTTTTTTTTTTTTAAAAAAATATTCTAATTGCTCTTACAGACGTTTACAGCCTGGTGCAATTCCCATCTCAGGAAAGCAGGCACACAGATTGAGAACATTGAGGAGGACTTCAGAAATGGCCTCAAACTGATGCTGCTCTTGGAAGTTATTTCAGGTTGGTTAAAGTTTGAAATGTATTTACAGCATGCTAACTGAAACATTCTTAAAAGAAAACATTTTGTTAACATCTCAAAATAGCGAACACAGACTGTAAATGGACTTAAAAGTGAGAGTTGAATTGCACTGTAAAACAAAAGGGAGAAAAAAAAACAACCTCTGTTTTTTCCATATATACAAGGTCTTCTATTCCGGGGTTTTGTGCTGGTGTTCCAGGGTTTCACAGTGTATCAGGTTATTGGACAAACCACACACCCTGAGGACCTCGTATTAGTCCCCTAACAATTGAAAAGTCTTCACTCTTAGGTTACAGATTAATTTTATTCCACTTTTAATGACCTTATTGCATGGACCAAAGCTTTCAAAAGTGAGTGCCTAAGGTAAAACTAGAGCAATATTTTAGTCACAAGTAAAAGGTCTCATTTTTCAGAAGGGTGGAGCATCCAACAACTCCTTTTGACTAATTTGTGTGAACTCACTATGTCACCCATTTTCTCCATTGTTCAGAAGGGCAGTCACCAAGGTACATTCAAAATACCCCTGAACAGGAGGGGAATAGCTCATGTTGTAGACACATAATGAAGGTGGAAAAGGAAAGAAGACTTTTTATGGGGAACACTTTAAATTTTTGCAGGAGATTTCCGTGGAGAAGATCTTTAAATGATCATTCTCCATGAAATGGAGAGTCTATTTTCTAAAAAAATTATTTTTCATGATCACTTAAGAAGGTAAATTTTTCCAAACATGTCAGCCTGTCCTCTGAAATTAACTGTTCTGTTGTACTGAATAAGGTTGTTAAAAGCTATCAATCTTGGTTGGATGTAGAAGGACACTATGGGTAATCTGCTGGATAGAGTCCAGCTTCTCTTTACAGTCAGGCAGGTAATGGTGATGAGAATATCCTGCGTTCTTAATAATCGAGTACTCTGAAGTAGATAATAGCAGTGAATCGGAAGTTTAGCAGCAGGAATCTCTTGCATATTTTCCAGATGCTTAGGACAAAAAAATTATTTTATTTTGGCTTTACTGTTTTCTAAGTCAGATGTTTCAGCATTTGAATTTTCTCTTTGTAGTCTCATTCAAGTCATTTAACATTCTTTCAGAAAAATACTTGCTAAAATAAATGCTAACTTTTAGATAATGTTCAGGGCATGCTCATTCTTGAGTTCCAATCACTTTAGTGTCTGTAGCTGAGTGTACATAACGATAAACACATTATTGTTTTTTATCCTGTAGGGGAAAGACTACCGAAACCAGACAGAGGGAAGATGCGTTTCCATAAAATTGCTAATGTCAACAAAGCTCTGGATTATATTGCCAGCAAAGGAGTGAAACTTGTGTCAATTGGTGCAGAAGGTATGTAACAGAGCTTCATGGTGGGCCTGACTGAGGTTCTAGGCTTTCACATTGCAAAAGTCCAGATAGAAACCCTGGTACAAATTGTGCTAGCTATCTATGGGTGATTCAAACAACTCTTAATACCGATAGGGTTATAACTGTTATCTAACGTCTGTCTCTCTTCAAGGTTAAATTGAATTGTCTGCAAGTGTTTCAGTGGGTGTTTAGAAGACTGTTTGTTCTTTCAGAGCTTTACTATTTTTCTATTCATTATGAAAAATAAATGACTGTTAGAAATCAGGTTGGATTCTAGGTATGCTTTATCCAATCTAGGATCTTTTTTACCTTTAAGAGGTGTTATTGAGACAAGATGAAGGCAGTTATCACTGCCGACTGGCTGGGACCTGCTTTCTTTTTGTTATGAGACTGACTGTACATGGCAGCTGTGCTTCTAAAATTCTAAAATTCAGTTAAGGGTGTGATCAAAAGAAATTCTAGCAGCTGGAGAGAGACTGAACATATGTAGAAAGTTGGGTGGAATTTATTTAATAAAGTTGTTATTTTTTTGTTGTTCTGCTGTACAAGTAGTAAAATGAAAACATATAGTTGGCTAGCTAAATGCTGATAAATGTAAACTGTTAGGCGTCCTGTCACTGCAAGTGAACCTATGTTCTCATCCTTGGATGTATTTGTACAGTGCTTTGCACACCCAATGCCATACAAAGGAGTGATGTGGCTAGCATAATATTCAAGTACTTCTGACTTCATAGCTTCAGTGATTTGCTGTCCATTCTGGGGGCAGCCTCTTGTGTGACCTCAGAGCAACACTCTGTAACCACAGTATCACAGTGAGAAGCACTAGCTATTTTCTATTCACATTGCTAGGCCTTTTCAGATAAATTGACAAGCCTTTTCTTCCTGCCATCTAATTTCTCTACGTTTATACATGTCCTTATTCTGGCCTCCAAACCTTTATCTCAGGAAGTTTATTGTAATTGTGGCAGGAGGAGGAAGATTCATTAGATGAGGTAGGGACATCTGTAGAAATAATGGAAAAATCTAACAGTGTTTGGTGATTCTACAGCAGTTTGACCTAGCCCTCACCAAATGTTATGGCTCTAGATCCAGAGCTCCAAACTCCAAAAGAAATAGATGTTCTCTGGGCAGAGCATCTGTTCGGACTCAGTCTTAATTCATTTGAGACTAAATTGTGTGGGCCATCTGAGTCCAAAACCATGCCATCTATTTTTAGGCACATAACAGGATCCTGTTTTGGGAATATATCATCAGTGGGTGTTGTGGATTAAACCCAGTGGGCAACCAAGCCCCACATAGCTGCTCTCTGACTCCCACCCAGTTTAACAGGTAAAGTAAAAGCTGCACATGCAAGCAAAGCAAAATAAGGAATTTGTTCACTGCTTTCCATTGGTAGGCAAATGTTTAGCCATTTCCAGGAAAGCAGAGCATTGCAGTTACTTGGGAAGGCAAGTGCCATAACTCTGAATGTCCCCTCATACTCCTTCTTTCCCCATAACTTTTATTGCTCAGCATGGCACCGTATGGCATGGAATATCCCTTTGGTCGGCTGAGGTCAGCTGTCCTGGCTGTGTCTCCTGCCAACGTATGCAACTCCAGCCTCCTTGCTGATAGAGCAGTGTGAGAAACAGAAAAGACCTTGACTCTGTGGGTATCTTTAAGGTCTCTTCCAACCCCAATCATTCTATGGTACTATGGTTCTATGTTATCAACACAGTTTTCATCACAAATCTAAATCAAAGTACCATTCTAGCTACTACAAAGAAAATTAACTGTATCCCAGTAAAAACTAGTACAGTGGGAAAAGAAAGGCAATTTCAAAAGGCACTTCAGATCTCATAAAAGCTCTACCAAGTTTCAGAGGTCCCTGGCCCCCTGCATCAATTGTACAGGCAGTAAGGGGCAGCTGGGCCCTTTGCTCTATCAAATGAACTGAAACTGAAAAAATTGCTGCTACCCTAACCCACTGCAATGAAAGGTATTCTGAGAGCGCCATGGCATTAAGCAGACAGTAGAGGGTAGTGAAGAGACAATTTGTGTGTGGAAATGAAAATCAAACATACAGGAGCCGCTCTGATTCTTGGTGCAGAAACGCTGAGAGTAGAGTGTGGAGCAAATGAATGGTAGTTTCTGTCCTGTCATGCTGGAACTCCAACCCTTTCTGACAGAAAGCAAGAGTGTAACAAAAAGAGGATCTTGTGGTCATTCTTTGATCACAGTTTGCACAATGAGGTAGTGTTTTCGCTCCTAGGTTCTTCAGGCGAGGTTGTAGCATTTCAACTGAGATGCGTCAGCTCATGTCTGCTGCTGAAAGGAGCAGGCCTGCCCTCTGCACTCCTATCTCCATCATTTTGCTCACTTATTGCTGCTTATTACTAGCAGGATGTTCAGAGTAGAGAGCAGTGTGTAAGCACTTCCTGCATCATCTGAGGGCAAAGTAGTTGGAGTACCTCAGATCAGCCTTTAAAAAAGTTCAAGCTAATCCTGCTGCTCCCTTTGGCAGGGGATTAGACTGGCATGAATTTAGACTCTTTGTCAGAATGGGTAATTCCCTCTGGAAGGGAGGCAGTTACAAGGGGCAGCAACCCATTACAGACGCTCAGCCAATTGCTGTAAGGCGATGTCCATCCATGCCCTTAATATTTCTTGCTGCAACAACAGGCCATAGTAAGTGAGGAGATTAAGGTAATGTTCTTGGCTGTGCTGTGGGTTTTTATTGCCTGTTTCTGGAATTCTCAATCTGTAATGAGGCAGGATTAGAAGTAAAGCTTCTTTCATTATTGTTTGAAAACTTTTAAATTCTTGAACAGAAGCACAGGAGAAAAATACACTGTTACTATCATAGCTTACGAGTAGAGAGGAACCTGTCATTGTAAGACATTGCACTATCTCAAGTATGGCTACTAACACACATTAGATTACATCCATGTGGGCAGGAGCAGATAGATTTGTGTGCCTTCCCCTCCCACTCTAAACAGGCTGAACGCAAAGCCAGCTTTGGCTCAGACATGCTTAGCGTCCTATTAAGTTTACCACATCCTCACTACTAAAGTTATCTAAAGCACAATGTTGTGCTGACACAGCAATGTAGTATTGCATCTAACTGGGTATAGTTTCATAGTGTAGGACCTCTGGCACCAGCACCTTTTTAAACAGTCCCTGTGCCCCTTTGTCCTGCATACTTGCTCCCACACTTCTCAGCCCTACCCTATCACTTGGGCTGACAACTGTTTTTATAGCTGTCCTGGGGACTGGATCAGTAACCTGATCTGGATTTAAAACACATTCCAGCTCTTTCTCATTTTGTTACTTTTTTTCAGCATTATTGACTGGACAGTCATTATACTATGGAGGTGGAAGTGAATGCCAGCAAGGAGGGAGACTGCAGGCTTCTTAAGCAGTGTGTATTGTTATCAACAACCTTGACCTCTTAACTTACTGCCCATCTGCATGGTATGGGCTATGTGGGCTTGTCTGCACCCATCTGCTTTGGCATTCTCAGAGTTACATGGATACTTGGAATACATTTTAATTTCCAGAGCATGAAAGTTTTATATCTAAACCTGTTGAAGATCATGTTTTATTATGTGAAATACCGAGTGGAGAGCACATTGACCCATGGGGACCAATTGGCATTTAAAATGGGGCCTCCAAACAAAGATTAATCTGCAATTCCAGTGGGATATCAGTACAAAGTTTAATTTAATATCTTTAAGGGGCCAGGAATATTGTTTAAAGGTATCATTAGTGCTCTGAAGGCTGACTTCCTTGGGCTGTTCATGGAATGAATAGGGAAAGGTGACCGCCTTTACCTGTGATGGTGAGAAGAAGTCCAATTTACCTACTCTGATCTGCATTGTGGAAGAGCATTTATCTCCCTTGGTGATAGAAATTAGGCTAGGGAATCAAGAAGCTAAAACTAAAGATGTGAAAGCAATGCTTATGAGTCATTGAGAGTCCAGGAGTTGGATGTTTTCCCTTAAGTTTTTTTTTTTTTTTTAAAAAAAAAGAGTAACAACACCATTTGCAAGATAATTGCATCCTGAATGAAAAGAACTAAGGTATGGAGAAGCATAAAAGATAAATGTCCTGTTAATAGGAAGCAGTTCAGCATTGGTTTTCTTGGGGAGGGGGAGAGATAATGGATACCAAATGATGTGTGTCTGGTACAAGGAGGTTAGATTAAAAAATAAAATAAAATAAAAGCAAACCCAAACGTCAAAGCAGAATTAAAAAAAGAAAAAAAAAATCTGGGGCCATGCCACATTGCTTTGCCTAGCTTTTTACCTTGGTAGTCTTTATTGTATGCCCTCTTGCCCTCCTGTTCTCTCCTTTCCTGTTCTCATAAGTCAGCAAGACCTTTTTCCCCAGAAAGCTGTAGCTTTGCATATATGAGCTGTAGGAACTATACTGCCAGAGCAAACAGACAATGTGAAGAAAATAATCAAGAAGTCTTCTTTGGGCCTGTAGAGGAAAATTTTAGGCACTAATCAGTATTTTTTCACCACTGATAGTTTTCAACATTTAGTGACTTTGTTTTCCTTCTGTTTAGATATTTTCCATGTCTTTTGTGTGTTGTAGTTTGTTGTTTGTTTTTAATCTTATTTTAACAATAGATAATGAGAAACCAAAGATGGCACAAGCATAACATTGAAAACTCCCTCTCTTGTTCTTTCACTGTGTGTGTAAATTCAGATATGTGCATCAAAACAACAATGTAGTGATTATACAAGTCAGTGAATTTATTGCCTGACAGTCAGCAATGCCTTTTGAGTGTTTAAATTCATTTATTTTACATTTCAAGAAATTATTCAGTACTGTATGGACTTACTGGACATCTACAGTTAATCAAAATGCAGTGAAATACATGACTGAAGCTGAGAGGAGAAAGAAGTAGCTATGTGCCCTAATTGCCACATGGCTATCTTTGGGTGAAAAAATTAAGTTTTGAGATTTGAAGTCACTTGAGGTCTTTCAAGGCAAATGAGACAGTAATAATGCATAGAAGTCAAAGTTAGGTCAGAATAGTGGAAAATGAATGTAAAATGTAGAAAGGGGAAAGCCGAAAAATAGCCCTTCATGTATAAAGTTGGGTTAACATGCTACCAAAGCGTGAACTAGTGATGGATATCTCCTATCACATCTGTTAATTCCACAGGTTCAAATGACAGCTTCTGTCGCATGCTAGTGTAAATTAGCATGTATCTCAAGTCCTGAGGCTACCAGCTGTTTTCTTCTGTGAAAGTTGTCCCTGGATTCAGGCAACTTTAGAGCAGCAGAGTGAGTTCATCTCCTGCTAGCATCTCTTTTGGTATATAATGTTAAATGGAGGAAATTCTTTCTGATCCCTCCCCAGGAGAACACCAGTGGGCCAACAGGCAGCCACAGCTGCTCCATTTCTTGAGGAGGGCTGGAGGTGATTTTCAATCAGGGGAGCAGCTGGTGCCTTCCCTGCTCCACTCCTCATTTGATGTGAGGTGACTGGAAAGACAGCCTGCAATTCCTCTCTATCATCCTCCCACCTTCTCCCCTTCTAGTGTTGGACCCTCCTTATATTCTCACTGTACTCTCCTGAGATACTTGGCAGATTTTTTGATTGTTATCGCTATACAAGTGTTTTGGCAGTACATTTTTTTGTGGCATAGACTGAAGTGGTTTCACTATTGATATTATGAACAATGTAGGAGCACTGGATTCTGACTGAGTTGTGTAAAAGGCTACCCTGTATATGTGAGAAGGGTTGGAAAAAGCACATACGTAACACTCTGTGTTGCAGGTAGACTCTAGCAGTCTTGAAACAGGTTGAAAACACAGAAGTGAGGAATCTCATTTTATACTGAAGATATACAAACATGGATAGGCCTCAGAGCTGTAAGGCATTTACAGCCTCGTGGTCATGTTTCTGAACTGCTTGGAGGAAGCCATGTGACTTAGTCTCAGGAGGTGCTGTGTCTCTTGAGGTGTTCTTCATATCTAGCCTGTGCTGGCACCAGGGGTAGAATTCTTAAAAGGGTCTAAATAATAGAGGAGGACCTGTGAACATCATTTGATTTATTTACTTATTTTAAAGAGGTAATCTGGGTTGTAGGTTTCTAAATCATTTAAAAATTCCCATCTCCTTGACAAATTCTTGATTTCTACTTTAAACTGCTAATATTCTGTAGTTTTCTCACAATTCAGTGTAAAAGCATTTTTTCCCAGTTCTTTCATATATGAAAACATTAATGTTTTTATTCAAACTTTAAATATGTGTTTCCCCTTAGGCAATGTCTACAAAAGTTGATCTGAAAGGTAACTTTCTGAGACGATTACAACTAGCTGGAGAACAGCCTTATAGCAAGAAAGAGCTAAAGGGACCTACAAAAGCCCTACTGTCAGGGTAGCAGAAGCGTGAGTTTGTTGAAAAATGAACCCCGGTGAACTCTGTGTAGACTTATGGTAGAAATGTAACATATTTATTAGATACAATATATTATTTATGCAAATATGTGTTCAGGAGAAAACAAAAAACACATTTAAAAAATATGGTTGTATCTTTTTCCACCTTAGAAATTGTTGATGGCAACGTGAAAATGACACTGGGTATGATCTGGACCATCATCCTTCGCTTTGCTATTCAAGATATTTCAGTGGAAGGTAAGAGTAATGCAACTACGTTAAATAATTAGGAAATATGTTTAAAAATATTTTTATATAGACTAAGATGAAAATTTTAAGAATGAATTATTTTTTCACAGAAAGTGATATTGCATGTTCCCTACCTTTTGACAAAATCCATTTTGGAAGGGGAAAAAGTAGTTACTGAAAGAGCCAGCTTTCTAAACAGAAGTTCCGGGCATGTCTCTCAGTTACAGAGATAGAAACATGCCTATGTTCTGAGCTCCAGTGGCCTGAAATTATGCTTCACTCTTTATGGTTGTCCTATTTCCAACACGCTTTTCTAATCCTGTACATTTCTCTCCTTTTTTGCAAATGTTATCTGATTATATCCCTCTTCTTTCTATCACTTTTTTTTCCATCTGCTTCATGTTTTTTTTTTCTTAACTTTAATTTGGTAACTGTCTCCAAAAGGTGCATTCTTTAACATAATTCTAGCCTATGAAAAGTCTAGAATTCTAGAAACTAATTTCAATTTTCAACAAAAGTAACACCAATTCAAGGTTAGCATGCTGTCCTGCTGATAATTTGTGGAACATTAACTGTAGATCTAATAGTCTATTTGACTCAGATGTCCACAGAGTGCAAATAATGAAGATATTTCTTCAGCATTTATACTTCCCTGTAAGCAAATGGACTGGGACCAGAAGCAAGCATATTTCATGTAGGCTCCAACAGAATTTTTTATGTTTAGTTCTATTACATTTGTATTCACTGTTTTTCTCCAAATATACATTCTGCTGTCCAATTAATGTAATTTCTTGAACTTCTAGTATCCCAGAAATACTGTGCTGTCTGGGACTCTGAGTTGTTCCATTTGCGCTGATGTCTGTGTCCCAATGGAGCCCCTTTAGTTCGCTTGCGTGACTGTCTCTTGGGATTAAATGTTAGCTTACGTTAACTAGTTTTAGATGGGTGATCACGTTTAAGATGAGAAGAAAATAATTACGTGAGCTCTTTTTACATGTTTTCTTTTTTTACTCCCTGTTGTCTTTTACAGAGACCTCTGCTAAAGAAGGGCTGCTGCTGTGGTGTCAAAGAAAAACTGCTCCTTACAGAAATGTGAACATTCAGAACTTCCATCTTAGGTAAACTACCATTATTTCGAGAGGTAGAAGCAGTCAAAAATACATTAAGTCAAAATTTGCCCCACAGTTGTGTAGGTATATTTCACAGCAGAATTTCACTCTTCACTGTTAACATGGGCTTTTTTCAAATTCTTATGCTCTGTTTTCAGAGTCTTACTTTGGTTAGCCTTTTGTGTTATTTACCCTGGTTTATGTATGTAGTTGCTATTTACAAGAAAAAAAATCCCTACTCCACACAAAATGAACATATAAAACTATTAGAGGTCCTTGGTGTATGAGAATATCTAAGTACCACTGCATAATGACTTGGCAAATGATTACTTTAAATGAGAGCCACTAGTAGGTATAGACTGTTCTTGACAAAAATACCAATGTGTTGAGCGGGCAGATATCTCATTATGATGAATCAGTCTTTATTACTTTGTAACATAATTACAAACAAGGAGCAAAAAATGTACTCAGTATGCAACAGGAGCACTTTAAGTACATTTACTTTCAGAATCAGGATCATTACCTAAGCTGGAAAATTTAGTGAAGCCCCAGCCTTGTGGTTCTTTGTGTTTAATAAGGCCTATAAAGGGATCTCCAGGCCATACTCAGGCTGCTGGCTTTTGGGATTTCACTCAGCTAGTTCCTGTAGCTCTGCTGGTGATCCTCCTCATTAAACTGCGTGACTTGCCATTTGCACTGTTTAACTAGGGGATTTTACCTTCCTGAAACCCTTGGAGTACTTACAAGAGCTCTATATTACAGTATTTTGATGTTATGAATTCATTTGTAATGTGAAGCTCCTAGAGCACATGTAGTGAAAGATACAGTTTACACATGCATCTACAGATCTTCTGAATGATTTTATATTATACAATGTACGTATATTCTGCTTAGTTGTATTACATTTTTTTTCGAAATGGTTATGTTATTTAAATGATTTACTAAGACATGTCAGCGACAGGGATTCTAGCAGTCTAAAACCTTTGGTATCACACAACCACTGCACAGCATACAACCTCAAACCCACAGTCCCGGTGATCTGTTTTCATAAAGTATCTTTCAGAGTAATTGCTTCTAGCGAAAAGGAGCCTCTCATAATCTTTTCAAGTAGATGTTATTCACTGCTCCATTCATGTCCTATTCTTACCTTGAAAGATATTGGACATGAAATCACAATGAAGTGTCAGACCTCAGGTCTGACATGTCATGTCCACAAAGTGTTTTAAATAAACTGATTTATGACTTCCTACTTCTATAGCACAACATAGTTGTGTCATTAAAATTATCTGAAATAACTGACATAGAAAAAGTCAATTAGTTAAGCAAATTCAAGCAACTGCAGTTTTGTTCTCCTTTTATTTTTTTTTATAAACATGCTATTTTTCATGAATGTATACTCTGAGCTATCCTGGAACATTGCACAAATTAAGCAGTTGAAATCAGGGTCTGTTGTACATAACATAAGCTGCCTAGAAAGTGTTATGGAGCCCTTATGTGTGTATGGACTATAGAATAAATTATGTACTACAGAAGAAAGAGTACATTGACAAAAGCTCAGAGGACTTGAGAGTTGACAGAATATAATTGTCAGGATTTAACAGGGGGGCTCCTGCTTGATTTTAAGCATTGAGCAAGGATCAAACTGTAAAATGCTATGACTTCGTTAATTATTTTTTTCCACTCTATTTTTTGTTATAAAGCTGGAAAGATGGCCTTGGATTATGTGCACTTATCCACAGACACCGACCTGATCTTATTGACTACTCCAAGCTAAATAAGGTCAACAGTCTGGATGGTACAGCATGCTGTCCCACAGTCATTTGGCTTACTGCTGGTTTGCTTAGCATGTTTTCTAAAAGACAAGCTGAGGAGTGCATACTAATTCTAACTAATTTTCTATGCTCACTCCAAAAAATGTTATGTGAAGAAAAGGATGCCATGACAGTTCTGTGTCCTTCTTTCCTTCCCACTACAATGACTTCAGTATTTAATTGCAGATAATCCATTCCTCAGCTGCCAGGCAGTTTTTATGCCATGCAGTATGGATGTTAAATCAAATACATTGGAATTCTCCATTCACAGCTGATACATAGTACAGTCTGTCCTGTTTTGTGTCTAGTGTAAATGACTGTAGATTACAGAACAGTAAACGATGATGATTAATCCGTAGATTCATTAGAATGAACACTACCCTAAGAGTATGCAATTGCTAGGCTTACACAGTAAATATTCACCAGTTCTTACTTTCATATTTAGTTATACTTCTAGCTATACTTCCAGACAAATGCAAATGAGATTGATACCCTAACTTCTTTAGGTAGCATCACATGGGGATTACAAAACCATTTAATTACTTGGCAAAATGTTCTAAAAGATACACGTTGCTTTGGTTTGAGAGTGAGTAATGAAAATCTGGTAACAATCTTGGAATTTCTCAGTACTATTACTGAAGTATAAAAACTGAGAAAAAAGTGGCATGTTGTTATTTCATGTTAGCTCTCAATACGTGCGTACCTTTTTTTTTTTTCCTCCAAAAGGAACATATCTTGAGGCCTCTTGTAAACAACAGTGAAACAGAAAACTTAGTCATGGTTTTAAGTTGTTGAGTGCTGCTTTTAATTGATGAGAGAAACTGTTAAGTCATAGACAATATTTTTCATTCCATGCCCCTCCATGACAAATTGATTTTACTAGTGGAATCAGCTATTAATAGAAAGCCTTTTGTGAAGGAAAAGATGACAGAAAGGAGTAAGACAATTTGAAAACTTTTAAATTTATGCTGGGACCCCCAAATTTTGATGAAGCTTAACTTAAACAGTTTAATTTAGGTAGTCATTAAGGCAACTGCAGATCTGAACTAAAGGACAAAATATTAACTGAGCTACCTGTCTGTATGTATGTGTGCTCAAGCATGGCACAAACAAGGTAGTCTTGTTGAGTTTGTGCTTTGAAAAGCGGCATATGGTAGGAAAAAAGTTAATGGTATAACCAGTCTGTGTATGAGTGCTAATAAAAGGGAATAGCACATGAGCAGATCTGCTTCAGCATTACTATTTCCCTCTTAGAGGTTTCCAAAATAGGAACAGGTCAGGTTTCAAATTGAGGCTGAGCTGTGGCATGTAAAACACATGCAGAAAAATCCTGAAATAGATCTTGCTTTTCTGACCTGGCTGCGTTTGATTGACTACTCATTTTGGTTACATTAACAGCTGTCTTGGTGTCCTGTTTCTTGGTTTCTTATCTCCTGCATGCTGCCTTTTCTTCTTCTCACCATTGTGCTTTGTGTGAATTTGTAGCTGGAAAGATGGCCTTGCTTTCAGCGCCCTTATTCATAGACACAGGCCTGATCTTCTTGACTATGACAAGTTAGATGAGGTATTTCTCTAGTTGTAGCAAGGACTTTTAGTTACTGTGGCTTATAGTTTTGTAAGTATGGGTGATGGGGATCTCCAGAAGCTGCTGTGATTTTAATTAGAACTCTTTACCGATGGAGCAGTAGTTACTCATGGACTTAGTACCAAACACACAAATAGGAGGTGCCCATCACTCATCCTTAAGCAAATTGTCTTATCCAAGTCAGTAGGTCTCACCTAGATTTAGTGCATTTTTTCCCATTTAATTTCAGTAAGAGGTTTTGTATCACATGGTAGTAAATGTTGTATTACACATGGTGTCTCATGTAATAGCAAAAACAAATTCATGGGTTTTAAATGTTGTCCAGATTTTAAGTTCTTCTTACGTCAATAAATGCACAAAACTGCTAAGTGATGACAAAGTGAGAACTTATGATTACAGACTTCGTGTTCTACTGTAACCAAATTGTGAGGGCAGTATTACTTATGATACCTGGCATATATATGTGCATGGAGAACAGATTTCTGTGAAACTTAAGTAATTGTTCCCATTTCATAATAACTAATCTTACTAAGTTCATTTTAAAATGACAAAAGAAGCATGCTTGAGTCTAGATCCTTTTACAGGAAGTTTCTGTATTCAACTAGAAGCCCTGTAAGTTCCATACAGAAAACCTGTTAACTTTTTCCAGTCTGCTCCAGCTTCCCCAATTTTGCTTTTCTGCCCTATTTTTCTACACTATCCCTGTAGACATTTGGCATTGTTCATAGTAGCTATGATCATTTAGCAGTTTTTGAATACCAGAAAATAATAATGGTATTAATGGCATGAACTGCCATTTCACACAGGGTGTTTTCATTCCAAGCTGATGTTAGAAGGCTGACTTAAGAGCATCCCTCATCTGACACAGCCTTCTGTTGTCAGCATTATTTGTCTGTAGTGCAAGAAATAAAATGTGTGCTGTTTGTCTGAATTTTGCTTACTGCTTCTTTTCTTTTTCCTTCAAAAAACAAAATCAAAATCTCAGAACAAGAGAAAACTCTTGATTTTCAACAGCTCTCACATTCAGCTTACAGAGGTGTTAGAGATTTGGCTATCCAAGTCAAAACTGGGAGGTTTTGCTCCTTCTGGGTAACCGTTCTGTCTGTGCTTCCCTCTTTTCATACGTGCACCTGACCAACAGGGAACTTGTTAGCTCAGTAGAATTTGTATTACTGTAATACAATGTTTACTAGGTGTTGAAGTGTTTGGAATTAATCCTGTGTTGAATAGTCTAGTATAGCCTATTGGACCAGTGGCCTTGACTATGTATTACTGCAGTACTTCATTCAGAATTGGCTCTTTATGAGTATACACTGTGTATGTTATCTACATTTCCCTCCAGAATGTATTGGAATGTATATAGAATATAGAATTAGAGAGTCCTAGTGGCTTATTAATGTTTTCCTTTGAAAGAATAGTAGTAGATAGACCAAAAGCTTGTACACCCATACTCTGCTTTTTGAAGAGCAGTAGTTGTGACTCTGGTTTACAGTTGCAAAAAACAGAGTAAGTTTTAGTATACATACTGCAGTAGTCTTGCTTTAAAGAAAAACCTGTGTCTTTGACTAGTTGTGTTTTTTTTTTCATGCAGGATGACCCCATAGGAAATATCAACCTTGCCATGGAAATTGCTGAAAAACATTTGGATATCCCTAAGATGTTGGATGCAGAAGGTGAGAACTACAGTGAAGTTTGTTTCATTCATAAGCAGGAAACAATAAAACTAGCAAATTTTCCATGTTCCTTCTGCATGAATTGTCATGGAGTAACTTATCCTTTCTACTTTGTTTTCAAACAATCTTTTCTTTCCTTTTCTGCATATATTGGATAATTCCACTCACTTTTTCGTCATTCCATATTCTTTGTTATTGTTTGTATTTTTTATAGCACTTTGGACCCTGACTTCAGCACATGGCTGCATTAACAATTGAAGTTCAAATACAGAATCAAAAGATAATCCTTGCCTATAAGAAATTAAAATCTAAGTTTAATAAAGAAAATACAGCTGTTAGCACCTGGAAGCATGTTCACTCTTCTCAATGTTGAAATGAGAGGGTCAGGAGGAAATAGAAGTACCTTTCAAAATATACTACTGATAACATGCTTTCTGTGAAAGAGCTATGTTGAGGGAAGCATTTTTTAATTTTCTCATTTATTTAAGTATAAACTTTTTTCAGGGATCAGTTTTAACAAATAGCTTCATGTTTGGTTTCTCCAATAATCTTTAGAATCCATCTACAAATAACAAGGAAAGATATATTAAAGTTTCCTGAATTTCATCAAGATAACCAACTTTTTGTACTCCAGGCAAAAGTGGTGCTAAAATACTGGAATTTGCTTACAGTAGTTTCAAGCATTCTTCTCCAAGTTTGCAGACTCTGGTCTGGTGACTTGTCGGTAGAGCAGTGATACCACGGGAACTATCTGAAGCACACAAACTCGTCTTGCCCGCTTCCCTTGAAGTCTTTGGTAGGAAAGTTAGGCAAATACAGGATGATTTTTAAAATCCAGTTTGTAACCTCTTAACTGAATATTATTCTTGGTTTCACCTGCACATTTCAAAACAGTTTTAATTTTTTAAATTGCAATTCCCTTTCAAGCCCCATTTAATTAATTTACTCTGAAACACTGTGTAAGGAGTAAACAGAGATGCTACATCCTTACTAATGAATATCTACTATCATTCTCCTTTCACTCATTTTTCTCTTGACATTAAATGCAAGAAACGTTCCTGTCACTCTTTCAGCCACCCTCACCCCCATCAGATTTCCTACATATCTCTTATCACAGAATCACAGAATTGTAGGGGTTGGAAGGGACCTTGAGAGATCGTCGAGTCCAACCCCCCTGCCAGAGCAGGTTCCCTACAGCAGGTCGGACAGGTGGGCGTCCAGATGGATCTTGAATATCTCCAGGGAAAGAGATTCCACAACGTCCCTGTGCAGCCTGTTCCGGTGCTGCGTCACCCACTCTGTGAAGAAGTTCTTCTGCATACTGGTGCGGAACTTCCTATGCTCCAGTTTTAGTCCATTTCCCCTTGTCCTGTCCCCAGAAACCACTGAAAATTGTGTTATTCTTAGCAGGTGAGAGGGGAATGAAATCATGCTTCTTCTAACACACTGAGTATTCACCATCAATTTTTACTCGTGTTTTCAGTAGAAGTGCTAAGTTTTCTTCTGAACTATGTGATAGAGATGCAAAATCAGTAAATACATTGGTCCTCAAGTTAGAAAATCTCACAGTGAATATTAAAATTGTCATGTCATTCATGGATCTTCTCACACCGATATCTTCACACCAATATTCCACTCGTACATTGGTAGGACTCTTTGCAGCTTGCATAAACATCATTCATCACTCAACCATAATTGTTGTAAAACCACCTTTTTCTGTCTGTCTGTCAAGTATTCAAAAAAGTCCATTTTTACCAATGCACTCACACTTTGGTCACACCCTCTCTATGCTTTTAATCTTTCTTGTTCTAGCACGGACTAAACTTATCAGTCAATCAAGCCAAACTCTTCTGTGATTTATACTAATAACTAAATAGATTGGCTCAAGGACTGCAAAATGGTTACTATCCAAGCTTTTCTTAGCACAAAATGTATTTCTGGACTGCAAGAGTTCTACAGGTTTCCAGTACACATCAGTACTGACAGTCACAAGGACCTGTTGCTGACATACGCAATATATACTCTTATTTTGTGACAGTCAGTGGCTGTATTTAACTCTTGTAGCAGAATTATTGTAGTGACTTAGATGAAGTTGCTCTGAAGCAACAGTGAAACTGAACCCAGTAGATCTGCCAACTGTGCCCTCTGCTCTGGAAGTTTCCATAATCCAGAAGGTAGCAATACCCTTCTGTATAGTTTCCATCTTCAGATGTTATACCATTTCAAAGAGACTCATATATTTTCCATTTTTGATAGATTTAGATATCTTCACACTGCTATCAGTAAACTGATTCAGTACGAATGGCCTTGTATTTATTTTTAATCCTTGCAGTACTGAGGTGGCCTCATCAACATAATCTAATAGAAGTACCTTGTAAGAATTTCTGGAGTAAACCCTCTTCTCTCTACACAGATGTAGTAAAAACTGCCAGACCTGATGAAAGAACCATTATGACTTATGTTTCCTGTTACTACCATGCATTTGCTGGTGCTCAGAAGGTGAGGCTGTAGCTAGCTCAGATCTCGCCCTCCACCTTCTCTGTTGTTTCTTTCAGCAATTTTTCCTCCTCTCGTCTTTCCTTCATTAGTTGCTAGGACAGCATCTTAGAGCTGAGCTCATTTCCTGTTGCCTGATTTTCTCTGTGAGGCACTGTCTCTGTAGAGCCAGTAGTCGTCTATCCTGTTGTTCTGTAGAAACAAACCTTCCTCTCTCCTCTTTCTGTATATTTCCTAATAATATCCAGTAGGTTTTTGACATCTGATTACTGAACTTGGTAAGATGTTATTCGATATCCTTTGACTTAACTTTTGTGTTTTGTTTAGAAGCACCATTAAAAATGCAAGAAGAAAATAAACTCACAGTGAAAAAGCAATTTCAATAGCAGAATGTAATCTTTCTCTTCCTGCTGGATATTATGCTTATGATACATCAAAATCATCATAACAGATGCTCTGAAAATGAATCCTTTTCTTATGCTTTCAGGATTATTTTTTTAAATGTTAAATACTCAATGGTAAGTACAATCAGCAACATAAAACATTGCTACTATACAAAATAGGAAAATATACAGAAATCTCAGAAGAGTTCTGAAATTGTGTTCTAATGAAAAGAAGCAGAAGTAGAAAAAGCAAGGCATATCAGAGAGTTGAACATACTCCAGGCATTAGTAATATAAGGAGTACGGATATATAATGTTAAAGTTAAAACTGATCCACATGTAGCTTCCAGAGAACATTTCCTCAGATCAAAATCTATCCTGTCTTTCCTCTATGTTAGTCAAACGTACACATACTAAATCACCAGAGATACTCATGCTAGTTATTATGCAGATAGTCCTTTTCAAATTAAGCTAGTTCCTTGTGTGACAATAGTGCAAGATTGGGCTTATTAAAAAATTCTGTATCTTTGTAAGAGCTTATGTTGAATTTCTAGAACATGGATTTTTTTTTTCTGTTAGCACCCGTAAATCTAACACTATATTTATTTCAGCTTTGTATATTTTCCAGAACACAGAGCTATCTGTCTACAAGGAAACAATCACAGTGACAACTATGTTGTGCTTTTATTTATTCATCCTGTTTTCTACTCCTTGTATCTTTTTGTTTTCATTTCTCCCCCACCTTATAGATATTGTGAACACTCCCAAACCCGATGAGAGAGCTATCATGACATATGTGTCCTGCTTCTATCATGCTTTTGCTGGAGCAGAGCAGGTATAATCAACTGTCCCTTCAGGTTGCTGTGTTTTTGATTGTTTCACTTTTCCACTAGTTTATATTTAAAAAAACCAAACCAAACCAAAAAACACAAAAATTCCCAAACTCACTAATTTAGTACTTTGCTGTTTGAACTAATGATTGCAAGTGTTAGTTGAGCACTAATACTTGTTTTTAACCAACACTTGAACCTGTTTTTGTTAAATGCTGTCTAACAAGTTAAACCTTTTTATTCTAATAGACATTTGTGATTCTAATGTTGAGAGTCTTTGTTTGGTGATTGTAAAGACTTTCAGAAAACCTGTATTTGAATATGCTGTGAAAAGGAATTGATGTTTGTTGCTACATCAACATCTCATGCTTTTACTGCATAAAAGCATGTTTGACTTCTGGAGACTGAGAATATTCTAGATTTATTGATGCTAAGTAGTAATTTAGGGCTGCCTAAAGATGCAGAGAGGCACGGAAGTTGTCCAAAGCGGTATTTGCACCTGGCTCCCAGTGAAGCCAGTGGAATTATTTGTGGATCAAAGTATTAGTATAAGAAGCATCAGCAGGAGGTCTGTCATACAGGAGGTATTCTCACAAATTTTGCATTTCCCACTGCTCTACTTCCTACATTTCTAGCCTACAAATGGACACATTCCAACTTATGTGGAGAAAAAAAAAAAAACCATAGTTGATATTTTTCCTTCTTCCTGAGAATCGAATTTCCCTTCCTATCTGGTAGGCCCCCTACAACTTATTGTAGCACAGCTATGCTGTTGTGCACTCTTCTGTCTGGGTGCGCAGGTTTTGCTATTAATGGAAAAGAGGAATTCCAAATTCTATTTGTAACAGATTTTTAGTTGACTGGATACACTTCAGACTCACATTTGTATGAAAATATTAATCTATGATGTCAAACTATTAATGTCAATTTTAAATATGGCACAGCTGCAGTGCCTTCAAAAATAAATTTGGCAGGAGTCAAGAAAAGATTTGCTGTCAGTGGTTTATATTTTCAAAGGTGTATATGCATGTGGGTCTCCTGAATCACATTGAATGTGTGGCTAACAAACCTAATACCTTTTTAGTGTGCTTAAAAAAATTAACCTCATAAGATAACTTCAAGGTAACTTGGTCTAAGTTGCTTTTGAAAATAAAAGATTTATTAGACAACTAT
Source organism: Penelope pileata (assembly GCA_013396635.1). Lineage (NCBI taxonomy): Eukaryota > Metazoa > Chordata > Aves > Galliformes > Cracidae > Penelope > Penelope pileata. The sequence goes on from WBMW01000022.1 coordinate 130,079, forward strand.
AATGGCACTGTGAAATTCCCCCTTGTACAGTAAGCTTCATTGTATGACAGAGTGACTTCTGTGCTAATCTATGCATTATTAAGGCCACTGGAGTCTGTGAGTGCAGGAGGGTAAAGGCATATCTGAGTAACCTAGGAGCACAAATCAACAACTATAACCCATTGTGATTTTTATTTGCAGCTGCCACATTCTCTTTCTTTCTTCAAACCTGTACCTGTCTCAGAATGTTTATGAGTATGTCCTGTTTATTTGCTGTATTTGTAGGCTGAGACTGCAGCAAACCGGATCTGTAAGGTGCTTGCTGTGAATCAAGAAAATGAGAGGTTGATGGAAGAGTATGAGAGACTAGCAAGTGAGGTAAAGACACCTTTTTCTGTAACATGGTGATAAATATGTTCAAGAAATACTGAAAGATGAAAGATTCATGCATTGTCTGCAAGACAGCTAAGTGAAAATACCATGAAAACGAATCTCACAGTTGGAGCATAAGAAGATCAGTATCCCAAAATGCCAAATTTCAGGTCACTCCTTTGCCACAGACTTCTTTGTGACCTCCAGCAAGTCGTTCAGTCTTGGTTTTGTGCCAAAAATTGTGGTTTGGGGACTGTTCGTTATCAGTCTGCCTTAGCGCTAGGCTTGCTGTCTCTGTAATCTCCAACAATAGCTCATCCTTCACCACATGTGGAGCATACAGGATGCTTTCACTCCAAGCAAGCCCATTGGCTTTGTGTACTGCAAGCTGCACCTTGACAAGGTCTCTCAGGGTGTTCACAAAACACCTGTGAACACAGGAGCAAATGAATAAAGAGGCACACTGCTTGCATTGTTTCTGATTCTTACCAGGATTGCTGTATTTTCAAAACACAGGTAATATAAATTTTCTTCACAAATTATACTGCAGACTTTCTGAATCAGCTCCTCCTGTCTTTTCTTGGTATATGGCAAATTTGTTGAGTCAGGATTGCAGATATATAATGCACAAGTGAGAGCTCCTTTGTCTTTATAATGCACAACCTGCAAAAACATACTGAGATCATAGACACAAAGACAGTAGCGCTGGATTGGTGCTAATGGACTTCTGCATACAAACTTTTATATGTCTTGAGTTACTTGACTAGTGTCCATTCTGATCTCATAACTATGATTACTTGAGACATCAAGACCAACACTTTGGAAAGTGGCCAGTGATGTTGGGTAACTTGTGTTTTAATTAGCTAGAGTCACCTTACGTGCGTGTTCATCTTCGTGAAAATCAGAGGTAACAGTAAGATGGGGCAAACATGATTGAAATTTGTGCATTCAATGTTATCCTTTTTTGGTTCCTCTTCCATTGCCTTAATTTCAATTGTTTGTGTTGATTTGAAAGCTTTTAGAATGGATTCGCCGGACAATTCCTTGGCTGGAAAACAGGACACCAGAAAAAACAATGCAGGCCATGCAGAAGAAATTAGAGGATTTCCGGGACTACCGCCGCAAACATAAACCTCCCAAAGTTCAAGAGAAATGTCAACTAGAGATCAATTTCAACACCCTGCAGACAAAACTGAGAATCAGCAATCGACCAGCTTTCATGCCATCAGAGGGAAAAATGGTTTCAGTAAGTAAAGGAGGCATCAATATTCCATCCTTCTTTCTATCAACATTCTCACAGAAATTTCAATATGAAGGACTGCATTACCATTTTATGTCATCCTCAGAAACTTTGATTTGCTGCACTTTATCAATATCAAACCACTCTCTTACACATTCCCTTTCATTTAAAAATCTTCCTTTCCCTTAAGCATACACCTCACCCTTTGAAAACTTTTTCCAGTATCAAGTTGTCTTGAAACAAAAGATGATAGAGAGCTTTCTTTGGGAATATTTGTTTATTTAAGCAAAACTCACACTGTTTTCACTGACATTTTGATCATCAGACTTAGAAAAACAACCATGGCTTAATAAATGTTTGTGTTTTTTCCTACTTTCTAAAATTAAGTTTTATATTTTTCTTGTGTCTGTGAAGATAAGAATAGTCTGACTGTGGGTCAAAACATTTATTGTGGAATAGAGCAAGCCTGTTTCTGTACTCTTAGCACTGTACTTTAGTTACTCAGATTTGATAAACAGATGGTTACATTCCCTGCAAAGGGTGGCTGCTGTTGTCCGTGACCCATGCTCAGAAAAAAAGGGGCCTGTCACTTCAGTTTCCCTCTCATGCCTTTGAGCTTCTTTCTAAGGAAGCTCAGAAAACTTTGTGCACCGCAGAAAATGAATTGAATTTGTATTCTAGATAAAATAAGCATTAAATCCTCTTGATACTAATTGTTTTGCCACTGTCAGCTTCTGAGGGCACAACATATTTATTCTGATAACAGACAGGTACGTTATAAAAGAACATGTACTTGGAAAATGCAAGGTAAAAGTAATGTATCATGAAGACACTGAAGAAATGTCATGCAGACCATTTGTGTAGAGGATCCTTTCATGAACCCTGAACCTACTTGATTAGGATGCTTTGTCAGGTGCAGTTTTTTGGACTACCTGACTTCCAGAAATGCCTGACAACTGACGTTTTCTATGATTCTAATATTTGGCAAAATCTGGACATAGAGATTTCTCTTTTTGGAGAAAAATTGTGAGTGAATCAGAAATCTGTATATTTGGATAACAAGAGCTTATAGTTTCATTCACTCTCTCCCATGTATTCTCTTTATAGGATATTGCCGGCGCTTGGCAGAGACTTGAACAAGCTGAGAAAGGCTATGAAGAGTGGCTGCTGAATGAAATACGGAGACTGGAAAGACTTGAACACTTGGCTGAAAAATTTAGACAGAAGGCTTCCACTCATGAGCAGTGGGCGTACGGTGAGCAGAGATGGCTTTTAACATTTTTCACATTTTGGCATTCAAGGTTGAACTGTCAATGATGGATATTTGCCAAGCAGGATTTCTCTAGAAAGTAGCTTGGACAGCTTTAGAAAACTACAATACTAAGAGATAAAATTGCAGGTTCTGTTGCCTACAGTCACGGTCCTAACTTGTAGGTATGTTGCTAATGAAATGTAACTGTAAAAATCATACTCTTCACCAAGGCAATGAGTCAAACTTAATAAGGCTATCCAATAATTGAATAAAGGCCATTACTGGTAATGCATTCCTATGTATTTGTACGCCAGTGATCCAAGCAGGAATGCAGTGAGGACAGAAACTCAGTTCTCCATTTTAAACTCAAAATTAAATTGGGATCTGTGGGATCTGTGGCAGGTTAAAAGAGAAATTATTAACAGAGCTCTTCTGATAGGTCATCATTTGGCCATCATGATGTTTTTCATAGTCCACATAAACTACATAATGATTGGCTCATTTTTGCTTTTCTCCATACCCTGGATTATACTCCATTTATAGTTCTGTTTTTTAATGGTAGCCTAACCTTACATGTAGTTGTAACAGCTACAGGACCATGTATTTTACAACACCAGCATAAAGTTTTGTGGAGACTGTTAAACATAGATACACTCTATCATCCCTTTGTTTGCCCTGACAACAGTTTTCCTGCTTCTGCCACACTTTTGGCTTTTTCCAGCTAGAATCTTTTCACACTGTGAAAGTAAAACAGAGGCTATCCAATAACACAGTTGCTGGAAGCATGCATAACAGTAAATGGCTACCAGGCAGATTCTAGAAAGGAAACTACAGTGTTTATCAGCCCCGAGAGCCTATTTTCTGAGCATATTCTACCCATGGTGACATGTTATGGCTTTTGTACAGGGGAAAATTCACATAAGCTGGTACATAGCAAGTAAAACAATAGTCCCTTCTGGCTCTAGAATCTGCAGAGCTGTGTAATGTCATGTGGTGAGCTGCAGTTGTAGAGGCTGTCAGTGTAGATTAAGTTGTCCAACAAAGGAGCTACTGAGGAGTAATATTTCAGTTTCTGATTTCAACTTTGCTTCTCTTGCCTTTTGAAACCACATTAGCATTTTCCACTTAAAATTCAATAATTGATAAAAAAAGGCAACTACATATCTCTATCTTAATTTTGGCAGGAAAGTGCTGAAATGAATAATGAATTGAAGGCAGAACATGAGAAAAAGTAACAGCTCATTAGTAAGAGTGAAACTGAGCACAGCAGTGTGATTTCTGGTTTCATAGGTCAGTAATACACTCTAATAAAAGACTTAGCAAAATTTATTCTAACAATCTACCATTTTATGCCAGTTTCTCAAGTAATGTAATACTTATTAGCTATCTTAGACAAGTATAACAATCTTGTGGAAGAATGAAGGGATTACTGAGAGATCTTTAAAATCATTTATTCCTAATTAACACTGTTGTGCTGACAAGTTGCCGTTCATTTCAGTGGAGCTGGGATTTCATCTTACATATGTGATTTTGACCATGCCTTAGCTAAAAAAGTTGACTAAATTTGCAATTGTTCTAACCAATAAATGAGTAAAAAATGACTAGTATTTTAATTTCCTCTTTCAGGCAAAGAGCAGATCTTACTTCAGAAGGATTATGAATCTGCTTCTCTGACAGAAGTCCGTGCCATGTTAAGGAAACATGAAGCTTTTGAGAGTGATTTGGCTGCTCACCAGGACAGGGTGGAACAGATCGCTGCCATTGCCCAGGAGCTGAAGTATGTTCCATTTAAAGGCTTGCAGCTGCTGACATTTAACTTTGCGATAAACTCTTTCCAATGAATTTGATAGTGTCATAGGTACCAACGTAAGAATTCCAGAGATAGCTTCATAAGTATATTATCTGAGCTGGTCACTGAGACCTTTCCCTCATCTCCCCCCTACCCCTAACCAAATATAGACATTCATCTCAGCAAAAAGATTTTAAAACAAGCATTTTCTAATTGAAAACAAGCATTTCATCCTACTAATGTGTCCATTGTGTGTTGATGGGAATGCTGGAGGTGTCTGTTTCTTAGTTCATACGGTCTGCCAAGAGCTACTGGTTATAAGTTAACTTAGAAAATAATATTGCTAAAATTACAGATCAAGCATCTTCACTTTAAAATCTGGTATTTTCCCATAAGTATATTCATCCGTTAAAAAGACTTGACATCTCTAAATTACCCTTTCTATAGATGTAATGGGTCATGCACTGACTTCTCTGAAGTTTTAATCGTCTCTAGTATACTCCAAGGCAACCAAACACACAACCTCTCCTGCTCACTCAGCATACTATGCCCAGAGAAAACAAAACTAAGAACAATTGTACAGCGTATTTAGCTATGTCTGTATTGACAGCAGCTAGGTAGTTCAGGGGTATGAAAAGCCAAGGCCCCAGCCTGACAGACACCTTTGTGGCAAGAGAAGTCCTGAGTGTTGGTGCAGTTACTGTGGCTAGGCTCTGTCTTTATCGGTAAGTCAGCTTTTGTTTGTGGGAAGGTTATGAATTCACCTGGGTGAAGCGCAGTTCTGTCAGCAAAGCTCTGCCCATACTGACAGGACTGTAATGTTAGATAATGTTCTGGTAAAGTCATTTTGGTGTGTGCATCAAGCTAAGGACGTTCAATTTTATAACCTTATGCTGTTAACTGCAGTGGTTTTGTACTGTAAATCAGTGGCAGCAGTCCTGATCTTAACATTTGGCACATAATTAAATTCATTGCTCACCCACAGTACAAATCTGCAAAGCCAACAGGAGCAAATGTGCGTTAGTGGTTGAAAGAGGAGCCAGCATCACATTCCCAGATTCCTGCTCTTGGCTTCATGCCTCCAAGTTTCAGTTTCTCGACTCCTTGAATAGGCAAAACAGCTACTACTCAAAAAGCAAGTCTTAAAAACATATCCTCCTTTTTCACTTTGTAAAGGACTAAAACTCATAAACAGCTCCACGTTCATTAACAATTAAAAAATGAAGGAGCTGTCTGAAAATGTAATTCATAGCTACTAGCAACAGCACTCATACAAACTGTATAATTAAAATGGTTTTAGAGGAAAAATCCTATTTTTCAGAATTCTTTATTCAAGGAAAAGAAAAATACAGTGGGCAAAGTAAATGCTGTCAGTTTGAAAGAAATCTAAAAAATACAGAGGATGCAGATTTCACTGGGTATCTCAGCTTATGAAACACCTTCTGACATACCCTGCTATTGCTGTAAAGTTATTTGTTCCTTCTGTACTAGAGAATGTTTCTGAAATACCTCATCATTGTTAAGTCAGCATCAGCTTTGCAAGTGATAAGAAACCTTGAGAATTTAGTATACATAGCACAGCATCTGCTTACCAGCGTTTTGAACCCTGTGTCCTTTACCTTTGCTGAGGCCAGTGAACACTGTACCCTGTCTATTTTAGGGTTGTCTCTTCTCAGTTGTTTCAGTAATTTGCTGCGTGAAGTTAAACAAGATATTTGTGGCCTGAGCTCCAAAGGTGCTGAAAACCTTTTGCTTTTAGAGATGCTCGACTTCAGCTTCTCCTCTTATCCATACAATACAGCTATCAGCGCCTAGTTTTTCACTGAGACTCAGTAGCTCAGTATGACTTAGTGCCCTAAGAGAGTTATAAAAGTCAAGTTTTATTACTAGCTGCAAGCAAATGGGCAGCTTCTGTTTAAATGTTGATTTGAATTATTTATCCACAGCACAGTTCTTCAGACAGACATTAAAATTATGGAGGAAAACACTAAATTCTTTCTCCAGTCATATTTTCATATTGAAAGATTGGGCAATATTTAAATGTTAAGAAATGTGCATTGGCACCTTATCCGAAGCCTACTGAAGTCCATGTGGGTATCTTTTTTTTTTAGTCACTGGATCTCAGGCCCTTACATGAATCCTCATTGTCTGTGTCTGCATTCCACATCAGTACACCTCCATGCTTTGTATTAGTCATCCCTTGTCTGCCTAATGTTGCTCTTTCAAAACAGAACAATTGCTGTGTGACCTTAGCTGTAGCAGTTACAGTTTCATAGAATCATAGAATGGCCCGGGTTGGAAGGGACCCCAAGGACCATCAGGTTCCAACCCCCCTGCCACAGGCAGAGCCACCAACCTCCAGATCTGGCACTAGATCAGGTTGCCCAGGACCCCATCCAACCTGGTCTTGAACAAATCCAGGGTCGGGGCATCCACAGCCTCTCTGGGCAGCCTGTGCCAGCACCTCACCACTCTCTCAGTAAAGAACTTCCCCCTGGTGTCCAATCTAAACCTTCCCTCCTTCAGCTTAAAGCCATTCCCCCCTGTCCTATCGCTGTCTACCCTTTTGAAAGGGTTTCCTGTCTGCTCTGGTATTTTCTGCTGCAGCAGCTAAGTCAACTGAGAGCTAAAGTTGCTAAAAGCTTGTTGATGGGTGTGGTGAAGCATTTGTGTGTGTGTGTATGAGCAGGTGATTCCAGCCAGGATGCTGCTGTAAGACTGTTGTGTTCTAGCCTGTAGAGACTTGGAAATCCTTGCCAGTGAAGCGTAGCAAGACTTAGCGGGCACTATACACAAGGCTGGAAAAAAAGAGTTAGGAATTTTTAAAATGTGATTTGCTATTTATGACATTGCAAATGCTAAGCAGAACCGGAGTGAGCTATAATATGAAGTGCTGAATTTGCTTATGGTCTTCTGTGCTCATTTGAATGTTTTCAATATTCAAGATAAAATTTTTAGAATGTAGTTTCTTGCGTACCCATCACTTCTAGTTTAGCAACTTATTTTCACCCAGGAGGACCACTGCCTGTAGCACATACTGATTTGGAGAGTCTTTTTGCTTCTGGAAACCTGGGCTCAAATTGTGCTTACGTGCATGATTAATATGAGCCTGGTTCTGAAGCAGCGCTGAAGCATGGTGCTCAGCAGGTTATTTTTGTGACACTATCACTGTTTCTAAAGTGAGCTCATACTTAAATGCTTCTCTGGATCAGGATGAAATTTGACTAAATTTGTAATTTTTTAAAAGTAAGATTGAATGATATGTAAGATAAATAAAAATAGCTTACTGATTTTTAAATTCCAAAGGCTGTAGATTTCAAATGACCAAACAGAAATGGCTGTTCTCTTGGAAGTTCTGCGACACGTGCGTAGCAGTGCTGTGTTGTGCTTGATAAGAAAAACTTGTTAATGGATATGAAATCCAGTGTCTTCACAGATTCAATGTTGAAAGAAGCACAAAAAATCACTGGACAAGAGATTTAAAGCTGTGTTATATTTCCATGTAAATAACCTCCTCTAAGTTATTATTTTTTTCCTCTGCTCCTCCTTCAAGCAGAGGAGCGTTCTTTGATGCATACAATACATTGATTTGAAGTAATCTACAGCAGGCCCAGAAAGGCAATTGGAACTACACTAATTAATGCCACTCAGTGAAGTAGCTTATAATTCTTGACCCACTGGTGCCCATTATAAAAGTTGTTTTGACAATGTTATTCTTCTATCTATTTGTCCACAGCACATATACCAGAAAGAAATAGGGTAGCAGAGATGTTATGGGGAATGACTGAACCTCCCTGGAGGAACATTGCACATTACCTTCCAAGACTTTGAACAGACCTGGTGCAATCAGTCCCTCACTTTCAGGGAAGGACACCTGCTCTTAGCCTAATAAACAAAAGGAGCTAACTGATCCCTTGAAACAAAAATAAAATTTGCAATACTCTCAGTGATGTGGGAAAACATCCTGTCCATATTCTGTTATATTAGGTTAAGTATGCCAAAAGAGACCAGAACACAAATCTCCACATCCCACCCACTTAGTCAGCTCACAGCTCACACAGGAACATCACCTAATAGTCTCAATATGCTAAAATGCAAAAAAAAAAAAAAAACCACCAACCAAACAAAAAAACCGAACACCTTCTAGCTAAAACACTGTAGCAATAAAATCTGCTGTAGCCTGTTTCATCCAAATCTCTGAGCTCCTGACTTAAAATTTCTTAACAAATCGGTGGCTTTTGTTGCATCCCTTGAAGGCTAACAAACAGGCTTGCTCCAAAGGAGGAAACAAGTTTTCAAGTTAAGGAGTCCTTGTGCAGTATATGTAGTGCATGTGGGCAGCTTTCTTCTTATACGTAACAGATTCTTTTACAATTTTTTTTTTTTAATTATTGTGGCATTTTATTTTTACTTGTTTTACTATTTTTCACTTTCAAATTCAATTGATTGCAGCACACCTGACGTCTCTTTTAAGCAGAATAATTCAGATACTTCTCAGCTTTATCCCTAACCGTTTTGTTCCTACTGAACTTAGAGGAAAAAGGATAAGCACTGCCCCTGGCCTACAGCATACTTCCACAGAGGAAAACTACCTCTGCTGTCATTTTGTCCTCGGCAATTCTCTAAGTTACTGGAGGAAGTAATCTGTACATTCCTGTTGCTGATTGCCTAGAAGGATGTTCAAAAGGAGGGAACAAATTATATCTGCATTTAACGTCTTGTTCAAGCCTTAGAGTAAATCATATTGCCATGCTGTCACATAATCACAATCTCTGCAATGCTTAGTACTGTGCAAAATGTCCTCAAGGAGCAGCCAAGAGCTAAATTCAGTGGATGATGATACACTGATAAAAGTGAGCTTCCAAAGTGCCTAACATGCATTTTATTATGGTCATGATGGCTGTGGCAGAACCAAGGGGATTATCTGTCACTGAGATCCAAAACTCTGCTTGAAACAGTGCAGAATCTCAGGACAGAGCTTAAAAAGTTAGTCCAGGCAGCACAGTAAATCATTTTCTGTCAGGATAATACCAATGTATTAAGTGGGTGAAAAAGCAATGTTAACTGCTACATTCCTTTTGGGCAGACTAAATTGCACTGGTGGCATACCTGAGTCTGGAGGTTTCTGTTCCTGGCCAGTTCTAGGGTGTGAGGAGTTCTGGAGAGAACGATGAAAATTGTTCCCCATGCCCCAGATCTGGGCAGCCCCTGTTAGAGATGCCTTGAACACAGCCTGAGGCCCGTTTCTCAGTTAAATACACAGCTTGTTCCAAAAAGTAACGTCTTCTATTTATTTCCATGGAAACTACAACAGCTACAAAGAGCACAATAACACTGTTTGATAGAGCAAATTCTCAGCTACAAAACACTAGTTTTCCACACAGTCACCACCATTAGCTGTGCATTTTCGCCAGCGATGAACAAGAGCCTGCATGCTGCGCTCGTAAAAATCTGCACCAGCAGAGGTGACCACTGTTGCTGTCACCGCTGCTGAAAGGCACCACCACTGTGCTCTCACATCCACTGTTTGGTCTCCAGAAATGTTCAGCAAGTGTCAATGAATGTCACTGGGTGCCATTTTTTCCACGTGGAGGAATTCGATTCCACCCCTTTGCTCCATCTGCACTTCCATGTCAGACGCCATTTGGTCAGAGTGCCCCTCTGCTGCCATCTGTCACACAGCAACAACATGGAACGGGATAGTGGTGGGAAGGTTCAACCTCTACTGCCATACCACCAACATCTGACATTGTGGGCCAACAGAATAAAATAGGAGGCACTACTTTCAGAGCAGCCCTCATAATTTCACAATGCATTAGTCTGAAAAGGATCACTAGATAATTTAAAATGAAACTAATGTATTTCAGGGCATTTAGTTTAACACTGCCAAACCTCAGGGACTTGATAAAGCCTCAGACTGAAGCATTCTGGTCTTCAGCCAGATATTAAGGTACTTGTGCCACAGGGAAAGCTGAAACAGTGATGGTTATGCACCTTAATTGTCTTTAATACTTGGATGTCACAAGTGGATAGTTGATTTTTCTTAAATGGAAGAGGTTGATTCTGTGCTGTGCTTCTTGAAATGCTGAATGTCTAAATCACACATGCTTATACTACAGCCTGGAGGAGAAATATTGCAAAAAAAGAGGGGAGGAGTTACTGAAGGCCAGCGGATGTACGACGTACAATAGCATGTACAATGCAACTGTTCCTTTCTCTCAGAAAGTTGCACAGACTTCTGTCTTTACTTTTTCTTAGTGAACTGGACTACCACGATGCTGCAAGTGTCAATGATCGATGCCAAAAGATATGTGACCAATGGGACAGCTTGGGAACACTTACTCAGAAAAGGAGAGAGGCGCTGGAGGTAAACCGTACACCAACGATAATGCCATTGCCACAGCAATAAGCCCTTTTATCAGATCTCCTTTTCAATTTGCTGTGGTTTCGTTTGCAAACAGATTTGAATTGCTCAGAGCAGATTTGACAGCGCTCAGTTGCCAAGGACAGTTCTAAAGCAGCAACAAAAGGCATGCGGTTTATAGCACCACTCTTGGGAATTTGATGTCCAGCAAGGATAACAAAATCCATTAGGTGCTTAATACTTGTCTGAGCTTAATCAGGTGAAATATGGGATAATGGCCAGCATTCAGTGTATTTTTTGGTAGCGAGTATTTGAAAGCACTGAAATATCTTTCCAAAAGCTTTTCGCTTAAGAGAAGAGGAAGTCACATATATGCAGGCAAAGGTCGAAAACATAGGTCTAATTCTTCCTTTTCGTACTTAAAAGAAATGACTAAAGCAAGATTAGCAGATTTTAATTGATTTGCAGATAACAAAAACACTTAAAATAGTAGGGGTGAGAAAACCAAGTCATTTCGTCTGTCACCCTTGAAAGGCATACACCCATTTTAATGTTTGGTATGAAAGTATCTTCAGTCCTACTGCCTTAAAGCAAGTGATGAAATCAGTCAATGATGTAATCAATCACTTTTGAAAAGATGAGTGATGACTTTGTTCATGGGTATATGTGTGGAATTAGATCTTGCCCCTAGTGCTAAAGGAATGTACCTTTCCCAACCTATACAGAGGACGGAGAAATTGCTTGAAACTATTGATCAGCTTCACCTGGAATTTGCCAAAAGAGCTGCTCCTTTCAACAACTGGATGGAAGGTGCTATGGAAGACCTACAGGACATGTTTATTGTTCATAGCATAGAGGAAATTCAGGTAAATGGTTGTCTATTTTTTGGTTTACAGTCATAGGGAAAACAAAAAAAGAAGCTTTTTCTTTCTTGGAGAGTAGAACATAGGTAAGATGTTCTGTCCTGACATTTTCTTTGTGATGGGCAACGTCTATTATAAATAACGTACTTTCTTGATTGGTATGAAAGTATTCTAAAGATCATAGAAGTCAATGAAGGATATTTCATGAATGCATCTACACGTACTATTTCATGTCTCTGCAGATACATGTAGGCAGGGTGTTTGGGAGTCTGAGAGAGGAGCTGTGCTTATTTACAGCAGATGCTCCAGATGTTGGAAGAAACATTACAGTTTTCATGCTTTCCCTCTCTCTTTCTGATTTTAGAGTTTAATCTCTGCACATGATCAATTTAAAGCTACTTTGCCAGAGGCAGATGGTGAAAGACAGGCCATACTCTCAATCCAGAATGAAGTTGAAAAAGTTATTCAGAGCTACAGCATGAGAATAAGTGCAAGCAATCCTTACAGCACTGTTACTGTGGAGGAGATTCGTAGCAAGTGGGAAAAGGTAATGTATGCTAAATGCTTAAAGGACATTGTAACATAATGGATATGCATATGGGCAGCAGAAGGAGGTGGTAGCATGAAATTAGGTTATCACCTAATTCTAGAAGCCTATTAATATTAATAGAAGCATATTAATATTCTAGAAGCATATTAAATGCAATTAAACACATTTTGCTTCCATTACGTACAGTAAAATTAATAGATGGTTTGAGAAGTTGATGTTGAGATGAAAGAAGCGGTATGTTAGCTTTCATAATATAAAATAGTTCAAAATATGGCAGTGATTTCATATTAATTGTAACATAGATTTCCTGTTCCCTAAATTACAGCTTTCTTCAATCATATGTGTATATAGCTACATTGAGAACAAGAGCCCAATTCTAGGGACAGTTTCTGTTGACATCAACAACAAAACTTTCAGAGGTTTCATTTTGAGATTATCATAGTCTAGATCTGCATTTGAATTAGCTCATTTTTTCTGTAGTAAATCAGTAGCGTAAATGAAGCTGTCTTTCTATAAATAGTGTCCTATACCTCACTCCTACTGCAGAGCCACTTGTATTTTCCTATGACTATTCATATTCTGTATAGTCCCTTACTATGCACTTGTAGTATCCCTTACTACTCCACTCCTAAATTTCTAGGAACTTTCTACAGCATCTTCTGCTCTCCCATGTTTGCTAGGCTCACTTCACAATATCCCCTGCTCCCACCACTCAGTATTACCTATGACTTCTTTTGGCTTCTTGATGAGGCAAGAAAAATATGTGTTGAGGCTAGTACAGAGATGGTGACTGGCCAGTGGATAGGCCAGTGGGTGCCTGCCAGAAGAACAGAGAATGAGTGCATTCTTTTTTTTTCAGTATAAACTGTAGTTCGTGTGTCTCTTCTGTGAAAAGCAGGAACTGGGTAGAAGTTATAAAAAATCTAGCATCTTCGGGACCGTTAATGTTCTGCCCAGTCTGACTGAAATTGGCTGTTACCTTAAAAAATTACTGGAGAGGGATTAAAGAGAGGCTCTTAGAGTAATCATATAAGCTTTATTTCCTTAGGAACCAAGAAAGATGATATGCTAAAGGTAAATGAATTTGTAGAATATAGGAATTTATCAAGCACCTAAACTTATGTGGACAAGGGCATGCTCTCAGTGAGTTATAAATACCAAGCAATAAGGACTAAATTCAGAATGTCCCAGGGAAATCCAGAAGGATAAGCCTAAAAAGCATTTGCAATATATTAGATACCTTTGGATATATATGAAGGACAGAGCGTGTCTCATGTTATCCTATCTTAATGGCTCTGTTTGTATGAAATATTTTCCACTGTTCATTCTTGGAACTATTTATTACTTAGAGATTGAAAATTTTCTGTGTTTCCATAGAAAAGCAAAATAACTGCTCTAGTTAAACAATCAAGTTAAACAATCATCTTGGCTTGAATCCCGTCAGAAGTGAGAATTTCTTCTCCCTACATGTCAGTCTCTCTAGTCAGGCTGCCCAAGACCATGGTAGTAATTTCTTATGTTAGCACAGATTTGGTAAATAGAACAGTGATAATTTTTCTGGCTTGTCCTGATACCAACTTTTCAGACCAATGAGAAAAAATAACAACTGTAGCCTTATTTGTTCTACTTGTTTTAAAAGTATTCAGTCATGTCCACTCACACTTCATGCATTCCCATTGTAACAGGTGAAGCAGCTGGTGCCTCAGAGGGATCAATCCTTGCAGGAGGAACTAGCCCGCCAGCATGCCAACGAGCGCCTGCGTCGCCAGTTTGCTGCTCAGGCCAATGTCATTGGGCCATGGATCCAGACCAAGATGGAGGTTAGTGTCCGACACTCATGTAGAAGCTGATATCAAGTGTTTTGTCCTTGTTGTGTGTACATGCCATCAGCAATCTCTGTGATAGTTTACCAGCTGTTTGATCACAAAGAATTTAGAACCTGCTAAGATGATTCTTAAAACTGTAAAACTGTGCAATGGTGCCCTTGATGGTTAGTAGGACATGTAGCTTTCAAAAATTTATGACTAAACAACTATTATTTTGCTTCTGCTTTTCAAAGAAAAGTACTGGGATCACAAGAAGCTCGATACTGAATCCAGAAATAAATGTGCCACATTTCTTTTGAAATGTGATTTCTACAGTAAAATTTATCATCACTATGTGAAAGTTTTATTACTTTTGCTGCTTAGTCTGAAAATAATACATATTTATGTGAATGCAAGTCAAATTAGAAAATCTGAAGCTTAAATTTTATGGGTTTTGTTGTGTCTTTCTTTCTTTTGACAGGAAATTGCCCGCAGCTCTATTGAAATGACAGGGCCTTTGGAGGACCAGATGAATCAGCTGAAGCAATATGAGCAAAATATCATTAACTATAAACACAACATTGACAAACTGGAAGGAGATCATCAGCTTATACAAGAAGCCTTGGTGTTTGACAATAAACACACCAACTACACTATGGAGGTAGGAATTTACTCCATTTTGTACTTGTTAGTTCATTTTGCCCTCTTCTGCCCTCTACCTTTCCTGATCTGAAGACACTACAATGAAGGATGAGATTTGTCAGACTTTCTGATGATCTTGTAAGACTTTTTTGTCACACATTTTTTAGTCACACATATGCTCTAAGAATGGCCTAGTGCTGAGTAAGGACTGTTTGCAAGACTGAGGCATAAGATATTTTGAAGAGCCATTCCTGGGTTTGAGAAAGATGGAACAGAAGGAACAGAAATTGTTAAGTGCTTTTTAGTGGAACATAAAAGCTATTGGCTTGATTTCTCCTCAAATTTCCCGTAAGCGAAAAGTTAAATGAAAATATAGGTCATAATGACTTGTCTTCTTTTCCTTCAGACAAACAGTAGTGGATTTTTACTTTTTTTTTTTTTTTTGCTTGGTTTTGGTTTTCTGCGAAAAGGCAATGTTTCTTCTTTACTAATTTCCTATGAGAATTTACAGATTATCAGTGAAGGTCCCAGTGCTGCTGATGTGTAGGGGGACAACTGTTTTACACACACATGGGAGACTCCTTCTCAGTTTCAAAGAACACTTTACATATTTGCAAATTGACTTGTGAGATTATTAATTTGTGGAATGTAGGAAAATGGCCGAAGCTGGTACTGCTGGAAACAGCGTTGTTTGAATACTGCCTCTAACTAAACTGAGATCATAGAAAATAACACTGCTCAAGTCCAAGTCTTGTGGCCCAGAATAAACTCTGGAATCACTTACAGTAAAGAATTACCCATTTAGAAAGCAGTTCCATACTTTCCTGAAGACCATTTTTATTTTTAATGATCCTTGGTCATGATGGTTAGTGGTGTAGAAAAGGCATCACGTAAGTATTTAAAGCTGGTGTTTTGCTTACTGATTTTATAATTAATCAGTATTTTCTCTCTCATAGCATATCCGTGTTGGATGGGAGCTCCTACTTACCACCATTGCTCGAACGATCAATGAGGTTGAGACTCAGATCCTCACAAGAGATGCCAAGGGTATCACCCAGGAACAAATGAACGACTTCAGAGCATCATTCAATCACTTTGACAGGGTACAGTACTCTTGCCTTTTCTCAACTAGCAATATTTGTTGTTCCCCAAAGCAAATCTCTTTCCATTCCATATGGAATCTTAAAAATCTGCTAATGCAGTAACAATGGGCTATTTTTAAAACAGTAATAAAGATCAATTAATAAAGAATTTACAGCCTTATGAAATCATGGCATTGTACAGATACCTTGTTAGGTCTAAATGTAATGCAAAATTATAGCTCTGCAAGCATTGTTGAGTGTTTGTTCAAATAACAGGCAGGATTGGATACACCGTGGTTTGGAAGATTGTGTGTCCCTTTATTTTAAGGCAGTGCAGCGTGGCTTCCACTTCATTAAATTTTGCTGTAATCTTGTCTACAGTACTTTTTTTTCTTTGAATCACAACTTGTTGCCCTAGAAGTAGATTTTTGGGGAATATAGGTAGGGCACTGGTAGCTGACAAGGAAAATCCTTTGTTTTCCTGTCTGTAAGTGGGAAATAAGAGGCTGTATGTTTCTTTTAGCTAATCAGAGATGAATGAGAAAGTAGGAATTAAAACACTTTTATGAAGAAGCTTAACTTCTGTGATTTATGAAGTACTCATGTACAGAGGGTTAAGAAGAAAGAAAGAAGCAGAAGCAGAGAGAACTTTCTTAGGGTGGAAGGAAGCAGCATACTAAATGGCTTTCCCAATGCACTGGAGCAGATAACAGAGCAATTACAGCTAGGAAGAGCAGACAGCATACCAGGTCTGGATAAATTACACATTAGTATTTAAGAGACCCTATTGAGGGAAACCAGGGACTTTGCACAAAGATTTGACGGCTTCCTAACGATAAGGAAGCAAGATGACTAAATCCTAGAATATGTTACCCTAGATAGCCATTTTTAGCATCCCTCTACCTTTGTAGTTCTTAGATAAGTTCTCTGCCTTGCTTGCAGTCACTGAGGAGCTACTCTTCACATCTCTTGGTGCCTCAGAAGGTCTTGAAGGAAGAAGCTAACTCCTACAGCAACCACCCCTGTCGTTAGGCATCTTCAGGCTTTGCAGAAATAGAAAGACTTTGAGATACCAAAGGGTACAATACAGCAAGGCTTTAAGATGCTTATGTCACATAGCAACAGTCACACTGGAGATGGCCCGTGACAATAACGTACAACACAGAAGTGCTTCTCAGCTCCCAGATCCCTGCCTACTCCTGTCTGCCTCTTTTCTCCATGTTATAATGAGACATGGCTTCATGCAGTGTCCCTTCTGCCATTGCATTGTCACAGGAAGCCTGAGCAGCTGAGTCAGAAGCACAAGGACACAGATTCTCCAGTACATTCTATGACCTCAACAGCCTGGGCCTGAACTGCAGTTCAGCTGCACACCTTACCTGTCCTCGTGTCAGATACAACCCAAAGGCCTTAAAAATAGGTCTGGAAGGTTCACATTAAGAGAAGGATCACTTTGTGTATGCCCCCTTTAGTATGCTCCTTCCTTCAGAAATGGGAAATCAGTCCAGGAGGACTTGCTTGCCATCACAGT
This sequence comes from Penelope pileata, assembly GCA_013396635.1. Classification (NCBI taxonomy): domain Eukaryota; kingdom Metazoa; phylum Chordata; class Aves; order Galliformes; family Cracidae; genus Penelope; species Penelope pileata. The sequence goes on from WBMW01000022.1 coordinate 147,548, forward strand.
ACAGCACTTACATTCTTAGAAGCATAATGCAAGCTTAAGGAAGGAAAAAGGTAAGATCTAAAACCACTCAGCCTTCTAGCTAGGCTGTCTGCAGAGGACAGATAGCAGAAATACTGATAAAAGAGAAGCTTATACTGATTCAATTACACTGAAATTTAAAGGGCAGATGTGACTTGATCTACACAGGCTAGAAGGAGACATTGAAGAAAGATGTTTGAGAGAGGCAGGCTTGCTTTTCAGTTTTATATTTTCCTTGTTCCCATGCACACTTTAATATTTAGTGTCAGTGAACAAAGGAAACCTGGGATGCTTCAAGGAAATTTGTGGGTACACAAAATAAGGAAGATTCTAAACTTGGAAATGAGATAGCGAGGGCAGTAATGGATTATTTTATGGTCTTGATTACCTTAAACAGAAATGAAGATGAACATAAGCACTAACGTGAAAGTACTGACTTCTCCATGTAAGACAAAAAAAATCATTTGCCTGTATCTGTAATAATTCTGTTGCTTGTAAGCGTATTTCTGAATGCCTGACATAGTTTAAAAAATGCACTGAAAGAATTAGTCCACAATTCACAATGATGAATAGCCAGAAAAGATTTGAAAAATTAATGCTTTCCTTGACCCGGGAGGCTTTAAATACATGAGCAAACCAGAGTCATTTTGTGCATGCTATAGCTCTGACTTGCATGGCGGCATTTCTCTTAATGTTTGTTTCGTCTTAATGTTTGACTCTTAATGTGTGCTGAGGATGTCTGCAAAATACTAATGTGCAGAGTAGCTCCCTTTTCCATTTTGAAAAATGTATTTCAGTGCAAATAAAACTAACAATTTTTTATAGAGTACTTCTAAAGACAACTTCCTTTGGTTATAAATCTGAGGAAGGAATGCCTTCCTCTCCAGGAAAAAAAAAACAGACAACGTATATATATATGTTTTTTATAGTTCATAATCAATTATGGGGCTTAAATCTGTAGTTGTTAGCTCTTTGAAAGACAGCCAAGTTATTGTTTTAAATTGCTTCTACATCTTGATTATTTAAAAGAAAACTAGATGGTATTTTGCAAGCTTTTGTTTGGGGCTACATGCTCCTGGCCCCCAAACTGCACTGAGTAAGCGGGCACCATGCATAGAAGCGTTAGAAGGGCAGAAAGAGCTTGCGCTTCTTTCAGTGCATCCACCAGCACAGCTACGCTAGCACAAAAAGTGTTACAAGTCATCCTTGTTAAAGGCAAGTGGTAAATACTGTCTCCCTTGGGGCAAGGGGCAGCCCTCTACGATCTTCTCTTTCCAACAGACATGAATGCAGGCTCGTTCCCCAGAAGTTATTCCTGAGGATTTGCTGCTTATCTACTCCTTGCTGGAGGCTATGCCTAAAGGCACAGTCTAGTTGTTAGGTACAAAAATAAATCTTTAGTAGCACTGGTATATTTCCTTTCTTAATAGGTTTGCTTGGAAGAAAAAAGAAAGTGGGACACAATGTCTGAATCACAGCAGTTTAGAAGTGTTCAAAATGGTGCATAACTGAATAATGGTATGCAGGCAAATTGGGACATTGACATTGCTATGCTGCCACTCGCTGGTTTTCAATGTAGATTCCTTTTTCAGATTCAGGATATTTAGTACACTCTAAGATCATGAAGTATGGGATAAAATATCTGCAGTTGCTTTGCATGCAATACTGGCTTTTGGTGTATCCTACTATCAATTTTTGTGCAAACAACAGGTTTGAAGTAGTTCTGCATGCAGAACACTGCCACTTTACTAAGAGAAAAACAGCAGCTTCCCATTAAAGGAACCAGATGAATCAGGCTCATGCAGGTCAATTAGCATTCAGGAAACTGAAGCACATATTTGAGGATGTGTTACTTTCACTGAAAATTACACTTTTTATATAAGGCTGCATATAAGCCGTATAAGGGAAAGAAATGTTCTCTGGGGACTAATAATGAAGCAAGGTGAGATTTCACTGTTTTACTCTGTATTGACAGGAAAAGATGAACAAGCCAATTATTTAAATGATTTTTAAAAAAGAATTTCAATGCTTAATGCTTCATGTTGGTTTCTAAACAATGCAAAAAACCACTTTGTGATGAGCAAGCCATTACAAGCCATCTCAGAGAAGTCGTTGATGCTCCCTCCCTGGAAGTATTCAAAGCCAGGCTGGATGGGGCTTTGGGCAACCTGGTCTAGTGGGAGGTGTCCTTGCCCATGGCAGGGGGGTTGGAACAAGATGATCTCTAAGGTCCCTTCCAACCTGAACCATTCTATGATTCTCTGATCACTATGACTTAATTGCAAAATATGATTGTATCCCATGCAACTCTGTTCTGTGGCAAAGGCAAAGATGGTTTTTTTTATGCTGAAGATGATACAGATTAAAAAAAATCAGTACAAGAACATAAGAGCATGCTATAGCACATGGCACAGCTACTTGAACCCTCTTCTGGGGAGTCACAAAGCCAAGTGCTGGCTGTGAGCTCAAGCACAACCACTGCACTCTGCTAAAGGAGAAGGTTGCTCTGGTAGATGTGCTCAGCTCCCTTTCACTCCCAGCTGCCCTCTGCTCCCTGTTGCATGACTACAGCTGCCACGTGTGGTTGGTTAGGATGCTTACACACATCCCAACCACCCCCACACCCCTGGGGTACTTAAATAGCTGACATTCTCCTACCAAATCCTGTAGCAGAGAAGGATGGACAGGATTTTGATCTTAGCTCCCATTTTTAAATCACATTGTTTCTAGTCATACAGTAATTTCTTTGGCTTTAGAAATAGGATAAAATGAATTGACTTTGATCCTGGTGTGACTTGCTCCCATAGCCTGTCCTCAGGAGAGTCTTAAGTCAACCTAGGTTAAGATTTTCAATGAATGATAAAATAAACTTTACAGCAGGAATTATCCTATAAAATAGAGATGCTAAAGGAATAGAAATCACTGTGGTTGTGGCTTTCAACTAAGTGCTGCTCCAAATTTGTAGCTTTGCTTTATTTCTCATCGTTGACTTCCCACTGTTATTCCTCATCTTTCCTTCATGGAGCTGGTGGAAGTTGATGCAGAGTCAGTACAGTAACAGCACGGTATGTTAAAAATGCATGGCGTCATGAATAGAGCATCACTTAATCCAATTAATTTGTTAAATAAACTCAGTGCATTTGTCAGAACTCCTAAGACTTTGGTTATGCATAACTATGTGAAAATTGTCCAAAGCAAGTTATTTATCCACCAGGCAAACCCACTCCCTGTATGTAGCAGTCAATCTGCTAAATGAGTAAGGGTAGTAATTTCTCAGCTTAGCAACATCTGTAATTATACACATGTTAACTCAACCCTAAGTACATGGCGACAGGACGCATTTTGTATGAATAAGAAGAAAGAGAAGAACCAGTCTGTTTTAAGAAGTTAGCATGAATTTTTTGACCTGCAGAATGGAAAAATGAATTGGTTCAAAACAATGGTGCAGTTCAATATGGTCGTACTAGGAGCCGTTTAACCTAGAATTTAATGAGGCCTCTTTAAAATCAGTTTTCAAAGCAAAACGTTACTGTGCAGATCATGAAAGGACTGAAAATAAGTTCTGCCTGTTATAAATTTCTTTTGGATGTAGACAAAAGGTCAATTGTTTGGTAGTTCTTCCTTTCATCTGAGATATGCGTATTTGGTTGTTGAGTAACATCAGATCAAGAGAGAAGTAACAGTGATTGAGTGCGGAAAAAAGTTTTGCACAGATTCAGAGATCTATTTACTGCATCTCAGCCACAGTGTATGCCAACAGAAAATGAAGGCAGCAAGTGGTAGTTCAATGGAATAAAAACTGCCTTATTGGCAAAAATGTTGAAAAAGCACTGTAGAGGGAGGACAGTTTGAACACTGTAATTGAAGTAAGGACCCTCTTCCACTAAGAAAAAAACTAAAGCACGAAACAACAAGTTATACACATTTTAGGTAATTCATTGCAGTAAGTTGACATTACATCTCCATGAAGTTCTATAAACATATGGTTATTAATGAAAGTGTAGAATGTTCTTTACTAACCAACTAACCTGGTCTGTGATTTTTTTCCTTCTTTCCTTTCACCTTCCAAATGCATGACCTGTGATGGGATGCTAGGATGAATCTGACAATCTGCATTCTGATGAATTTAAAGCCTGCCTCATCAGTCTAGGACAGGTTGGAAATGACCTGCAGGTAGAGGAAACTGATGGTATTCTGTTTTCAGATAGGCCAATATAATAATTGTCAACTGTGGGTTTAAACACCGATGTATGCAGCACAATGCTTTGAAAAGATCTTGCCCCTGGGAAGGTGACTGGATTAGGTGGAGGACTCTCTCAGCATAGCTTGGAGCCACGTTTCTCTGACTGCATTTTTTTCAAACATTTTCCAGGTTGCTTCTTTTACTTGATAGGAGACAACTATGGGGAACTCCTATGCTTCTTGCACCCAGACTTTCGCCCATTTTCCTTTCCTCTGACTCAGTCCAAGTGCTGTGCTTCTCTCTCCTTATTTAAGATGATACAGTTCTTTCTAAATCCCTGTATTATACCACAAAACATAGGAGACATTTATTTACCTTATTACTATCATACCATTTATTGTTTATTCATTTATGAAACAGGAATGCTGCACATGTGTTACTGCCTTTAAAATTAGCAACTTCCTTTTATACCAAGTCTTCCAGTTACCTCCTTCTAAGTCTTACAAATGCCATCCTTTAAGGCAGTATGCTCACCTCTCTGCTGTAGTTCAGGTCTTGATAGCCTGTAGTCAGGAAAATCTATATTTTTTTTCCCATATATCAACAGCCAACTCTCACCAAGTACCTTTCTTAGCCTTGGAGGGGGGAGGATTTTAAATAGTCAACTATTTTCAGACTTGTTTTAACTATGCCGATAGTCGCTACGCTATCCCTCGCAGAACCTTTAAGAGTCATTGCCTGTCAGGGAGGCAGCTTGTGCATCTCCCGATTTTGACTAGTTTTGTAACAAATTTTTCTCCTTGCCCTTCTCTTGTGTTCTCTGGTTGTGTTCTACGTATTCTCGTGTTCTCCTGTATCTCTCCCCTGGCCTTTCCTGATGTTACTCCTTGTGTTGAAAATGTCTGTTTCCTGTGTGTGATATGTTAGTTACTTCTTCCTCCTCTAAAACTGATGATGATTCTGGTGACCTGCTTGGGCAAAATCAATGAATCCTGTCCATTCACTGGATCCCATTTCCCAATGGTCTAAACTCATCATCTCCGAAAATGGCCTTGGATGCTACAAACCTTCCCATCCATACTCCTTATGTTGTTTTGGTCAATAGAGGAAGAATGGACTGATGGACCACGATGATTTCAGAGCTTGCTTGATTTCAATGGGTTATGATTTGGTATGAATTTTAAGCAACAACAGCAATTGTTCTGCTTACGCTTTGTAACATTAACCACAGCCACAGTAAAGCTTATTTAGGTTGACAGAATACTAATATAATTTACGCTAGAGATAACAGCTGTTTGTTTGCTTTTTCTCTATCTTCAAATGATTAGAAAGGAAGTTGAAAGTAAAACTAGACAGTTAAGAACCATATTCTGTAGTCTGCCGCGTTGCTCTTAGAATTATACGGAAATTTTCAAAGTTGAAATTAACAGTTATTAATGAATATTTTTTCTTTTTCCTTCTATATAAAATTTAAATTTTTATCTGCATGAGGAAGGATGACTTTGACACTTCTGAATTCTTATAATTCTCACAAACTAGCTTTGGACATTGTGTTTGCTTTCCTTCATTCATTTATTTTAAAAATTTCTCTCACCCACACCAGTTCATTCTTTATAGTAGAAAAAAGGATCTGGCTAAGCTGAACCGTTGTGTATTTGGCATGACATTTTCAGAATTGTTTCCCTTAGTTCAGTGAGTCTGCATGTAGCTTCTTGGGGTATTGTTCTACCTCCCCGTGCAGTACCTAAATTACAATGGGAACATTACTGGTTTTAGGAGAGGGTGAAAAATGAAGCATTAGAGCAAGTTTAACAGATATTAGAATGGGAAAGGGGAGAAATTGCAGGAAGTTAATTGAAAGGTACATACTTGTATTTAGGACAAAGACTGTGTTTTTCAAAGGCACCAAGGCCAGTTTACAAAAGAGGAGTAGATTTAAGATCCCAGATTTCACTGGATGTGACATTTATGTTCCTAAGTCAGTAAGATACTTCAAAGACTTTGTAGGCACTGGTCCCTGCTGGTTCATGAGAGATGCAGGCCGACAAGAGACTGATATTACGGTGACCATTTTTTTTTTGTTTTGGATTCTCTGAAAGGGTGAAGCTGAGTTTGCCCGAATCATGTCTCTGGTTGACCCCAATGGACAAGGAACCGTCACTTTCCAGTCCTTCATTGACTTCATGACCAGAGAAACTGCAGATACAGACACGGCTGAGCAAGTGATAGCTTCCTTCAGAATCCTGGCTTCAGATAAGGTCAGTCATCCTGCTGCTGGCTGTAAGGATTCAGTAGCTCTCCTGTTCAGCCCTTATTTGCTGAAAGTCTTACACAAGCTTTTTAGTAATAGAAGAGCTTTGTTTTCAATTTGCGAGAGTTCAGAGGAAGTACTTATCTTTCTTCATGTTCGGAACCAACACTCTTAGCTGAAATGAGTACAGAATTCAAGGCTTGATCTGTATCCCTTCACATCACAAAGAGCTAACAAAATTAGACATCTCAGACAATAATTGAACAATTTCTCTGTACACTGGATATGTTGTACAACAAGCCTATTTCCACAGAGCAGCCTCCACTAGAAGGGAACTCATTCCGCCTTACATGATGTCTGGATGTCCCAATGCAGAGTTTGGCCCTCTGGAACATAGCCTGGGTCAATTGCACAAGATTACACCTCATTGTGAGCCAGGCTGTGGCCTCGTTCAGCAGGGTGATGCAATGTGACACTGTCCCATCCTAGGAGGAACAGGAGGAAGAGATGGCTTCCTCTAGTTACTGTGTACATGGAGGAAACTTCTGAATTTGGCACGCTTTCTTCCTCACAGCCAGATCCACTGGCGAGGGCAGCACGGTAGCTTCTGGAGGAGTAAGGGCCCCTGCTACCAGGAAACCAGTCCTTGCTATTGAGAAATAAGAGATCACAGCAGTACACGTCTATTTGCCCAAGCTCGCTCTATTGATTTTCTCATTCTGGCTGTTTCTATTGATTTTGTGATCTCAGTTATTATGGACCACATTCTGAATTCAAGACATGTTCTCATCACAGTTACTGTGGAACACACTTTGAATTCCAGAAGTGTTCTCAATAGGAATTCATGTGGAAGATGAATGCCAAGGTCTCAGGAAAATAGTTTTCTTTACGTTGCTCACTGGCTCACACGTTGTTACATATCCTGCGCCTGGATTCTGACCTAATCAGTTTGTAGGTAGCACTGTTCCCTTCAACTCATCATTAAGGGTGGAGGAAAAGATTTGGTTTCAGGGAAATAGGCAGAGTGTCCAAGTTTATTAGTCACATAATGAATATATTTTATGTATTTGAGAAATACATATTGAATTTGTCCATCATTTCCCCCCTCACAGCCTTATATCCTGGCAGATGAGTTGCGTCGAGAGCTGCCTCCTGAGCAGGCTCAGTACTGCATCAAGAGAATGCCTCCATACACGGGCCCGGGTTCTGTTCCCGGGGCTCTGGATTACACCTCCTTTTCATCAGCGCTGTACGGGGAGAGCGATCTCTGATTCTATAATTGGCTGTATTCATAGTAGACACAGTACACACCTGATTGCCCAGATTGCTTCTCAAAAGGTTTGACAAGCTGATTTAAAAAATGTGTTTTACAAATGCAGTAGGTACCTTCAGTGTAAAGTGCTATTACTAAAGTAACTAGTGTGTATTAATGTGTGCAGCACGCTAGATTTCTGCATCATTGGTTTTAGGTTGTCTGTCCTGTACAATGCCAGAAAATATATTAAAAAGAAAAAAAAAAAAAAAGAAGAGGCAAGATATTAACTTTGGAAATATCCATTAAGAAAACAGAATGTAAGACCTAGGAACATTGAAACTTTCAATTGTTAAGAATTGCAAGATATTTCTCCATTTTTCAGAATGTTTCAATGCCATATGTGCTTCTTTTACAACGTTCATAAAACTGTGTTGAAGTCATGCTTTTTGCTTTCGTAGAGCAATGTTATTTTCCTCTAACGGTTTCTGATTTTATATGCTTCTACTGGTGAAATTTAGTAAAATATTAAAATGAAGTTTTTCAGGGAAGAAATATATCAAACAGGTAAACTACTTAATTGCTCAAATAATCCAGAATGCTATGTTTTGTCTCTTGAAGATGGTTTTCTGTTATCACAAAGAGTTGTAGTACAGGTGAAAAAGGCCTGAAGAGCTGATTAAACTGCAGGTTTAGAGTTATGTAAGCAGTGCTTTTCTTTCAAGCCTTTAACTTTTACAGCTGGGAGAGTACAACTTTTATAATCAGAAATAATAGGGAACCTAATTGTATGTGAGCTGTTCTGTTCTGAAACCCTCATTCTTGTCTGTGTTGGACAGTCTTTGTTTCTTGGTGTAAGCACGCCGCTCCCTTGTTGCGTTAGTGGGCAACATTCATCTCCATCCCGCGCAATGCAACATCCCAGCTGAGCAAATGTATCGTGGTTGTCTTGCAGCTGTAACTGTTCCGTGCTCAAATCACACTTTGTCTCGACTTCTGCTGGTTCACAGGCAGTTCAGTCTGTGTTACGCTCCTGTGCACCAGTTGTTCTACTGTTTTTTTCCATCTTGAGAAATGATTTTAAAAAAGCAGTAACTTTTTTACTTGAATCCTACAGTCACTGAGGAAATGCAGTGTAATCAAACAAAGCCATTTACAAATGGTGAAGTGAGCTGTGCAGCCCAGTGCTATTAAAGCAATGATGTGCCTATTAAATAAAGTCTGCTTTTCAAAACCTGATGAGACTCTGTCACTGGAATCGTCTAGTACCTCCCTCTAAGAACTTAAAATACATCTGAACATTAGGAAGTTTATCTGCTGAAAGTAAGAGTCCAAAAAATGGCATGCATTTCCATGCACTGTGTTTGCGTGAAGAAGAGGTGCTATGTGCTGGCGAGACAGGTATGGCCTCGTGAAGTGATGTGGAGCTAAGAATGAATGGGACAGCGCTTTCATTCAATCACCTGAGCACCCATGTCAATAGGTTTCTGGATGCCTAGCTTGGATGGATTTCAATGAGACTTGGGCACTAACACTTTTGAAGATGTTGGCATTAACATTTCTGTGTATCTGTTTTTCCTCATGTGCAAAGAAGCAGATGTTAAGTACGCAGTAATGCTTTCGGTGGCCTTTGCTTTGATATCTTGGAATGGGAAGCGTTAAAAATAATCACTGTGTATGATTTCCATCCTACAACAAGCATCCTGCAGGTGAGGTGCCTGTGGTGTGAGCAATTTCAGAATAATCCCAGAGGAGATGGGCAACGACCAAGTAACTCTTCCTCCACCACCTTGTGTACAGAGGCCAGCAGAGGGCTTCCGAGCAAAAATTAGGTCTAGAATTGCATCTCCTCCAGTGCAAGTGCAGCCTTGCACACTGCCAGAAGCTACTGCTGCCGCTGCTGCTACTGACACGGTGCAGCATAATGCTCTTTTTGTGATGGCAGTGCCTGTACAAACTAAGTTTGGGGAGCTCTGCCTCAGAGCAATGACGTTTCCAGCCAAATGACTGCTGAGTAGGCTGAATCCTGTTAGAAAATAAATCAGTGTATCTTTAATTGTCACAGTTTAATGCAACTGTGAAGAATAGAAGAATAAAATGTTGAACTTTCAAACATGGCATAAAAACGAAATCTCAGTGCTGCAGGCAAGATTATGCTAAAAACTGGCACAATGGCACATTATATCTGACACTCCTGTTGGGCACCATCCGTGTGCTCTCGCTGCTAATTTTTACTGATGGGAGACAAAATGTGATGTCCTCCCTATTTGTGATAGCATGAAAGAGACTTCTGAACTCATCCTTTAACTAAATGTTCTGTTGATCAAAACAGGTGAGAAAGCGTGTTCTGAGCACCCTGACAAAAAGACTTCAGTAAAGTACTTTTTCCATTCCTGTACCAGGTTTCTAATTGCTGAAGCAGAGCACACTAAGCCAGTGGCAGACGGCTGAAGGGATTAATTACCCATCCATACTTGCCTAAAATGTTATTACACATTTATTAATTTAATCCCTTTCATGTAAAAAAAAAAAATTGTCATCAAGTTTGTTCTCCCAGCATCAACTCTTTTTAGGGTGACTAGGTTAAGTAAGCAACCTTCACACTGCAGTGGGTAAAATTAAAGGTCTTTAAAATATTCTGTGGTCAAGTTCCAGGGCAGTGGGCCTGCTGGAGACTTGGTTCACGCTGGAAATCAGTGGTTTCAGTGGTGTTCTTTGTCTACGTCATTCTAGCAGTGAACTAGTTGTATTGTAACACCATGGAGCAGCTGGGCCCAAGGTGGTGAATACACCAATCACAGAGGCCAAATTGAGGTTCAACAGGAGAAGGTTCAGCACAATTTTGACAATCGCGTGAATGAAGGATGTAGAGTAGGATACACTTCAAAAAGACAACCAGGTTTTGAGTTGCTTTAGTGACTGTAAGGCTGATGTTTGCTGTGACTTCAGATGGATACAACAGTTCTCTGAAAAATTTCCTACTGAGATTATCCTGATTTTCTCGTAATCCTTTTCAGTCAAAGTTCTTCAGAAAGGTGCTGACGCATGTCAAAAACAGTGCTGACAGCTCTGTGCTACCTTCATACTTCCTTTCTTCCTATATAGAATTTCCTAAATTTTATTTCTTACCCACTGGCCACAAAAGGCTTGGATCAGAGCAGCTCCTAGTGGCTTGTGTCTCCATCAGAAACATTCTCCGTTTCTTGGAGGAGGCCATGCACTTCTATCCCAGATACAGGTGGTCTCAATGAAGGAGGAAAATAATTCATGTTAGCAGCCTGATTTGGAAGGCAAGGGCTGTTTTCTTTTCTGACTTAACGGGCCTGTGATTCTGAGCAATTCTGTAAGGAAGTAATTGTTTGGTAGTTGCCAGTACATGAACAAGGCTGTAGGAATATGCCTCCAACACTGACAGCAGTGCTGGTATTTTTGGTGTGCTTTTACAAACAGTTTAAGTAATATGTTGATGAGAGAAAATTAGTTAGAAAAGAGGTAACCCTTCTTTGAAGAACATTCATCACTTCATTTCACCAAATCCAAGTCCTCAGTCATTATCTTTTTCAGCAGGACCGTACATCTCGGAGCATGGCGGAGTTGTGGACTTTGAAGACAGGAGCACGCCTGAGGTCATTCTTCAAATAAAATAAGGAGCAAAGTCAGTGAAGGTTCAGTACACACACAGAAATCAGGAAATCATCTGTATGACAAATACTTAGAAAGGATGATCAGCTCAGTTAGACAAGAAGGCGTGTTCATCATTTTCGTATCTTGAGCACAAAGTAAAAATGATTAAATAGAAGATCTGGCCCTCAGTGTTATACTAAAACAAAATACATTGAGGTGGCTATAAGTTTATCATGGTGAAAGCTTAGTACAAAGCCTGGGCTTTGTACTCCTGACAGATGTATTTTTTACCAGGGAAAACTGTTCAGCAATCTTTGAATTATTGTATTTTGTTGGGATTTATACCTGAAAAATCCTCCCATTGGCTGCTTCTGGAAGGAGCACCAGGGGAGGGGGCGCTGTTGTGGTGTGAACGTTTCAGTACGCTGCACAAAAAGCACTCCAAAACCTCTTTTCAGAACCAGAAAAACATCCTCGGAAATGCCCAAAATACTCAATCGTGCCCAACATACTACAATTACACTGCATGACCATTGCTAGTGCTGCTCTAGCCTTACCGGCCCCTAAGGTCCCTCTCTCGTTATAAATATTCACTAGGTGAATAATTTAAAGGAGCAGACACTTGCTCTGTTCTTGTGCCTCTCCTCCCCAGGTGTTGCATGCAACAACCTGTGCACGCACTTTCTTGTGAATCTTTCTGCTTCAGAGGGCATTTTATCTGGTCCTGTTCCAAACCAAATATTTTAGTATACGGATACTGATTGTTCTAAGATGGATTTTATTTTGCGATGTCTTTTTTAAGTGTTTGATTCCTTTCTAGTTTTAAGCCAAGGCGTGGGCTGCCACCACAAAGGACAACCTAATCTCCAGTTTTTCCATGATCCCTTTTATTTATAAATAGAACAGTTCTGTTCTGGTTGCCGTGCTGGCTGGGAACATACACCCAGTGCACTAAGAAGGAGAGATCCTCCCTTCCAACAGCAGCCGGTGTCTGCATTATCTTAAAGCGATTGTGGTACTCTGGAATTAGGGACCCGGCCACATGCTTTCGCTGGGAGTCATTTATTGATCTTGTAGGTCCTTTCCAACCTTGTGTGTCTATGATTCTGTGATTATTGCAGCAAACAATTCTTTATGTGCACACAGCAAATACTGAGCCAGCACTAGGAGCACCACGTCCTTCCTCATAAAGTAAGAGAACTACATAAACCAAGAAGCGCATTTCCCATGTGTGAGCTTGACTAGGACTTAATATTCCCATCTTCAGAAGAAATTCCTCTGCCATTTGCTAGGTTTTTGGAAATTTCATTAGCATTTGTCTTAGTGTATTGCACAAATTCAATTATCAGAGCATTGCTTTAATTACTTGGAAATCTATCGGATACGTGTCTTGAGGATATAAATGTCCAGAGGCTATTTTAACACCTCTCCATCCCTCATCATTTTATTTCAGAAAGAAAAACTTAGAGCATTCATTTAGGCCTGACCCCAGCTGACCGCCTGCCAACAATCCCTCTTCTGGGAGCTTGGGCTGACTTGTTAGGACTCCCTGCTGCTTCAGGCCAGGCCGAGAAGGCAGGTGGGCCAGCAGGCCTTGTTTGCAGAGGACAGCTGACTGGAATGGCTGTAGTGGAACAACTATTCTGTCAAAGTCCTGCTGGAATGGCTCCTCGCGTCAGCACCTCACAGAGAGCAATTGCCCCTTCCGATAACGGTGGCATTTCACTGAAGCGTAACCCTACAGACAGGATTTCCCTTAGCACAGGCCCAGTCATTCGCCTCTTCTGAAGAGGCATCTCTCTTCCTTCTCTCACTGCCTCTTTGCAGTGAAAGGCATCTTTCTAACCCAGTCAGCAGCCTCTTTCTATGACTGCCTTTTACCACTTCTAACAGCTGTCCTTCAGAGCTTAAACATTCCAGACTGGGGACGCTAACTGAAATCTTGTTTAATGATCGCAAGGTTCCCTTGAATCTGATTTTGACAGGAGACACTTTATTTCTGCTTGATCAGAAAGCAGTGATTCGTCTGTTGTACAAAGGCAATAAATGGAATACGATTCCTGTTGGTTTTATATAGCATCCTTAGATTTACCTGCTACTCCTGGGGAGCTCTCTAAATGAGACCCCCCAAAGGACAGGACTGATGGTTTCCCTCTGGGCCAGCTCTGTACAGAAAGACATCAGCGCACCGTGCCCAAATGAAGGTGCAAACCACAGACTGCTGCCCCAGCACTTTCCAGCACCGAAGTCCAAGTGCTTGCAGGTAGTTCAGCTCTATGCAGCAAAGAGGGGAGAGGAGAACTGAGCCTGATTAGCACCACCTGCCAGCTTGCACCCTCCTTACACCCTCCAGGTGTGGCTTTACCCGCTTCCCATCTACTTGCTGCATGCAGATAGGAGAGGTGAGTAGGGGAGAGAAATACAGAGTATTTTTATGTGCTAGAAAACTCTGAGAGCCTGTGGGCAGTCTCAGACCTACTTTCTCTTGTAGCGCTGATGGTACTTGGGAGCTCAAATCATCAACAAAGACTCTACTACATGAGGCACAGTACAGTGCTAAAAGACTGCTCCCGATCTAAAGAACAGTTCAGAAAGGTACAGGGGAAATGCTAGGTGGGACGTGCCAATGCTAATGGAGGTTTCTGAGGGCTTACCTGGAGATCTCAGACTGCTTAATGCAACACAGCCTTTACCAATGTGAAAGCCCATAAGCAAATCTTTTAGTTTTACACGACAAAAAGAGATCCAAACTAAAAAAAAAAAAAAAAAAAATTCAAAGGGAATTATTGTAGATCATAGGCTGAAGAAGAAGATTTACATCCACACTGAAAACTGAGCAGAGAATAAGACCTGACTGCTGCAAGTAACCAACATGTGTAAATATTCAGCCCTTAGGGTGACAAAGAAAGTACACTCACTTGGCTGTTCCCTGACACCTGTTTTAATTACTGATCAAATAAAAGAAGGTCCTGCCCTACAGCAGTGGTCCCTGTCAGCGTCTCTTGTTGTGTGGTTACTGCCTGCAGGTGCAAGAGGGTTCTTCTTCCTCACAATTTAATTTCTGAATTCTGGGTGAGATTCAGAACAAGTGACACCCGTGAGTATTTCTTCATAACTCAAGATCTGTAAGATTTTCAGCATTAATGTTCTCTCCTTTCTGTTAAGCTCATAACATTATACCACTTCATTTACTATTTTGATTTGAAAATAATTTTATTTATTCATGGTTAATATCTCCAACAAAAGCAGTGCTGTATTTCTTGAACTGGTTCCTTAAATGTTCTTGTTTTCCAGCTCGTGTCTGGGACATAAATCCCTGCCACCTATCTCCTTGTTCCCGACCCCATGAGCTTCTGTTCTCCTAGCTAGAATGAACAGAACACATGGGATGAGAAGGGATGGCATGGCCTCAAACCACTTGGAAGAAAGAGGATATTGTGGCCCCCTGTAAAAAAGGGGAAAGCAAATGTCACTGCTGTGTCTGTGATCATGAGCAGGTTTCACAAAGGGATTTAATGTTGACATCTAGCAAGTTGGACTTCAAAACAAATTGAATGAACTGTGCAGTTTCAAAGTCCTTTAAAGGAAAGAGGATTGCCTATAAACACAGTTTTCTAACAGCTGATAACATGCAGGATTGTTTGTCTGCATAAGTCAGAGAAAGCCAAGTGGGACACTGGTCTTTCAAGGTCTTTTACACAGAAGGATTCCCTCTGCCCTTGCAGAAAATCTTTAAAGGTTTGATGTTCAAGGAAGGAAAACTGTATTAATAGAGGTTGTGCCCTCGCTGGAAGGGAGCCTTGGCTGCGAGCTAGGAATACTTCTTGAAGCTCCCTGATGCTGGTCACCTTGTGTGACCTGCACATGCCCCTTTGCTCTGCTCTGTTGTGCTTTGTCTGCTCTACCAGTGCACTTTACATGGCTGCGTCTGCACTTCTCATGCTGTCTGTGCTTCCAATGTGGCCAAGTCCTTACTGGCAGATTTTCATGGATCTCAAGCTGTGTTGAACAGAAGCTGATGTGCTTGCCAGGTTGTACGTGATGCCGTTTATAGTGCACGGGCAGCAGAAGCCTGCCTAGGCCTTGTGCTTGGATAGCCCCCCTCAGCTGCTTCTGTCTGCACTTCTGAGTGAGGCTGTTCACAGGTAAGGCCCCAAATACACCAGTGGGCCCCAAGTGCCCAGAAAAGCCCCACCTCAGGCTTCCACCCCTGCACCTCCTGCCCACTGTGGACACACATTTAAGCTCAGCTCCTCATCCTCGCTCCTTGCTCACGCTGTGTTGTGTGAATGCTGTAGTCTTGCATAGTCTACGAGCCTCTCTGGCTTGACCTTATGTGGCCGCGTCTCATGACTCTGGACAGTCAGTGCCGTGCTCACTGGACTGTTGGCTGAACTTGCCAGGATCACTGGACCCGCTTTTGTTGTTTGGGTACTGTGGAGCTGTGTCCTTGCCTGCGAGGTTACTGCTCCTGCTTGCCCTGCCCTCACCTCAGCTCCTGGCTTGCCGTCCCTCACAGAGCAGCCTGCTCTGTTCCCTCACACCTCCGTTCTGCTCATGCACCCTGTCACAGGGCTACCTGGCAGCCCACATCTGCTCAATGACCAACCCCTGCAAGGGGCACAGGGAAGCAGCACAGTGAGTGCCTGCTCCCACAGGCATGATGCTAACCGGACAGAGGAGCACATGGGTTTAGTCAACCTCTGCTGGCTGCCACCTGCATTTATGAGTGGCTTCCACCCAAGGCTGAGTGTACCCTGGCAGCAAGACCTTACGGTTCCCCTTCACAGGGTAAGCCCTGCGGCTTGGAGTGGCTTCTGAGACACCCCGTCTGTTCAGCACAGTTTCATGAGCTGCTTGCACTTGCCTCTTACGTTGTTCGTGGCAACGCAGGGAGGAAGCTCTGACAGTAAGTAAGAGAACAGCAGTTCCTTTCAGAAACTTGTTTCCACGACCAGTTCAGACTGGTACAGGGCAGCTGTCATCCTGCCCTGGGCAGGGACTGTGCAGTTCTGACTCCAGCAGGCCGTGCTGATCAGTGGAAAGCAGCTGAGGATCTCATGCACATGCACAGCACGATGCCTACTGACTCTCCGAGCTCCATGTTCAGCAGGTTTTCCCCAGGGCATGCATGTAGCTGCATGAGACCTGAAGTACACGCTGGCCCTTTCCCCCCATTTTCCATGCTGTCTTGGGGCAGCTGGAGATTTTTTCTTCTGTTGATTTGATTTTGATGCCTGGAAGACTGCTGCAAAATTTGACGATCATATGAAGCCTGCAACACATTGAAAGCAGCCAACCCAGCCTCACGCAGCGGTACGGATCAGCTGTCAGACTACACCCCCTGCTGAATTCCCCGTCTTCTTCATGCCTGTGTTTCGGCTCTGTTAGGCATTTATACACGTTTTGATCAACTCAGATTCTGTAAAGAAATGTAAGAGATTATATTCTATACACTTAGTTTTCAGAGCGATGGAGACTTCAATGTTTCTTGTTGGTTACTGAGGTTCAAAACCTGCCCTGTGTTACATGGAACAAGTTTGTTGATATTCCTCTAAATGGCACAGGTTTAACAGGCATCTGGAGGGTGCACAGTACTGATCTTGAAGCCATCAGCTTTCTTTGTGTTTCTGGTAATATTTTGATACTGCAATAGGAAATGTTAGCACCATAATTTGACCTAAATGCAACAAACCATTTCTATTTGGGCCACTAAAATCACTCTCCAAGTTACAGGGCCTAGAAAGTTAACTATTAAACAGAAATTGCAATTCTCAAGCACACCGGAAATTCTGAACGTAAAAACAGAGTCAACTGTAACTTAGTCACCATAAGCAGGGCCTGGATCCAGCTGCAGTAAAACAGCACAAGCCTTAAGTGACTTTTCAGAACAGAGTGCCAAGAGCTGTGTTCTGAAATCAGAGTAATCTGCCTTTCCTTTCAGAACTGTGCGCGTTGGTTCGAGTGGTTCACTCGGACACAATCCTGTGAAGCGTGACTGGTCTTCATGTACACGAATAACCCCACTGGCCTTTACTGATGCGAGCAGCCCATTGGGCCTGCCGGGCAGGCCTGTTGGGCAGCCCACTGGGCCTATCAGATCGAAAGGCATATTTTTGCAATGAATATGATAGAGGTATCTAAAACACATACTCAACTGCTAAAAGAGCATCCGAAAAGTCAGTGTTTGATCTTATACACACAAGTATGCAACTTGAAAAGTAGAACAACCAACTGGTGAACCAGTTCCTGGACTGGACAAAAACTACAGAGATGGCTTGGCTTGAACCACGACCTGTTTTTGAAGATCAGTAAGTGTTTAGCTGCATGCAGGAGGTGGGGAAAATGGTGGTTTGAAAATAACTCCAAATATACTTGAAATGCCAAAACGTGGTCTGACTTAAAGATTGACTGATTTAGCTGAGGATACTTACTTTGATTTAGAGTTTAATCCCGTTGCAATCAGGAAGATGTCAGCTGCACTGAAGTACCACTTCCAGCCACCTTCAGAAACCAGGATGCTCAGCATCCTGACAGACGTTCACGTGCCTGATACCATGCGTGTAACTGATGCTTAAACAGGGCTAACTCCCGTGTTACGTTTTTTTCTACTGTTGGTCTCAAGGTGACATAGGAAGCCACTTTTGTGGAAGTGCATAAAGGAACACAGCTTTGCAATCATAGCTCTGAGTCTTCTTCATTTTAATCACTGATATAGGAGAAAATATTTCCCTTCATGCAGACAGGCCCTGGGACAGCTAAGAGTGCATTTTGGCTTTTGAATACCAGCGATATGAAGGAGATTTTGAATGTAGCTGCCAGCCTGGCAAAACTGATGTTTCAGGTGTCCATGTGCTCTCAGAAGACACTGCAAGGGTTGTGATTACACATTACTGCCTGTTCTAGGACTCTGATCTACTGCTTCAACATTTTTTCCTTTGATGATTTTCCTGATCTTACTCATTGTCGAAACACACCAGCCTCTCACACTCATCACACTGCTAGGTGCTTCTGGTGAGCTGCTGCGGCTGCATTTGAGCCTTACTCATTAACTGGATCTTCCTTGTGACCACACTGAACATGACAACATTTTCCCCACATTAAATATCTAGGAAACATCATCACTTCTACAGACTATCCAAAGCAGTTGCCCCTGCCTTACTGTGACAGTAGTACACTGTATTTCTTTTTGGAGGGTATACACTATCTTTTTTTTTTTAATCTATATGTTGAAACCTCGTCCCAATAAATCAGGCAAACCGGGGCTTTGGTGCAGAACTGACTTCAGGTAAGTTATTTGAGAACTTAAGCACTTTTACAAACCAAACATTTAGTATTAAATTTATTTTTTGTGACCCTTTAATTAGCAAAATGGAACTTGGAATGCTTAGTGGCCAGGATTGTGGTTGCCTCTGCGTTTGTTATGTCATACGTGGTGAACAGCAGCTTCCAAAACCAGCATATAGGTCACCACTAAATACTAAATCAATTCCAAGAAAGATGCAGAATTAAAGTTTCATTTGACCACTCACAGAACTCCTAATTATCACTCCCCAAAGGCTGTGCTAGAATAGGATGCAAGGTTCCTCGGATGGTGGCACCTTTATGTTCTCTTTTCCTTTGCTCCATTGCTCTAGCAACTCTAAGGTGCTCCTGGTGTTACTCTGTGTGTCAGAATGGGAACAGTATTTTGACAGCTTAATTTAGCAAAAGGAGAACAGCACTCCACAGGACAAAGGAAAAGCACTTAAGTGTAAGGGCATTCTCACCACAAGTTCTTGAGGCTTTCCTGCAGACACACCCTGCGGCAGCCTAGGGACTGCTAGGGACACACAGGGATATACACATGACTCTTAGCACTGCTGAGCACAGTAATCCCTGAAAATAAGCCAAGAGGGACCCAAAATCTTCTAACAAACACCACAAGTCATATTAAGGGTGATGTTCCTTCTCACTGCTCCCTTGATGGATGACCTGCTCTGACAACCACTGCCCTTAGCCACTCACTGCTCTTCCTGTGAGCCTCTGGAGAGCATCTCCCCTTGGCTGGGCTCGCTCAGTTGTCCGTACCATGCGCACGTTAAACACAATCTGAAACTGAGGTGCTGCTGCCTTCTCCTCCTGCTGCTGCCCTGACATCAGCTCTGGAGATCGTACAGCTGCAGAGGAATGGGATCAGAGAACCCTTCTCACTGAAAATTGACCTTTAAGGAAGAACTCTCTGAGGGACAGAACCTGCACAGGGACAGGCATGGAAATGGGAGGATGAAAGGGGGGAATTTGGGACTGCCTTTTCACAGCAGCGCACTGTCAAACTGGCTCAAACTGGCTGGGAGACTGCAGAGTAAAGGGGATAATGTGAAATGATCCTTTTCAAAAGCACCTTCAAACTTTCAGCTTCTTTTTTTCTGCTGACCTGCTTTGCAGCAGTTACACAAACAACCGCAGTGGCACACGCAAGGACGTGCTGATCTGTGGTGCAAAGATCTGTCGCCACAAAGCAGCTGTGGAGACAGTGAGCTTTTTAACCTGAACTGCTGCCAGACCAAAATTCCAGTGTTGTATGGCATGGCTAAAAGGCTGGGAACTGTAAAAAGTCAAACAAGGAAACGTACCACTCTGAACTCACCTTAATGAATGGTTCTTAAAGTGTTGTCCATCTCTGCAGTATCTGCAAATTCTGTGTAAAAGTGAACCAGTCTCTAGGAGTAACCAACTTTTGAATATTATTCCACCTCTGCTGTTAGACTTCATAGTTTAAGAGTTTCCAGACCATTACCAACTAACACTGGAACTTCGGGGCACATTTTTGCAGTGAGAATTTGGGCTGGCCACTGGAATGGTTTGCCAAGAGGCCAGGTCCACTCTGCGGCGACAGCTCCTTGTATACAATGCAATTTGGTCTGCTCTGTCCAGTTGATTTCTAGGCTGACAGTATTTCTTACCAAGCTGAATTAGACATATATATTATTTAATCATAAAGCTACATTTTTGTAAGTATTTGCATCACCACTGACTGAAGTGAGAGCTGATTATAAGTTTCTAGATCCCATCAGACTCAAAGGGTTTGTAACCAACTGTTTTTGTATCTCAAAACAAAATTCAAGAGTAAACATTTAGCCTGTAGGATTCATCCACAGTATTGGCTCTTAATTAATTTTGAGTTCCCTTAAAAATTTCTAGTGAAATGCAGGACCTGTTATAAGTAAGGTAAATGCAGCAACACACTCTCATTGCTTCAGTCTTCGCTTCTGAGAGCAGCCCTCTGGAACCCCAGACCCTGGAGACGGGGGAGGAAGTCCAGAAAAGGGAAGACCTTCCCTTGGTGGAATAGGTATGGGTTAGAAATCATTCGGGTAAACTTAACAGTTCACAGGCCCCAATGGGATGCAGCCATGAGTGCCGAGGGATCTGGTGGACGTTATTGCTAGGCCACTCACCAACATCTTTGAGAGGTCACAGGGAGCAGGAGAGGTGCCCGAGGACTGGAAAGACGCCAGTGTCACTCCTGTCTTCTAAGAGGGCAAAAAGGAGGACCAGGACATGTGAGGGTGACAGAGCACTGGAACAGGCTGCCCACAGAGGTTCTGGAGTCTCCTTCTCTGGAGATAGTCAAAGCCCACCTGGACATGATCCTGGGCAATGTGCTCTAGGTGATCGGGCTTGAAGCAGGGGGGTTGGGCTAGATGATCCCGAGCGGCCCCTTCCAACCTCAGCCAGTCTGTGATTCTGCGAAAAGCCTTTGCACGCAAATGAGGCCCAGACATCTGAAGGAGGGAAACAAATTCCATCCTGTCCTGTAACACAGAATTAGTGGCCTCTGCACCTTCACGTACAGTATTTTTTTTGCTTGCTTTAGTTAATGAACCAAGGACAGGCTGCTTAATAGTCCGTTTTATATTCTTCCATTCTTTCATGTTTTGAACACAGAGCAAGTTAAAATGCCAATGCTGTTCATAGTTATTACTGGGATTTGAGTTACTGGTTCTGAGAGCAATGGTTATTCCTTCAGCCGTTCTGGCTCTTGGCAAACTGAGCATTAGCTGTGCTCCGCGCAACCCGTGACAGGCTGACCTGCAGCGGTGACAGGCACACCTCGTTCCTGCACAGCGCGAGTCCTCAGATACAAAGCTGGAAGGATGCGCTGCCACAGGCTACAGAACAGCAGTGAGACTCCTAAGGCAAAATAAAGCACGCTGTATTTGTTTTGTTCACCTGTCGAGCAAACCGTGCCTTGATTTGCTTGACTCATTCAGTACAGATTTGTTTCTGGATTCACACGCCAGTGATCCGTAACACGCAAGAGGAATTTCCTGTTTCGGTAAGAAGCACTTCCATTTGTTTCCTTCCTCAGTGCTGTGGGAGCCTTTAGTGGCAGCACACCTGTCCTCCTCCCTTTTCAGACGTGTTCCCCCACGTGGGTGCAGGCGGGGTGTGTGGCCCTGCCCGGCCGCACGCCTCAGCCCCCAGCGGGCACCGGGGCAGCTAACGCTTAGCGGAGCGTAACCCTACTGCGAGAGCCGGCTGGGAGAGGAGACCACGCTTCGATTTCCCCATCCAGNCGCAGCCGCCTCTCTGCAAGCGCCGGCGGCAGCGGGCGGTGGGGCACGGCCCCGGGCGCAGAGCTGCTGCGGGGTGGGGCTGCTCGGGGCTGTGTGCGGGCGCTCGGCAGAAGCTCGCCCGGCGGCGGGCGGAGGGGGATGGAGAGCTGGCGGGGGGGCTCCTGCCGGGAGCTCTCGGCCGCCTCCGTGCGCAGCCGGAGCCTCGGGACGGAGCGCGCCCGGGGTGCAGCGATGCTTGTGAGCCTGCGTAGCGCCGTGGGATAGAGCGCGGTCCGGAGCGAAACAAAAATAACNGCTGGAAGGGGAGCCCACGCTTCGATTCCCCCATCCAGCCCCGAGCGCAGGAGCCGCTGTCCTCAGGCCACACAGGAAAGCAGCCAATCCCTCGGGCTGCTTTCAGCCGAGACACACCTCTCCCCACCCCTAACACCGGGAGGCAGCGAGAGCGCCTGAGGAGCTGCGGGGATAACGGCCTCAACGGCCGCCCCGCTCGGGGCGGGGCTCGCGCGTCGGGGGGCGGCCCGGCGGCCCCGCGGCCNGATGGAGAGCTGGCGGGGGTGCTCCTGCCGGGAGCTCTCGGCCGCCTCCGTGCGCAGCCGGAGCCTCGGGACGGAGCGCGCCCGGGGTGCAGCGATGCTTGTGAGCCTGCGTAGCGCCGTGGGATAGAGCGCGGTCCGGAGCGAAACAAAAATAACGAGGAAAAGCGCCCGCCCGCTGGGGCTGCTGCTCTGCTGTGCCTGGTGCTGAGCCAGAACTCGCATTTCCTGTGTCAAACAAAAGTAATTGGAAGGGGAGGGGAAGTAAAATCAGCTCGTTCTTGGCATTGGGTGTACCTTTATGTGCGCTGCTCTGCCTGTGTGCACTTTCTGCTCTGTGGGGAGCTGCTAGGCACTCCCCTGTTCCATCTTTCCAGGGAACGCATGCCCCACGCTCCCCGATAAGCCTGCAGCCCGCCCGGCTGCCAGCAGTGTGCGGCCGCACAGCCAGGCCTGGTGCTCCAGGGCTGCCCAGTGAGTGGCCTGTCCCTGTGCTGTGTGGCGTTGGAGCATCGCTGCTGGCCGCCCCACTGCTGTGGAGCAGCAGGAAGAAAGTCCCGTTTCAGAGGGAAACAAAAGCTGCCCGTGGGGGTGTTGGCAGATCCCCACGGTGCAGCCGGAAGGCGGCAGGTGCTGGTGCGTGCATTTAGCAGTGCAGCACGAGACCTGTGTGTGGGAGCCCAACATCAGGAAGCTGAGCCAAGTGCTGCTTCAGGGCCCTTCTGCAGCCAGGGCATGCCCCAAGGCGAGACCGTGCTTGGGCAGGAGGGTAACATGCCGCTCAGCAGTGGAGCACTGCCTGTCTGCCATCCTTTGCTGTGATCCGTGGCAGTAAATGCTGCCAGAGGGTATCCAGCTGAAGAAGATTCCATTAATCCAACAGCACGTAATTACGAAGCTGTCATCGGTCTGTTTTGGCAGGCCAACAGCAGGAGCGTCCTTCCCTGCTACTCCTGTCTATGCTCGGTGTTGTTCTGTGTGCTGCTCGGTGTGCACGTGTCTTTTGAGTGGTGGAGAAACTTGTGTGGGAGCTGCTGCGGGGCAGCGTTGCTTGGTTAAGATGCACAGCGTGGAGCTGCTCTGTTGCTGGTGAGGACGGGACCTGCTCGACCTACCCAACAGTACTTGCAGCACCTAAAGCTCCTTGTAGCTCCTTAATTTGTGTTCTTTCACAATTTAGCGATGGAAGTGCCACGATACTTTCACAGCTTGGTAGGTTCTTCATTAGAAGCTTTGGAAGCAAGTTGTAATCCTTTATTCCTTTCCAGGGACTTGTGTGCCAGGTGGTTTTATACTGAGAATAAATTTTTAACAGAATTGCATCAATAATAATAAGCACCTTTTGAGAATGACTGCAGGCATCAGAAGAAAAATTGTTTTTAAGCAAATTGAAAGCTGTGAAGTCCTGTTCCTTACGGAAGGGAAACATCTATCCCTTCAGATGTGCATGAGTGGCTGTACGTGGGTTGGGTTGGGAAAGGGGAGTGGAACATCCCCTGAGCTGCTGAACTGCTGTGTTGTGGAATTGTTTGGTCATGGCTGGGCACAGTGTGTAGCTTTTAGCCGTGGGATGGCTGTAGGGGTGTGCTGGGGGAGGGCATCTCACGGGTTGGGCAGACTTGCCTGGTAACGCCTAGAAGGGATAACAGTTGTTTTAGCTGATTTCGTTACTTCTTTCCAGACTAGTAGTTCCTTTGTTCCCCTGGCACATCTGACTGAAGAGGAAACCAGTTTCCCAAGACTTGCTAGTGATTTATCACTAGTGATAATTTTTTTATCAGCTTCTGGCTGAGTAAGTTGAGGTAGGAGCAGGGCTTGTGAAAATAAAAGAAAATAATAAAAAGGAAAAAAGACAAAAAAAAACAGCCAAGGCTGGCCTGATTTCCTCTGCTTAGGAATTTCTCCAAACATTTTTTTTGTTTATTCTGTGGCAAACGCTTGCATGCTGTCTCTTCTTGAGAGGGGAATTACGAGAGTGGAATGCTGAAGGAGGAGGATGGCTCGTGTGTAGCAGAGCTGACTGCCAGCCTCGCTTTTCTCCCAGGGGCAGAGTTCAGCACTTTCTAGCATGGCTGTATGGATTGATCCTGCCTGATTTCTGGGCTCTCTTTGGACTACAAGACTTTATTTCCAACTTGAAAATTGCTTTGTCTGTGTGCCAGAGCATGCCTTAAAGCAGTGTAGGCTTCCTAATGGAAGAAGAGTCGAGTGTTACCCTTAGCAAGAATAGGTGGAATGGGTTTTGATGGACTTGGAGACGTGCCATGCATTTGTAAAACAAAGTCTGTCTGCCTCTGGCGCTGGCTGCCACCTTTGTGGTTCCCACCCTTCCTGCAGCCTCTTTGAGATGCTGCTGAAGGAGTACAGATGTTACAAGCTTCTTCAGAGTAAGGCTCTCCTCAGTCCTGGGAGCAGAGATTAAGCAGAAAGCTGCGCTGCTGTGGGCAGAAAACAGGGCACTGAAGTGGCATCTGTCCAGATAGGCTGTGTAGAAAGCAAAGCAGTCTGCAGGAAGTGCAGGATGCAAAATCAAAGAGATGACTGAGTGTTTGCGTGCTTCCCAGTTCATGCGAGTGCAGAGGTGGGAAGTGACTGGGCAGGAGGGGCACAAACCTGTGGCTGCAGGGAGTGGTGGTGGGGGATGCGATGGCACAGCTCTCCTGGCGAGGCTGCAGTGGTTTCTGTGTCGCATTGTTGACCCTGGGGTTACTTTAAAGCTACAGCAAGGTGTCACGTGTCTGTCTCGTGGGGCTGTAGCTCTCTCAAAGCACGAGAGTGATGCTTCCTGCGAGTCTGCACTGCAGGCACGCTTTCAGCTATAGTGTCTGGGTCTTACTTTTGAAAGCCTTTAGCTCAAGGATTGCTCTTATTTTCATGAATAATTTGGTGGTTTAATGTGAGTAGGTTTAAGCTCTTGTGTAGGAACCTGCTGAGCCTGCCTTTTTGGTGTTAAAACTTTCAATTTGAAATGAGGGTGAGGGTTTTTTTTTTTCTTTTTTCTTTTTGTATTTTAATCTTCTTTTCAGATGAGTGGTATTTGTAATAGAGCAGGTTTTATTTGGAAATTTTATTTGGCTTCTCGGAGACTAAAGCTGATCTAGAGCTGTTCTTCCATATTGTTTGTATAAGTGTAGCCTTGTAATAGTTGACCTTGGGCCTCATCTTCTCTCCAGTGTTACTTGTTTATTTTGAATAATGCTGATGTCAAAACAGGAATTGCTGGCAAGAGTGCAGAAGGGAAGAGTCAAGTCAGTTAGCAATTACCAGAGATTAAGTGCTTCTGTCTGCAAGCTGTGATGAGGTGTAAGGACATTCTCGCGCTTCAGAGATTGATGGTTTTCACAAGTGTTTGGATGATAGTGCGTAACCAAAAATGCAAACCGGGTGTTTACTCCAAGTGAGTAAGCACAAGCGGAATGAGAGAGAGTGAAGAATTACACCTCACTCATCTACCTGCTCATAGAAAAGTAAGTGGAGTCTGAAGAGGAAAAGTTGGATTACTTACTCTGGTTTTGTCACGGTGAAAATGTGGTTTGTTTTTTTATTGTGTTAGGATATGGTTGTGAATCTTTGTTTTATATTTGGTCTGGGATTTCATTTAGATCTTAAAGCGTTAGAATACTGTGTCTAGTAATTGCTCTGAAACTTCTACTGTTTTCTGCTTCAGTCGTTGTTAGATGTATCCTGTCTGATATTTAATAATCAGCTTGTGATCTGCCAGATTGTTTTATTCTGTCATTGCTGCAGAGCAGGAGTAGATCTTGCTGTGTCTGTGCCTGTCTCTTACCTGCTGATGTATCTTAGCATTTGTTCAACAACAGAAGTGCAAAATGATTATTTACTATTCCGATGCTAGAAGGAGGTCCTGTAGTTGTTTGTGAATTTGTGATTCAGTTGAAGAATTATTTTTGTTTGCTCCTAGCTTCTAGATGGTGCTTGCATATTAACAGGGCAGTGTCTGTACCAAGAGGCAGTTCTGTGTCATCATTCAGATGTCGCTATGGCGCAAGCTGTTGTACTTCTCAGTGTTGGAGACTAGTTTATAGAAAGAGTTTGGTGTATGCCCTTGTGAACTTCTCATACTCTCCCTTCTGCAGCTGACTGTACTCAGGTGAAGGACCAACTGAGTCTAGTTCTATTTAGATGGATGCAGCTGTTACCTGACATTGTGCGATTGAAGCTCTAGGTGGAGTAAACCCATTACTGTTTGATTTCAGTATAGGATTAGTTATTTTATTCTCTTTCTTAAATGGGAAGAACTCAGGTCACTCAAGTGTATAGGTAGAGAATTTCAAAGTTGCTTAACTGCTGGATTTATTTTCTTACAGCAGACACCCAGAAAAGCATGGAAGATGAAATCAAATCGGTTCTGCAGGAGCGTATAATGATTTTGGATGGAGGCATGGGTACCATGATCCAGCAGCATGCTCTGTCAGAAGAAGATTTCCGAGGGCATGAATTTAAAGATCATTCCAAGCCTCTGAAAGGCAATAACGACCTTCTTAGCATAACTCAGCCTGATGTAATCTGTGACATACACAAGGTAGGTGATCCTGTCTCTTGACGGGAAAAAGGAGGACTTGGTCTCTGTGCTCCCCTTGCATTGCGCGCGCTGTTGACTCTCCTGACTCTTACAGGGATAGGGAAGTGAGTGTTAGATAGACGTGTGAAAAAGAATGAACAGATTTGACTGTTGTGATTGCATGAGCTCAGCATTGGTATCCTGGTTTCTAACGTCTCTCAGGCAGTGCTGTTTTTAAATTCCTTTTTTACTTACGTTGCTGATGCATTTCTGTTAATTGTGGATTGACTTATTTCACTGTTCTTCCCTTTTTTCCTCCTCAGCCAACAGTTAAAATGCATCTAAGTAGGACAAATCTGAATTCTAGGTGCATGTTTCTATAATTGTGTATTAAAGAGCTGTTAAATCTGGCAGCCTGAAGCAGGCCTCTCTGTAGGGAATGAGTTTCTGGGCTTCCTAATGAGTATATGTGCTTCCATGTTTTTTTCCCTAGAATATTGATGTGTTGCCCAGAGAACGAAACAGTTTATAGTTGATCATTAGGAATTTGCAAACAGATTTTATTATTTCCATATCTTCAATTAGACTTTTTTTAAAAAAAAAAAAACCTTCTTCAATCTTGTGTCTCTTGAGTTGCAGATATTTCTAGGCCTTACCATAATAATTGGGAGATTTGAGTGGCACTGCAACTAGTTGATATCCAGTTGAAACCTTACATCTGCTTTTTCCAATCATTTATTATAAAGATTTGTATTTCATTGTTTAGAATCATAATTGGTATATGTTTGTAAAACTCAGTACCTGCTCTGTATTTTTGTATTTACATTCTAATTGTCAGTCTTTGGATTTTAAGAAAGACAAGTAGAAGAGGATCTTTGACCTATAAAAAATTTTAGGAATACATATTTGTAGGTTGAGTTCAGTCCCAAGACTGTCAACTGAACTGTAATCGTTGTGAACTTTGGAACTTCTGTAGACTGCTGGGCGTGTACTGTTAATCAGGGAAGGTGATTTAGTAGTTGAATTTCACAGATTTATTGGAGTGATAGTGATGTTGATTGAGATTGAATATATTGGGTCAAACCAATGGTACCTGCTCTGTCCAACAACGGTTATAGGTGCTTTAGCATGATTGTAAGAAAAGAAAAAGCCTATGATGATCCCCACACCTTAGCAACTTTGGAGTGAGTTGCTTTCTGAGCTATAGGTGGTGTCTTTGATGTCTTTGTATTTTATAGCTGCCAGTAGTTGTTTCTTCTGAGGACTGGACAGAGCTTGAAATAATAGATGAAAATATTTCTACAAAGTAGCTAGAATGCGGTTGTCTGGACTAAGCAAAGGCCGGTACAAAGCTGCACACATTTCACATCTTTCTTTAGTCTAGATGATTTTCTGAAAAGCTGTTACTGACTCGTTAGTGCACGTATCTATTTGAAAATAGACAAATTCTTATGTTCTGTTCTAAAATCACTGAACATTAGATACTAGAACACAATGTAATTACATAAAAACTTTGTCATACATCTGTATACATAGTTAGTCTGTTTAAGCTTTAAGCAAACAATGGTAACCATCTTCCTATCTGGATTTCCCCAGTCTGATAGAAAAAATGTGTAATAAACACTTGTGAATTGTAATTATGTTTCAGTGTATAGTTTTATGTACTCTTGTTTCTGGATGAAAAATTGGGTTCTTCTTCTATACACCTTCAATGATGCCTGAAATGTGCAAGTGTTTCACAAATGTATAGAAGGATAATGTTCATGTCACCCAAGAGTTAACCTGGTCAAAAAAGAAAGGAGGAAAGCAGATGAGAGGGGTTATCAAAATGAAGGCTGGAACATGCAAAACTATTTCAGTTTGCATTGATTTCAGTTTACTTCAATAGGAATTAGTCAAACCGTAGCAGAACACTTAATTATTATTTCATGAATCTGCGCCATTAGTTAAACATTAAATGTGGTCTGCACAGAACATAGTTCTCCTAAGCTTATATTCTGTCCCAGCGTGCCCTTGTGCTATACAGTTCCCTTCATAACATATACATTTTCTAATTCCCTGTTGTTGTTTAACTGCTGCCTTTTTCAAGTCTGCCCACAGCAGCCCTTGGTTGCTGATGGCAATTGGATAACTCCCCACTGCGTCCCTGTGTGAAAATCCAGAATGTTCTTCAGGTGCTTAAATCAGTGGCAGGAGTGTCCCAATAAATGTCAATAGAAAGTGCGGTTGGCTCTGTAGCTCTGGAAGGTGGTTATATGGAACACTTCTGTAGCTTTGACCCTGTGCATTAAACTGAATAGGGACATGAGAACTTGATCTGCTTTGAGTTAGGAGGTAATTTGTGACTTTGTTTTTACAACAGAATGAGACAAAGTAATTGGGTTGCCTTCATTACGGCTCTCCATTCCGAAGGTCTGGGAGACTTCTTTTCTCTCTCCTGTTTTGCAGGACTACTTGCTGTCAGGTGCTGACATCATTGAAACAAACACTTTCAGCAGCACCCGAGTTGCACAAGCTGACTATGGCCTTGAGGATTTGGTAAGAATTCTAAACTATTTGTGTATAAAAATGTTGTTTTAGGATTTTTGTCTTAGCAGCCAAAATTAGTTTAATTCCAGGGTCTATTGAAACTGTTGTCTCAGTGCTGTCTCTTGAGCCAGGTGATAGGGTTGTAGCTCATTTCTGGTGCCATATACAATAGAGGAAAGATGATTACACTTGCTGTGTGTGACAGTTGTGCTGTGCCTCTTGTTGATGGAAACGCAGGCAATAACCGTCTGTCCCAGATCTTGTTGGAGCTGTGGTTCTCAGTTCTGTGAATATGAATGTTTTGCTTCAGAGCTTCCAAAGTACCAAGTGCCTCAATGGAAATGCTTTTTTTCCTGGATGTTGTCTGTGTGGTTGACTCTCTGGCCTGGAGGTCTGTCACAGGCAGGGCAGGATTGTGTTGGTGTTATACAGAACTGCTTTCAGGCTTGTATTTGTCCTACCTAGTCTGTGGTATGTGTTGTTCTGAAAACGTGAGGGATTTGTGAAAGAAAATAGTTGAAGTATGCTACTTGAATAAAAAGTGAGTTTAAAAGTAGGTTAATTTTATCCTCAACATTCTGTTCTTCAGCTTCTGTTGACTCAGTAGGATTTAATTATTACCTTACAGAATTAAATGTTCTGATTAGCAGCTGTAGGCTGAGACATATGTGGGATGAGACCAGCCATGTAACTCTCTTGCTGAGATGTATAAAGCTGCTCCTTTCAGGATTTTGTAATGGTACTTGTGTGTTAGGGCATCATTGGGAGCCTGTTGAGTGTACTGCAAGCTTCAGAATAGAGGTGTTACGTTTGTTTCAGGGTGAGTTACGCTGTATCGAAATAAGGGTTTGTTGGTAACTGTCTGTTATTGTTCTAGGCCTATCGATTAAACAGAGTCTCTGCACAGGTGGCCAGAAAGGCAGCAGATGACATAACTGCTCAGACAGGTAAAGGGTATTTAAGTTCTTATTCATTTGTGGGTTTGACCTGTGTTGCTACAACCTTTGAAATGTTGCTAACCAGAGACAGAGACGTAGTGTGCAGAAATGGAAACTCTTCATTTTAGGCATAGTAACTATTTTGTATTGTTATTCACATCACAGTAATTTCATCATGTTTGCAGGATCTGATACTGAATGTGTTCTGCAGTGTGACTGTCCAGTGCCTGGCTGTTTTAGACTCCAGGCAACACACATTCATAGAATCATAGATGTGTTTTAGAGAAGACAGATTCAACAGGTTATAAGTTGCATTAAGTTTGTAAGGTTCAATTCTTTGTACTACAGAATTAGGATAGCTGATAATGTGTGAATGTGGGCTACCCATTACTTCTAGTGTAAATTTCCTGGTTTGACTTTACCCAGCAGCTGTTGGAATCTGCTTAATATCTGAGCATCCCCTGTAAATGCGCAGTCTTCTACCTTCAAGGCTTCATGTTGAGAGGATTGTAGCTCATTTCAAGAACGAGGAATTTTGTCTTGTTTTCTGTCATTAAACTGTATTTCAAGCTGACAGTGTTGTTGTCCAGATGAAACCCTTACTGTTGTGATTCACTATATGCAGTAAAACTGTAAGATTTGAAATATACTTAAACAAAACAACGACAACACTTCTAATATTATGTGAATGCATGCCGGAATATTCAAGTCATGTTATCTGATGAAAAATGCCAGGACAGTTCTATGCTGTGCATTTAAAGTAATCGAGTGAGGCTTCGTAAGTCAGATACAAATGATACTTAAAGAAAAATTAATTGAGCCAATAGCTTGTAATTGCCTTTTTCATAGATGTTCTTCTGTCTTACGTATATGCATTGAACATCTTGTTGGATAGAATTAGAACAAAAAAAGTCAGCTGTGCTGGGTAGTCTTATGTGCTAACCAAACTCCTGGTTTGAGAACAGTTTGCTAGTTCTTGATCCCCTTGATCAAGATATGCATGTCTTGGTATCCCAGTGTTTTTTTTTTTGTTGTTTTTTTTGTGTTTTTTTTTTTTAACACTGAGAAGGCTGTAATTGAGAACTAGAGGTGTTTTATTTATTTATTTATTTTTCCTTCTTCTGTGTGTTGGTTTAGGAATTAAGCGATATGTTGCTGGAGCCATGGGTCCAACAAATAGGACGCTCTCAGTGTCACCATCTGTGGAGAGACCAGATTACAGGAACATAAGTATTTATAACAATTAAGTTATTTAATTTGGGTGATAGACTGAAAGAGATACCTCCAGATGAAGTAAGCATCATTCCTGTTTTATAGCTTTTGATGAACTGGTTGAAGCCTATACAGAACAAGCCAAAGGACTTTTGGATGGAGGAGTGGATATCATGTTAGTAGAAACCATATTTGATACAGCCAATGCCAAGGTGAGGATTGCGGGGGGGGGGTGTCAGCTATGTGAATATTTAGCGTACTACCAAGGAAGTTCAACATGGTACTTGATAGAGCTATCAGCTACTGCTTATTAAATAAGTGGAAAGACTTCTGTTGATAGCTAACATGTAGAAAGTAAGGAAATGTTTTTTAATGATAAAACAGCCTTTTCCAGAGTTTTCCTTTTGCCTTTTAGTATGTGCTGTTAATATCTTTCTAGCTGCCTGCTCCAGATGTCCTCTTATTCCCAGAAGCTCTGTTGTGTTGCAGAACATTTCCGAATACATCTGATGTTTTTATTTTTCAGTCTAAGCATGTCTGCTCAAAGGATACTTGTGATACACACTGGAGAGGGGTTGTCCAGTATGTCTGATTGTTGGGGGTGGGAAGACTTTATGGGGAATATGGGGTTTTTTTTGGAGAGAACTCTGACGCTGTCATCAACTTTAAAAAAGAAAAACCAGGAGTAAAGGATTAGAAGGATAAAATAAGAGGGATAAAATGTTGAAATATACCAAAGTGCATCTGATTTAGATGCTTTCTTATTTTTTCTTAAAATTCTTCAGTGCAGTAATTGAGTTATTAGGGGTCTTAAAACTGTCTTGCAATTCTATGTAGAAAACTCAGACTGGATAAGCATATGGCATTTCTTTAGACTTCTTTGCCATGGGCTGATTAACGTGTGCAGGGGCATGACTCATCCTTTGCAGATTTGACCAGTCATCATGGAATTTTGGCTAGGAGCCTGTAGGCTTAACACTGTGCTGAAGGAAGTTCATAATTAACATGCAAAATTCTTACCTTAAGGAGGCAAGCGGTTTTCAGGACCTTCACAGGGTCATGTCAGTCCTTAATGTTAAAAATTTTGGTGGTCAAAATTCTTTCCAAACTGTGTGTCTAGACAGATTCAAAGGCAGTGAATATGTACAGAGAGCAGTACATATTACCACTGTGGGTTTGTTTGGGGCAAGGGTTGTGCTGCAGACAGGAGGGAGAAGTATGTGCTGAAGTGATTTGGAGTTCAGAAACATCTTGGTCTTATTTGGTTACCACATGGTGGTACTTTTCTACTTGTTACCAAAACATGTTTGAAAATTTCTAAGATATTAGAGGTAGGGGGAAAACCTCTTGATTGTAGTGTGATCACAGGCAATACGAGGTAGTAAGTTGCATAAACAGCCATAAAAAGTAAATAAATAAAGACATAAATGAACCCAGACAAACAAAAAAAAACCAACAAACTGAAGAACCCCCAAAACCGCCATTAATATTTCTGCAACTTATTCTTCTCCAGGCAGCTCTTTTTGCACTCCACAAGTTGTTTGAGGAAGAATATGCTCCTCGACCCATATTTGTAAGTATATAGTATTTAATATTTGACATATACATAAACTGGATTTGTGAACTAGATGGAGATGGTCGTTTGGTACACTCTTTGGAAATTCAGCTTGAAATGAAGGAAGTCAGTGCCTTGGAAAAGTACGTATTCATGATTGTGAACTGAGAAACTTGTATGTGCAGAGCTTTATGAAATCAGCCTTAGCTGTGTACAGCTTACTAAAATTGAAGCCTAACCCTACTTGGGTTGTGTCTCATTGCTTTGAGTGGACCACAGGTGCATCTGTTTTGATTTTCTTTTTTTTTTT